>NNCF01135024.1:467813-495610 GCA_002313205.1 Laupala kohalensis | reverse complement strand
GCTGTGATGTATGAAAAGTTCACCCTCCGCGGCTAACAACCGCAGTTGTAATACTCGGATACAGCAATCTGGATCCTCTCTAGACGCTGTTCCTCCGATTACGATGGGTCTAGTGACTCACACAAAAACGAAACCTTACTGGCACTCGTCATTCGTGGTCCTTAGCTGGCCGAAACGAGATACATATATAGAGATGTGTATAAGAGACAGTCGTTATGCTCTCCTAACCTTCGAATTAAATTTCATCAATTAGAATGGTTTCTATAGATATAAATAGATCGGGTTTTCACATGACTTAATTCTTCAACAAAATTGTTTAATATTTCACCGAACAAAACTATTTCTTCCCCTCCTTTCGAGATCTCACTGCATTTCTGAATGATTTTAATATATAATTCGATGAAACAATAACTCAGACATCTTATATGTACGAATTTTTTTAGCTTTACTACATGTAATTCAGAGGAAGCAAAAAGATAATGAAAGAAAATGCAATAAAATGGGCTTAGAAGTGTGGGAATATACCCCGCACAAAAGATGAAACTGACAAATGTTTATGAGCTCTGCACGCTTCAATAAAACAAAGATATCTACCTTATCTATCTCGCATAAAATATCCTTACCGAGATCTTCATTATAAAACAACAAGCTAACAGCTTATTTTTGGACGGACAAAAGACAGGACCTTCTTTTATTCCCTTATTGGCTGAATGTTCATATTTTTATCCTTCCTCCCTCTTTTATGCCTGTTGCACAAACGCGGAGGTCGGTGTAAAGGGAGATGACCATTCTCTGAGAAACAGCAATCACAGAGATTAAGACTTCTTTATCATTTACCTTTAATACATTGATATTTAATTTATTTTCATCGCCGATCATCCTATCTCGAATATATTCATTACAATTCTATGTATTCATTTAGTTGTTCATTCACATTATGTAAGAAAAGTACCATAGAAAGTGTCTATTACCAAGTTGTCTATAAAAGAACGGAATCGGCATAGCCCCTTATCTAATTATACTTGAACTAGATACGGCAATGGTTTTTAAATTACATTAAATCGATCTGAAAATGGCATTAAGATGATTTTGTGAAATGTTATTGGCCTTCTTTTCTTGTTGTGATCCCTTTGACCGAAAAATAACAATGGATTTTTCTTAAACACGTAAACAGCATTTCCCTTGATAACGTCATCCATTGAAGATTCAAGTATCTCCTAATATAACGGCAAAGGGGTCTCTAGGTACAAAGCGACTTCGGTTTACTCCCCGCGGGTGGTCCTAGTGAAATACAGGAACCTCTGCCGCCATCACCAGGCCACATATGGTGGCACCGGCTGTATGCGGCCCCGACACACAAACGATCTTTCGGTGGCGATCCCTCTCCGGCTCTGTACGCACCCTCATTCCCCTCTTCTTCCCTCTCCTGCCCCTGGCCGCCTGCCACTCTCCCAGTCGCCCGCAGCAATATCCCCAGCAGCCATTCCATTTAGTTTTACCCCCCTCGGAGCAAAGTACTCAGGTGTGAGTGCGAGCGCGGATTAAATCACGTGGAGGTCGCGTGGCGCGCAGGGGTTCCCCGGCGCGGTCGCCGCCTCCACCGTCACCGACGTGCTCTCGATTGCTGCCAACATAGCAGACGTGTGCGCGATTGACGCTCAGCAAGAACGGAGAAATCGAATTTATTATATTCCACCCTCGTTTTACTTTTGTTCTCGAAACAATAGAGGATCCTCCATATTACCATTCCGAGCAATAAAATAATTTTATCTCACAAAACGAAACGCGAGCGTCTCATCAAAGAAACAGGGGTAAGCCCTACAAAAATATATCAGAACACAATCAAGGAAAGTGCAGAGTACATCCATATTTAACGCCAACTACACGTTTCTGTAAAATAGAGGGAAAAAACCTTGATCTTATGCAATGACCATTCCTAATCATACAATCTGATTTCATAGAACTTACAGGTTTCATAGGAGTCAATTCCAATATTTTTTTAAAATATTCAGCAAGGTTCTTGGTCGTTCAAATTTTACACTCGGAATACATCCCTCCTAGTTTCGTTGAAGAATAAGACTGAAGAATTTCATGATACCAATTTATAATATTAACAATGCTCGGTCCCCTCCGTGGCTACGGTGTCAGCGTGATCGCTCGTCACCAAGTCACCCCGGATTCAATTCCCAGGTGGGGCAAGATAAAATTTGTGGCTTTTCATTTCCATGTCTCAGTTTCAATAGCTGTGATGTATGAAAAGTTCACCCTCCGCGGCTAACAACCGCAGTTGTAATACTCGGATACAGCAATCTGGATCCTCTCTAGACGCTGTTCCTCCGATTACGATGGGTCTAGTGACTCACACAAAAACGAAACCTTACTGGCACTCGTCATTCGTGGTCCTTAGCTGGCCGAAACGAGATACATATATAGATTAACAATGCTCGTTAGCCAATTTTCACCCGTGGGAAATACAAAGGCAAAGTTCATTTGATATATTTTATTTATTGGCTGTGCCTCCAGAAGAAAGGAGCTAAACACTTAACGTTCATGTGCAGAACTTTGTCGTTATTAGAAGAGGAGGTAGAAGTCAAGTCGACACGCTTTCATTGATCATCATTGGGAAAGACGCCCGAAGCGAATTATTGAGTACGAATTTCCATGAGAAGTATTCTTTTTTAAACGATGGGACGAAATAAAAAGAATCCTCGCCAATTATGAACGTTCATTTTTGGACTGAGCAGTGCCAAAATGTCTCATAATTTTAAATTGGTTGTTTGGAGTTAACTCCGATTTTAAATTGATGATTTCTATTAAGGTTTTCAAGTAAATTTAAAAAAAATACAAAACTTCATTACAATATTAATGAAAAACTGAAATAGATAAGAGGGGTATATATCTGCTTGACCCTGCCCTGAATCCACCTCTGACAATGATCAGGAGGGAGGGAGGGAAGGAAGGAGGTTGGTTTCGGAGCTCGCGGGCGTCTCACGTGATGAGGTCTATGGCGGAGGCCCCTCCGGTCGTTGTTCGCGAGCGGGACCGGAGAGGGCGGGACCGGAGGGTCGTGGGATCCACGCCCGCGGGCGGCGATGCGTTGCAGACTCGTACGCGTGCGAGCGCATTGTGCCGTCGCGACCACCTTTCCCCGTGCGGCACGGGCGAACGCACGCGCCAGGGGTTGAGGGAGTGCATGGATGGCAGCTGCGAGGATGTGGTCCACATGACAGAGGATGCTGGGAGCTGGTGGTGGCACTGTGAAGAAAATGATAGACGCTAGCATCAGCTCATGACGGATGAAGCATACCAGAGCAGAGCACACCGAGTTAATGTTAGAAAGAAAGGGGAGTCAACTTCCCTTCACTTTCTCGAGACATTGCAACTTGAATCTCGAATCGGAAACTTCGTAATAGAAAAATAATTGTTTTTACAGAAAAAATAATGAACTGAAAAAACAGCTTAAAGTGTAAATGTTAATTTAAAAACAGTTTCTGCAAATATGTGAGTAAATTATGTTTCTTTATTTTTTCATTACCTCTTAAACTTTTTAATTTGTAGAAGACAGTAGTGTTGGTTTATTTGCAAGATCTCCATGTACACAGACCGGTAATGTAAAAAAACATAATAACGCATATTTAAATATGAAAATAATAGTTAAAGTTGGAACTTGTGTCGGAGTTTTGCAGCAGATGTTTGAGCAGCTCTAGACTTCGAGATGTAAAATACTTTTCGATGGAATTGGAAGGTACATGTTAAATTCCACACCTTGAAATGTCTTAATACCGCATTTGAATCTTCTTTTTGAAAATTCTTGTTTTGCAATAAATTCAGTGTCATCTAGGCATGTTTGTAGAAGCACCTCTAATAGTTTTTTTTAAAATTATTTGTGGAATATCTTCATATAAAGCAATACGTTGTGCATTACGCCACCACATCCGTTGCCGCAAGAGCGCAGCAGTTGTCAGGGCCCCAGTTTGTGTGGAGGATCCGACAGATGTGCAGAGACCGGGAATGGGGGCCAAGCGCAGAAGGAGGGGTGCCGTTTTTCCCTTTACCGGTTACACTCACCTGAATCATTTGACTTGCTCACAATTGGGAATTCTACTTCAATGACGCGAGGGTGATGTCGAAAGGCTTTGCTGCTATCGTAGGCAGTAGCTCAACAGCTGCGCATCGGGTTGGGCAAAATGAGATCGCCAATCGTTATTGGCAGTTTTATTTAAAAAAGAACAAGCAATTATTTATTGGTTAACAACGATTAACAACCAACTTTACTGCAGCAGCGATTAACACAATTGTTCTACAGGATACTATAAAACACGAGAAACATCAACGTTGAACCAAAATAGCGCAAAACAATATATGAACCTTTTAATGATTGATAAATTGTACCCAAGGTATTCCAATAGCCAGCGGGAAAAAAATTAATACACTTAGAAAAATGAATCGATGAACTTTGTTGCAACACATAGTAAATTTTCATATCTCACGTTGGATGTAACAATTCATTTCTTATGCTCACTAGTGTCCTGCAGTTGTGCTGTTAGTGAAGGGGCCCCCTATGTTTTTTCCCATCTTGCCTATTTTAAATTAATCATGAATAATTATTGTGTTTTCTAAAAATTGTCTTCGCAAAATTTGTTTACATGTCATCTTTATTTATTTTAATTTTACAATTATACCAGCAAAACACATCCCGTGTCCATGGGAAGTTTTATTGGTCTCTTCTTAGCTGATTCCCAGATTTTCAAGACATTTTGTGAATTGGTATTTACACAGTTTGCATACTGAATTTAAATATCACCGACTAAATCTGTTCCGTTCGCGAGTAGCGAATTAACATTTAAAATAACGTATTGACTTGTCTTGAATGTTCTCGACTATTGCACCAAGATTGATGAAGTTCAATCAAATAATTCAGATGTGAATACCAGACAAAGCAGAAATACAATCATCGTTAGAAGATGAAAAGATGAATTAGTTTCTTAACCTTCTCTCTCTGAGGTCTGAATTATTACTGATGAATTATTTCTCGAATTTAAATATTGCCTAAATGTTATTATCTGTAAACAAACAAAATTTATGGGATGGTCCCTTGTTTGCTTTCGAAGCGCAAATTAGTTTATTGTCATCCACGTGATCGTATGCAGTTTGTAACTGCATTTTGAACCTAAATTTATGATTTTTTAACGTTGTTGTAATATTTGTAAAGATATTTTCAATTAAAATGAAGCTGTAACATAAGAAAACCGAGAATACAAACAATCGTTTAAATCTTTAGTTCCTCTAAGAAGCTTTTGTTTCCAAAAGCGGGTACATTATTACACACTTCATCTGATATACAGTCCGAAATTCATCAGAAATACTACGGAAATTCGAGTTGCAAAAACAGAGATCATGGTCACGTTCCCGAAAACAAATAAGTACTTTCTATGTTGCGATGTTACACGACACAAAGTTTGAAGAAGAAATTAAATTAAGTTGCTCTATTTCAGTGATGGGTATCCATTGAAGGAAGGACCTGCTGAAAATTGAAAATTTCAACACTCGTTTCTTATAGCAACTCTGAATTCGATTCTAATGTATATTTAATATATTCCTTCTTCATTCTAAAAAGCCAGTGATTACCATTAATACGCTTACGCTGGTTCCTGTATTTGGTACTGACTAACGAAGGGGTCATTATGCGGGGCGGCGTAAGATTTACCGTAAGTCCAATTCAAGGGATGTTCCCCTCGCAAATGCCGTGAATGTGTGCAGTCACCTATGCACACCACGCGTAGATTCAGAAAGCAAAGCGTGCTACATGCAAGGGGAATGTCACTTGGATTATACACACTTTGCAATTTTACTCAATGACACAATGACGTCTCGATGAAAGCCAGAGACGATCTAGATAAGCGAACATTCACAGGAATAATGGACTTGAGTTAAGCGGAGGAAAATACATCTGTGAAACATTTGGGAAGAGAGAACCCTCAAAGCATTAGCAGTTCATTCGATTCGTATTATTAATTTGTTTACTTTTCCATTCAATTTTACTTTTTCCAGACCACTATTATTTTTAAGAAGCTCTAATAATTGTAAATTCTTAAACACAATGGCTCTTAAGACGAAGAAGAGGACAATATGCTTACTATGTATATTACTCCAGACTCTACTGTGGGTAAAGTTGGTGAGAACAGAAGAAATGATGAACATTAGTGCGAAGTATAACACGTTTTGATGTAAAGAAAAATAGTTATTAAATGCCCGATCTTCATGACAACGCTGAATCAAGAAAATTAAAATCTACAAGGTTGTCGATGATAGATGCCAACTGAGTGGTTACAGAGGCATACGAATTCTTGTGAAATAGCTTTGTTAACCGACTGGTACCCTAACAATTAATTATAAACAACTAAACAATATAAAGAAGAGTGCAGGTGATTGGACAGTCCAATTCAGTGTACCTCTGCTTAAAGAGCGAAACGCGCCAGGAAAATCAGTTTATTGGGATCGTGTCGCCCCCAATGAAATGGTACGCGTTCAATGTGAAACATCAAAAGACTGCGGAGGAGCGTTTGGAACACACCGCAGCAGCAGCTCGACCATTTTCAAGGGAAGACATCAAACGAGTCACGTAGCTCTTGCGTGGACATTACGACCACGCAGCTGGAGGCAGGCAATACAGGAAGGTTCTGCTTCAAAATGCGAAAGTAGAATACCCGAGGCCATAGTTTCTGCTCTAAAACTGTTGGGTCAGCGAGTTCTCGGGAAATATTCCTCAAAATGTCTTAACAAAGCTCACTGTACTTTATATTAGTATTTATTGTATACTAATGTATAAAGAATATGTAGTTACTATCCATTTTTTTGTTATTTATTAATTCATAAGGTCTTCTCGACAGCATGACGGCCATCATTAGTGCTGTAAACAAATAAATATGAAAGCAATTTTGTGAATGACGTATTAAAATTGAAGAAAATTATATACTCTTCTTATAGAACTGAACCACCAAAGAGACCTGACTATCCGATTCTATTTGACGTCGAAGTTCTGTGTTAGTAGTATACATATTGGTACTTATTTGTAAAACGATCGCCCAACTGCACTAGTAGCTCTAGAACATTAAAAATAAATGTTGATATATTTATAACAGACTAATCATAAAATTATAACATTAATCATAAAATACACCTATCCTTTATTTTTTTATATAAATGTTAATAATACGATTCTATATAATAATATTATGTTGGACCAATGGATGAAGCGCTATTTCAATAGGATACTTATTTATTCGTCTATGTATTTTTGTGCAAGAATGTTTATCCAACACATAACTTACTTTCCAAAAAGAAAAAAAGTTCCAATTATCATGTCTCATCGGTCATGCTGCACGAAGGGATAATACACGTGAAATACGTGAAACTTCAACCTCTCCTGCATTGAAACTCTACTCGTGGCACTGGGGTTCCTTCAAAACCATTATAGAGAAAAAACGAAACGTTATCTATTAGTTTTTATTTCCTTGGTTTATTAACTCTTTTAATGACATTAAGATCTTAAAAGTCACACGTGGTAAGTACGATATTGACAAATGCTGCTTTATCTTTTTTTCTGGGTAAGTACCATCATATCAATCTCGATGAAACTTTTTGAGTACGTTTTCTGAAATAAAATATATTTACAAAACTTTGCAAATGGTCCCACGCAGAAATCACCGACGTTGAGCGGACTTTCGACGTATTTCGATGTCGATATCGAGTCGAAGGACGACGTCGAATAAACGACGCGAATTTCACGGAATTCGAAGTCGAGACAACGTCATTATCCGACGTCGAGACGACGATAATAAACTACGTTGTTTCGACGTCGAGATCCAGTGAAAGATCGACGCCGAGATCGAATCAAAGATCGACAACGAGAGCGAGTCGAAGATCGACGTTGAGATGTCTCCGTTATACGACTTTGAGACGACTCAGTTATAATAATAATAAAGAATAATAATAATAATAATTATTATTATTATTATTATAGCGCATGGGTCTCCGTTACCGTTAATTGTGGCCCATTTCTCTTTGGATGGTTGGAAACACATTCGCAATTTCGACGTTTCGTCTTCCACTGCCATCTGGTAGTGGAAGTTGGAACTCTACTTCGGAGCATTTTTTGCTAAGAATTAATTTTGCCGAAAACATCCTATCTCTTACTTATCTACGGAGATTACTATTTTGTGTGTTTACTCTTTATGGTACCAATAGTAAGATAGAGCAATACAAGAAGCTAAAAACATAGACTTTATCACTCTGTTGCATTAGCTCAGTGGTAGCGTGTCCGCCTTGAGATGGAAAGGACCCTGATTCGAAGCTTAGTCGGACTTCAAAGACGGAAATTGTAAAAACAACGTTCTTATAGGAATGTGTTACAAGTCATAGAATATGATTTAACGAGGTAAGACGATGGATAATATCCATAAAAGTTGTAATAAAACGGTAATTCAACTATTTCAAGAAAGTCGTGTGACGATGTTGTTTTGATGTCTTTACCCGTTGTCGAATAAGCGGTTTTTTACGACGTTGTGAAGACGCAGTTCTCCGACGGTGAATCGACGTTACTTGAGTGCGCGTAGGCAGCGTCTTTACGACGTCGTTTTTCGACATCTCCACAACTTTGACGACGTTGTAACGACGTCGTGACGACTCAAAATTTCTACGTGAGGTATTTCTTTACATTATAAATTAATATTTTTTTAAATTCTACACGTATATTTAGCGGCTTTCTGCTTGATGAAAAAATTCTCAAAATACTCTATTTCCTATATTAAAAAAAAAAATTCGTGCAGAGAGGGTAGAGGGAGATTAAGAATTAGTTTTCAAAATCGTTGTTTCACCAATCCCGCGAATGTGTAAGAGGATCGGATTTTATCTGAAGTCTTATTTTTACGTTAGTAAAAAACATAAAATTTGAGATAGGAAGCGACTGATTATTGAAATCCTGAATTAGCATTTGGAATGAGATCATCTGTTAGCATGTACCTCAGGCACGCCCCCCTAGAGAAAATAGGCAAAAAATTCCGTTTTTCTATACTTTATACTGGCGGAGTGTCTCCCTTGACGTCATCAGCTTGAGCAACCACGAAAGTGAGGCCACCTTACCATTGACCTCTGTACCTTGAGACACCTGTATTCTTTGGTTTTCACTTTACTTTTAGGTTAAATACTTTAAGACAATGTTCTTCTGAGCGTTTATATAATTTTGCGCCTATGATTCGGTCAGGTACATCATACGATCAGTGGATTGTCGGCCTCATGTAACGCAATTGAACTGTGGCGGACACATTACATATTCTGTAGTACGCTTCATAGTCAACAATCATGGGAGTTACATCTACTGATTAGCAGACAATTTTAATTGTTTTTTGCTCAAGCAATTCACCAATATTAACTTTACTTTGTATTTTCATTACAATAACTTTTAAGAAGTGTCCTATGAAATTTCAAATAATTTCATTGATTACTTTTTACGATTTCCATATAAAAGACATAATTCACTTTTATTAGTACAGATGATAACTTACCCTTTCCTTCTTAATGCACTAACAATGTTACGTTTTTTTAATAAAACCGAACTCACCGACGCTTAAGAAAAATTTGAGGAAATGATTCCATACTAGATCAAATTTTATTTTTTCTATTTCAAAATGATTTCTTTCCAAACAAGCGACAAGTGCACATATCTCATCCATTGCTAAATGCAAATCTTATGTGTCAGTAACTTTTGTGTATCAGTTTCGACTACCAAAGATCGTCTCAATCGAATAACGCCGGGAAACGGGACTGAAATAGTTTTGATTTAATTACATATGATAAATGCAGCTTAACAAAATAAATCTTACTCACTTGCTAGGCGATTATATTCTAAGCAAAATTTAAAGATGCTATCACAGATAGTAATTTATTCAACAATCATAATGCAAACGAATTCACAATCCAAAATGCACCATCACTATGGTTTTCTCGCATTTTGAATGTAGTCACTATACGGAAAAATTTTTAACCTCCCTTTTTCTTTGTTTTTCTCACCAAATCAATATACTCATCGGTCTGTTGTCTTTTACGAGCCATTAATTTATTTATTTTATCGCTTACCATGCACATTCTACTGTGGCTTCCTCGAATATTGTATCTAGCTCTTGTTGATATATGTCGGGGTTGTTTTCCAACCGTCTGGCCCCTTCTCTCTGCAGTCTCAAAATTAGGTCTCGTCTCTCTAAATTGTAGAGTTCGCAGTCCCATAACACGGATGCTATCACACCAGGAATTATTCGAAAAGTTAACTTGAAAATTCCTCCTAAAAACAACTGAGCTTCTGACCTAATAAAACGTTTTTAAAACATCTGCCTTGAGTTTTTTCCATCTTGTTTACGAAATATAGCGAAGAAATGACTGACAAAAACAAACCCAACATTTCATTGAAAATTCATAAAAAAATTCAAATCAGCAAATGATAATTCTCTTGTTTCTTAACACAAATAAAAATGTGTAGCTCAATTGGCGAATACTGCATTTATTTTAAAATCATTAAATTTCGATGAACAAATAAATACATACCGAGGCAGAAAGATGTTCGTCAGTCTTAAAAATCTAACCAACTAAATTTTTAAAAAGACACGTGAACACGTGTTTTAGGAGTATGTTTTCTTTCCAAATTTGCTTATGCGTTTTTCAGCTTAAATGAATCGTAGCTGTCGTTTCTTTTTATTGTAATGAAACCCTCGTAATAAATATCATACCCGGGTCCAGCATATCATTAAAAAATTCTGCAATTTAGCTTTCTTATTCTCACTGAAATTTTCCCTGAATGAATATTTAAAATATTGAAGTTTATTTACATTATCATTTCGGCCGTGTAAGTCTATTCTAATCAGGGATATAGAGAGGGGAAGATGGTGATATTAAATAATTTTCAATATTGACGAATGAAGATTGTGTAATACCTAATGAATAATAAATACCAAACGGTAAAAATCATGCAAGAATGTTATTAGCTTTATGTTTCTTATATTTGCTGCACTTCTCACATCTTGATCATTTGGTCTTATTTAGTCCTTTTAATGGTTCATTTTACTTGTCGATGAAGTAATATCGAACATAGGGTATCGCACGAAGTAAGTCCCCTTACTTATTATCAGAGGAATTTTTTAGCAGTTAATTATTAATTTCTTTTATTTTTGAACAAACCATTTTAATCAAATATTTTGAAAGGTTCATGTTTTTGTTGAGAATCTTTCGCGTATTAATGAGTGAGACTAACATAGTACTTTTTATTACTTTTAAGCCAATAAAGAATATTTTATGAACACGTTATGCGCTCTTACATTTGTTTCTGTTCTTTGTTATTTCAAATATATGTCAATGTCTGTGTCTTGTTTTGGATTCGTTATAATTTTGTGTTATTATCTCGTATGGTATGTTATATATTTGTGGAATGAATCTCTTATGTTCAATCGAAGTTAATTGCAGTTGTTTATATTCCATGATCACTTGGTTGTTCTCTCTTTAAGCCTGAATAAGTAGACCTTTCATCACGCATCAGCGTCATCAACCATTACTTTTTCCTCCACAGCATCCTCCTCTCGTACGTGTTCGAAGGTGAGGCGAGAGAGAGAGAGAGAGAGAGCGAGAGAGCCATTTGAAGAGCGGATGTGAGCAATTGCTGCTGCAGTGAGAGAGGGAGAGGCAGGATGCTAGGTGAGTGGCGCTGCCACTAGTGACACGGTGCACGAGGAGATGGGAATGGACCTTCCCTCACTCCCTCCTTCCACCTACTCGCTACCGATCATGTGTGTCTCCGACGTAACGACCTGCGCCGATGCAAAGCGGCGCACGTGAATCAAATCAATATCGCACTCCCAATTCAAAGGAGGAGACTCACGACTACAAAAAAACCAAAAAACTCTTACTAATGAAACAGCACGTTTATTGTTTACCTTAGATTAATAGAGAAATTATTTTGACATATCCCAATGTTGTACGAGAAAAGAAGCAAAGTGATGAAAAATTGTATTTCTCTTGGTAAAGAGCTTTATATTTCGCCTCATCACAGAATTTACGAGTGTTTCGTTGCGACTAGTATTTCCCTTTAGTTAAGTTTTCAGGTTTTTTGGCAGCTTTGACTCGAACTTGTTATCGAACTTGTTGAAACGCATCTGCAGCATTCTTAAAAAGAGATCGGATGGGAATGATAAAGCAATACAGAATGAAAAAGAAAATAGGAGATTACTGGAAAATTGCACTAGAACTGAAGCTACCCGAAATAATATATATACTCTTGTATACTCGTAAATATTAAAAATACCATCATTTTTGCATTCTTGCGTTGAATATTTTTTTGGAAGATAACACAAGATTATTAATTTCATGGAGTTAATGGATTTCAGAGTGTACGATGGGAATAGTGGCGTATGATAAGAAAGAAAAAATATAATTTCATTTTTCTTGAGCTTGAGTTGAAGTAAACACAAAAAAGAAGCACAAAGTGGAATATTCTTTTTTCTAATAACCCAGAATAATTCAACAATGAAACATTTTTTTATTGAGCTTTTCCCAAGTCATCTAAATTTTATGGGAATTCTCCTAAAGTTGGCAACATTGCAAGCAAGTCCCTTTTACAAGTACTTGCCTCATTGTCAAATTTCAGCTGTGTGTCGTGTTTGAATAGTGTGAGGAATGTCACCTGAGCATAGACCAGCAGAGACTGAATGCGTCATTAGAAGGCTTTGGAAATGGATTTCAACCATTGTTGCTGCTGCATCAATAAGACTGAAAAAGCGCGACGGACGACGGTGGCAGCATTTACTAGACGTTTTACATTTGACGCTTTGAAACGCGCGCTTTGTTGCGCTTCAAGTGTCGTGCGCTACTTACGAGCACTCACAACGACATTTTGACCGAATTGACGAGGAAAGTGTTACGAGAGTGGTAAGATACGCGATATGTTTGGTAAAAAGCGAGATATTCGGTCGAAGTATTGACAGGAGCAGGATTTCAACATTTTCTTTGGAATGGGGAACAAAGGATCGAAAAGGTGATACCAAGTTTCATTTTACTCGTGTTCTTGTATAACTATTATTTACCAACGCGCGTCATATAATATACGTATAACATGTACAACTATATTATGCCATCAGAGATAATTGCAAAACATTATACTATCAAGTTTACATAAGAAGTGATTTTAGTTTTAATAATTTATTGAAAATAATAATTTTAAGTATAGTTAAACTCTGTATTACATTTCCTATTAAAAATAAAACGTTATATTGAGTCTATAGTAAAAAGATCCAAATAGGATAACGAGCTCAAGCATAAGACTGCGTCCATCGGCGTTGTGAAATGCAGTTTTTTATTTGATATCTCATTCTTTAAAATTAATGTTTTCAGAATTAATTATTTGATACAACTTGAATACTCTCAATCATATATGAATCTGTTGTTAGATTTCTTCTATCAATTTTAGTATTATCGTATTTTTAATTTCAGTTCACCAAAACTATACCTCTGCTTAGTTTATCTGCTATATTAAATAGACTTCAAGACTTTTGACACAGTAAACTAATGTAGAAGTGCAGCTGATAGAAATGTTGATAGAAATGATGGAAGATCGGTATGAACTCTCCAGAACTGCGTCTTTACCAAACTTGCTAACAAGATATTTCTTACACGGTTGTAATACATACTACTTACACTTTATGTTCAGAAAATTAATACGAAAATGTCAAAACCATTTTTGAATTTTACGCTAGATATTTCGACGTTTATACAAAGTAACGCCAACCCTTTATTTTATAACAATAAAAAATTTAGATCACGTGCTACGACAAGAAGAAACTAATACTCCAAATACGAAAAATGAATGAAATTGACATGTTCATTTTGTCAGAATTGCTGCGCTCAAATGAATGGACAGAAACCTAAAAGTAGTTTTTTCAGTATCAGAGACACCCAAAACGGAAATTTCCGTCAAAATCTTGAGATCGAAAATATTCACGATTACATGACTCATACGGTACATGACATGAGGAACGGTCACAAAATAAGAAAAAAAACCAGGAAATTTAAAAAATATTTCCATATAATACAATTATTATTATTATTATAAACAAAATTATAACACTAAATATTATAATAATTTAATATTCAATACTTGGAAGAATGCAAACAATGAAAGAAAAACTTACAGAAAGAAGAAATATTATGGAGAATGTGCAGGAGGGAGAGGACGTTATTAGGCATTCGTTTGATGCTAAGGATTGTGCGCTGGGCGTATTGTCTGTAAAGTATGAATCAATCAGGAGAGTCCAAGAATAATTAATTCGTATATAAAATTTTGTGTTCGATTAGAAATAAATTTATTACTTCAGTTATACATTTTTTGAAAAGTTAGTACATATTTTGTGTCTGTTTAGTGCACCAGCAAAAAAATTCAGTGCATGTTTTTACTTATACAGAATGTATAAGGAAAGTATTGTAATCAGTCCAAAAGGAAAATAGAGATCATTTTGAATCATTACGAATTGGCTCCAGGAGAGTCTATTTTCAAATATTGGCAATATGACCATGTCGTATGGGTGTATGTTAGGAGATTTGTTCCCACATAACTCACGAACAAATTGATGACCAGAAACCAAACTTTAGATTAGACTTTGAATGTCTTGAAGCCTATTTCTGGGTAGCTCACATCAACTTCATTTACATACCTCGCTCCACTCGCAGTTTCTTAAAATTCAAAATTTTGAAAATATTAACAAAAGTATTTTGGTTGTTGAGTTAACTCAGTGTGCAGATTGCTAAACTGCATTTCCGTACGTCGCACCGTATTTTATAACCAGCAAAACGTTTTTACGCAAATATAAATTATCTTAAGGGCGCCTTTTCTACATCAACTTATACGGCAATTACAAAGAGTGTAAGGTGAAAGATATTCTTCCAATCTGTACTTGAACGTACAAATATGATCTTTAGGAGAGTACTATGTATGATTATGAGGATAAATATATTTCAATCGATTTATCTTTTACATATGTCATCGCGTGGGATAATTATAATACATCGTGATTTCTTTTCTGGAAATATTTTTCTGTTTTCTTATATTTTTATTACAATGTACAGGGTTTAGTGATATGATCTTTTTGTAATGAATGGGGTACACTCAACTTACCAGTTATAATTCCAATAATTTTAATTGTTATGTTTGCTGACAATATAAGCCAGCAGAGCACCACATGAAAAATAAATAACTACATATTTGAAAGCATTAAAAATGTAATAAGTACTCACTAAGCGCTAAAAGAATAATACACAACTTTCCGTTAAATAAATCTCCTAAAATAAAAAAGCATAATTATAGCATAAACATATAGTGTAGAAGTTTTCTTCCAAAGTATTATTTTCTTATAGAGGATTGTATTACACTTTTGTCATCAATTTTTTCTGCTTTCCGAACTTTTGTTATCCTTTTTTTTTTTCTTATTTCCCGATGAGCACAAAATTATTTATTAGCGCACGAAATTAGTACATCATTAACAAAATATTATAGAACAATTTATTTTATTTTATAACAAAGTAGGGGGGGGGGAACTTCACAGACGAATGAGAAACGAGAAATGCATAGTGCATCCCCAAAGACTGGCAAGACAAGACAGATCGGCAAAACCTTTCTCTATGGATCAACTAAGCAAATTAGCCTCAAATTATTGCTCTGTATGTGCTGACAATAAATAAGCTCGACCCAATCGTTCAATATAAACATGCTTGGCTTATTTAAGCACTAGGGTACATCAAAAAATCCCTTTCCCATGTTTTGGAAATCATTGGGGCAGAAAAGTGGTTTGATAACTTTTTCTTCTATTTCTGGCTTCGATTATTACTTCTGTTGTCATACCACTTACTGATTATTTTCACCATATGTGAAATATTACTTTTTAATATCGATCATTAAGTCAAGTTATTTGGGAATAAAACATGTACATACTAGACACAGCTCCTGCAGGACCTTATAATCACCTATATATTGGGCTGGGTATAACGTAGAGAAGTGACCGAAATTACGCTCCGGTCACTGACTCCACGTGAATAACGTGATTTTTCTTTTAAAATAAACATAAGTAGGAACCATTTCCAGACATTGAGTGACAAGTATAAAAGATAGAGCTCAGTAACTGTGCATTTGCCGTACATGTTTATTCATAGTTAACAATGGGTGAACAGAATTCCAGTTATATTAAAACATAATTAAATTAAAGCTAAATTTAACATATACTACATACTATTACGTGAGGCCTATTCCACCACCATACTACGTCTCTGAAGATATAAACAAAGGGATGAAACTAAAAATAATTGAGTGATAATTAGACATTTCAACAATTAGAAAAATAACACGGCACATATACTCACATGTTCGACGATCTACCATCACACTTTCTAAACCAACCTATAAATACTATTCAAATCCATTAGTTACCTTCAAAATTTCAACGTAGTTTGAAAATAAATAAATAAATAATGACTTATGTTTTTCTTTTAAACGATTAATATAATTAACTGAGTTTTTCTGGAACACAACGTTTCGACTTATGGTTTGAGTCGTCATCGAGTGAAAAATAAATTATTACAAGAAACATTAACTTAGCATCAGAACAATTGAAAGTGACTAATACCTTCATGTTAAGTTTAGCGTAAGCCACGAAACAATGTAGTAAATATTATTCCCCTTTGAGGTCCTCACCAACCCGAACTAAACAAAATTTAGCAAATGGTACAATAGGAATAGTCATGAGAGAAATAATCGATTATTAAACACATCTAGCACCAATCACTACACTTCTTCTCTCAGTGCAATGGTTGCACGGATACGAACAGGATATAAATTCATAAAAAATAAGTGTGGAGGAATGATGTCACAGTATTTACTGTCACTCTTCTTCCCGTAAGTGTCCACAAATCCATCGTCCTCCACTGAAGGACACACTGAGCTCCGCAACGCGTCTCATTTCGCGACGCGATGCCTGTCCACCCTCCCTCCCCCTCCTCCACCACCCAACCGACGCCACACGCGACGCCGCCAACGCGGTCCTTCGCCCTCTCGTCGCACCGAGGGGAAGAACCGGGCCCTTAATCACGCCCTGCGGCAAAGGTAGCGAAGGGCATGGACAGACAGGGCGTCTACAGGAGCGTCCCAAGGGCCAGTACGTCCACGGAGCCCTTTGTGTCCGCCACGCACTTCGCTGAAGGGGCTGCGTAGGCAATGGCAAGCGGTGAACCTCCGACAGATCGGTGGCACACAGACGCGTCACGACGAGGAAGACAATCTGCGAATGACCATCAGTCCATTCAATTTGCACTCAGCGCCAAGAGACGATGCATTCATTGGAATTGTTTAGATGCTACTATATCGGTTTGAAGGTTATATGCTTGTTATCTACCACAATACATTAAGATAAAATAATATCATATCGTGGCTTACATTACTGGATCCGCAGCAAATTGAGCTATGGACATGAAATCATTTTTAGGAACATCGACTAATTATGTATTAACAAGACAGAAAGGCATATTTTCGAGAGCAGAAGATATTCCTGGAAGATTGCTAAATCACAATAAGCATACTAACTCACAAATTACAGTAGAGAACGGTAACACAGGAGAAGTATTGCTCCTTAAATTGTAGATATGTTTGGCTAGTTATACAAAATATTTTTTTATTAGTAGTAGGAAAGAAACACTTACTCTGTGGAATATTTTTGGACCCTAATGTAAAAATAAAACACTTTGAACAGAAAAGAAGAACATTTCCTCGTTGTCAGTCAAAGAGAAAGGTATTATTAAGGTACAAAATCCTAGTAGAATACGATTGCAAAAAACTCCTACACAAGCTACTGCATCCGCAGTCCGTGAACTCGTGTCAGCACGAGCGTTGACAACGGGTGAAATCTTATCAACCCTCTAATTGGGACGTGCGTGAATACAGCAGGGTGCGAGCACTTTTCCGCCGGAGCGAAGGTGGAGGCGAGAGTACAATCGGAAGCAAAGCGAAGGGCAAATTGGCCTTCCCTCCACCCCGCTCTGCCTCCATCACCGTCGCCGCCTCCATCGCATTCAAGAGCGCCACCCTCGCCACCATTTCCCTTAGGACTGATATCTCTCACTTCACTTCTCGTCTCCTTCGGCCCCGTCAATGTGCAGTGAAATATTCCCTAGAACAATGGACACAATACTCTGCGAAGAGCAACCCTTCAGAATTGGACATTTTTTAAGAAACGCGACTCAAAAGACTGTCAATACATAAAAACACCATGGATACGTGTGAACAGATAATTATGACTCCACAATCGAGAATTTTCGCTAGGGAAAAATGGGGAGTAAGGAAGGAGGGATTTACTATAAGACAAGGAAAGGGCATTCGCTGTGACAGTGAAAAAGAATAGAATAGTGTGAGATAGAGTGTGAACAGAGAAAGATAAATATAGATGCGAGAATGGGAGGAGGGGTGGGGATGGGTGGTGCTTCTCAAAGATAGTGCAAAGAAACGTGTTCTTGCTATTATTAGCAAATTCACATATCTGAAATCGAGAATTTAGCATAAATGTTAACGCATAACGTCTTTCAGTTCGTGAAAAAGAAAGTTATCGAAAAAGGACAAATTGGGACATTCAACTTATATTGAAAACTGCAAATGTGGTCTTATTAGAGAATATGAACCAAGTAATGTTTTATTTTCTACAGAAACAGGTAAAAATGTAATCATTCATAGCTTTAAATACTCTTTGGAGAGGAAATAATTACTCATTAAATCAATATTACTTCTCAGAGTGAAAACGAAAGAATTCTGTTTGGTTACTGCTGTAAAAGTAGAGATGATTCCCTTTGATGAACATTCCAGCTTCCAACATTTTAAATAATTATTACAAACTTTATAATGTTGCGATTCAGAGATTATTTGCTAGATTAAAATTGAATTTCGGTGTTATCCAGACAGCCAAATTCGATCTAAATTTGTTGACAGCTATACACGAATTTTGTCCAGAATTCCTCAAAACCCTACCCTGTGCGCTGTCGCTTCCACCTCCGCTGCCATTCACGCCGTGCTTGCACCCTCAGAACGCACGTCAAAGCTTTTAGCAGGCAATTGACGCTGGGGTGGCGACTCTACGGTGCTGCACCTTCGCAAGTTTTCTTTGCTCGCATTGTGGGAATGTGCTAGTAGAAGTATTTGGATGGCGGTGGGAAATGGCGGTTCACGGACAACGACAAAGCGCCGCTGCTTGGCATACACCATGCTTGACTTTCCGAGGCACAGTGAGATTGAGAAACATCGCATTGACCAATTGGAGTGCTCGTTACCGAGGATATTGTAGCAAGTCAAACAAAATAACATGAAACAACTTCGAAATGACAGAAAACTAAAATTGCTCTCAGTAAACAATTACTGAGATATATAATAAAATCCTTCAGTAATATCAAAACATTTTAAAATGCTGTTTTATAAAACCATTTTATTTCAATCTCTTGTAAACCCTTCGTAAAACTAATTCGTCATGAACAATCTAGCTTGTGCCACCGGTGTCCATTTTATCTTCGTCTAGGGATGTTTTTTTTTTCTCGTTCCGATTTTATCCTTAATGCCAACTGTTGTTTTGATGAGAGTACAAGAGCTCAATCTCTAAAAACTGCATCCATGAGCACCAATTTGTAAAGAAAGTTTTCTACTATGTGTGATGTCTGGAGAGAATAGTGAAATTTTATTTTCACTAAAAAGAATAAATTTGATAAAATATAAAACAGCCTTTTCTTAAGGTTATCAGAATGTAGGAAAACTAAAACTAACATTTAACTCACATTAAAATTCTTTTTGCCATAGAACACAAATTAATATGAACGGAATTAAAATATTATTTTACTCCAAAATACGTATCCTATTTTTATATACTTTTCTGTTTCTTTCAACCCTGTTGATAACTACGTCATTTCAGAGTTCTTCTAGATCTCCATTCCGCGTCTGTTCTCCGTAAATTGTATTTCGTCACGTCGCAGTTCAGTTGGAATCCGAACCCCTCTCGAGGTGGCGGGCATGTCATCTTCTATCTCATTGCGTCTCTGCCGATTTCCTGAACATTACCGTTGTAATTCTTCACACATTTTCCTCTCTCGTATCAGCTTGTCGAGGTTTAACATATTGAGCATTATCTTGCATTTTATTGCTCACAGATACCAATATCTTTCTTTTCCGTACAATTACAATCTCATATAATGTGTTCTGCCAATTCTCTGCCCAGTCCAAACATGCACTCAATTCCGTTCGCCGAACTTATCCTTACCAATGTCTTAAAATTCCCATGAGCAGTTACAAATTAAAATAACATTGTGCATGAATGAAACCATTTCCTCTTTTCACTAAATCTCACATCCTTTATGTAGTACTGTAAACTACAATATAACCATTAGATAAATAATTATTAATTTAATTTGAAAAATAATTTAACGACTCGATTATTGTCATGTGATATGACGCCTGCAGACATAAAATCCACTTGACTTTTTAAAACTGGGATGATTTTTCATTAATATTGTCAGGTGAGAGTTTTCTTTCCAAATATTTTTATGATATCTCTTCGTTCTGTTCTAAGAGCGAAACTTTTCCTTCCACTCTGAAATGAACAAACTTTTAAAATGCTATGATTAAGATCCAATGAAATCGTCCGCGAGCCATGATGGACTTTTCTTCAGAACAGAGCTCCGCGAACAAAACGTTTGGGAAATCCCGTCCATGTCTTAATCAGAGTTGTTCCTGCAGGAAAGAATATGCTCATCTGCAATTCATTTCACCACATCAATAGTAAAATTATCTAACTGAATTGGAATGAAACGTGTGCTAATGTGCTCCATGGCTACAGTAACACTGAGATAATGGCAACCTCGGACTGGCCCGCCGACCTACCGGAAAGAGAATAAATGCACACTCAGAGGATGAGAAGGGTGCCCTCTCTTAAAAATTACCAATTCGAAATATTAATAAAAAAATTTATATTAAAAATTTGAAATATAGAAAGTAAAAGAATATAACCGCACCACGAATGCGCTGATAAGAAAGTAAGACTGTGGGTATGAAGACGTTATGAGCAACGTCTCCAAGCGCAACTGCAACGTCGTATTCACGCTTTGCATACGATCCAAAGCATCGGAAGGGCCTGGCTATAACTACCTCACTCAGTCACTATTTCCTTGTTCCGAGACTTGACCCAGAGATGCTCCCTGACACATCATCTTCGACTCAGCACAAACATTCTTATCCTTGACGTCCGAAATGATTCACCTACTGGATAATTCTTATTGCGAATTATTATTTTATCATGCTAGTCAATGACAAAAATTTAATTTTATTTTATATTCTACACAAAATGTTAAGAAAAATTATACCAAACAACCATTTTCAAGCAATCGCGGTTCGTATACGTGTAAACGCACTTGTGCGCATTGTGGGCGCAACGCAGTACTCAACGTTTTTTACACCGCGCAACCGTTTTTCGTGACTTTCGACCTTGAATAAATTTTTTTATCACAAGTGGGATCGATGAGGACTTTTGATATTTCATTTGAAGGTTAGGGGAAATACCAAATTTCATCTCTATGCGAATTTTTGCTTTGTGGAATGTCTATTTTTCCTGGACTAACGTAACCAACCAACTTCCGATATTTTACATACTGGTAAGAAGAGATGAGGGAGCTTTAATCGCGCTACTAATCTGTCAAAGGACTTTTTAATTCTCTTTATGCTCATATAATAATTCGTCTCGATTGAATAAGATTGATAATAATTAAAAATTAAAAAACCATTGTGTGGTATAAAGTGCTGTCACCAGACTCGTGGTACAATTTGCTTGGAGGTTGAAGCAAAAAGGATAAATAAAAAAAAAAGTTTTTTAATGATTCCACAAATATTTGCAAATAATTACTTCAGTTTCAGGTTTCTGATCTCAGTCGTTAATTTAATGGTAATCGAATTCAACATGTTTGTGAATGTAATAGAGGTGTAACTACAACTACGTACTCGCCTTATAACGGAAGAAGGGCTCTTAAATGAAATACTAAATTATCAAACTTTCTCTTTGCTTTTGTTGAATTATGTTTGGTGCATGTTAAAGAAGATGACAAGGATAATTTAATATATTGAATATTTAAACAATAGGCATACACCACGTGATCATCACGTTGTAACTGCGAGAGCTGAGCAAATAAATTCGGAAGTATGTCTGTTTGGGAAACCAAACGTGTCAAGATTCGATCAATCTTGATAGACAAATATATAAATTTCTGCAAAAAAAAACAACTCATTTAGCAACGATGAATCTGAAATTAATGATTGTAATTTCATGCTGAATAATTTTTAGAATATTTTTTGAGTTTTATACTTTTCTCAAAATGTTCATAGTACATACTTTTCATTAGACAAACATTGAATGTTATGTTTAAGTTTAATATGTCAGAATTTAAATTTCATAATGTTTTCTTATACGCTTTTCTTTAAAAAAGTTATACTCTGGTTTGCAGTTCTTCGTGAGATTAATCATTTCTGAGTGAAAGTAATATTTAAGAAATATGATACTTTTTTTTTATTCTACAAGCAAATGTCTTTTTAATGTTATTGTGATTTTAAAAGAGTTATTTTTATTTCACAAATAACGTTTACTATTCATTGGTACATTGGTGATCATTGTCTTGGTTTGAGATTGGCTGCAAACTGAATATAGGACTTTGAATTCGTACTTTGTGACAAATTTCTACCAGCTGACTTCTCATTACTATTTGTAGATATAAAACCAAATAAAAGTTATGAAATGTTAATTTACAAAATGAAAAACAAGTGAATATTCATACTCGGGAAGTTGAAACAATAGATTTTCAGAAGAAAACAATCCTGGAAATTTGATTATAATGAAAGTGAATTCGGAAAAATAAACAATTTCAATATACGAATATAATTATCCTATATTATTTAAGCACTAATTTGTAACTCACTCACAGACTTACGCATTTGAAATCTACTAGTAAAGACTTGAATATTGACAAATGAATATTTTTAAATTCCTTTTCGTATAAGCCCTATAAGTTTCCCTATACGTAAGCGTTGTACTGTGGTGTCCGCATTAACAAGGCATTGACTCACATCACGTCAAGGGATATTGATCTGATTTGCGTCATAGCACAGATAATAGCAAATATAGCAGTCCTAGAATTATTTCACTTGGAGCTTGACAGGGGTGCAACCCTCAAACGGAACTTTGGAATGGGGGAGGGATGGAATTCAGTCCCCCAACGAACGCAAGCGAGCATTATTATAAACATTTCGAATACTTGAATGATTTGTTACAATTATAGATAAACAATTATAGAAAAAATAATGAGTCGAATATACACAAATTTGGTTAAAGTGCAAAAATTGGGCATTACAGTGCTCGCAGCGAAATAGAGGAATAAGGCAGGGGTCTAAAGACCAATTGAAAGTCGAGAAGACAATGCTAACATTGGGAGATAGCCGACTTTTCTTCTCGGTCTAGACACTTGGGCGTTTTACTCGTGTCAGCAGAATGTTCGTTAGTTTACGTTCGGGTTAAATAAATAATGATAGACATACGACCTTTTATGGACGAATAGTTTATATTTTGTGAAAAGAGCTCACCAAATTTCGACTTCGTCTTAATTCGTCGTCAGGTGATCAAATAATCAAATCGGATGCCGCCGCCAACATCAGCATATTCGTAAAACCGGACGTAACTGATATGCTTGACGAACTTAACTGTGACGAACAGGGGATCAGGGACACATGGGAGCTCTAACCTTTGGCACTACCTGAAGTTAGCTTTTCCAAGGATTAGAGCGGACTTTGTGTGGGTGTCGTGGTACGCCATCTGGAATGGGTGGAGCTACGCCTGGCCATCCCGGCAGCAGACGTATGACATCACCGCGCTTCCGCTCCATTCGTTACATCTCATTAGCGCCGTTGCGCTAAGTAGAATAATATAAGTAACATGAAAGTAGGTATTAACATATTTTAATATTTACTTCCATATTTGCAGTGTATTTAGATATTCTTACTAGAAAGCGACGGTAGAATGCAAATGACTGCTACTTGCTGAACACCCCGAGGAAGGATTTTTGTAATCATAACTTTGCTACGTCTTTGGGAAAAGGTGGCAACTCATTAGCAACTCAAGGAGATGCAGAGGGTAATGTCCCACTTGCCAACGCTGTCGCTGATGGACGATCAACATCCATTGTTCTTCCTTCACTATGGTGGCTGAATGACGCAGCTCTTAGAATCCAAAGACGGCACTTTCTGAGTCGCTGCAACATGTTTTGGTGTGTGAGCGAGAGGAGATTGACCTGAGAGAACCAGACAGATTCATTCCTCGATACGGAATTACTCGTAACTCAACCTTTTGGAATAATTAAGAGGTCATGACAATTATTTTTATTGTATTTAAACGTACATAAATTCGACTATTTTTTGTGTTCATCATGTTTATATCGCACATTCATTATTATTCTTACGTTATTACTAGATCTTTTTGTCAATGCTTTCGACATCAAATGGATGTTAGACATGGAGCGGAGAGAGTCTCTATTTCTCCAATTCGTCCCTTTCGTCACAACGGTGGTCCAACACTAACGCATAACAGATAATATTGTGACTGCATGTAGGACGAAACTTTGTCTTGAGATATCCACTCTCGTTCCGTTACAGAGATGTACCCACCCACAAACATCCACAATAACTTAATTTTCCTTCGACACACGTGTAGTCACGTCCCTCACCAACATGCCCTGTGGAGTACTCTGTGCCATGCTCAGGTTTCTCTGTCATAAACATCTTTCTCTCTCTCTCCTTAGCCTCAATGAACCACCTCAGATTCGCCACGTTAGCTGCAGATTCCACGACTGCATCCCACATTTCATCTCTTGCTTCCTTACACCTTCTTACAACTCATCTCAACACTCGCTTGGCTCTTCTCGCATTGTATTTTTTTACCTCAAATTTCTTTATCAATCTCGTTTTGCTTTATCGTTCGACTTGTTTCGCTTTCTTTCCATTAGACCTATAAATGTTGAATAAGTTTTCTGCTACATATGTAAATTTGTTGTATCACTACGACTGAGTGTAAAATAGTTTATCTAGTGGTTTTTTATTTATTCGCAACACTAATTCCACTACTTCTTTTATTACATTACTATTGTAAAAAAAAATTCACTCAAATTTCTTTTAAGAATTCAATATAATTCTCACTCCATATTCGTTCCTGTTTTTACTAAACTACCTTCTATAATTTGAACTACCATATTTTTCTTCATCAATGCTCTTTTAAAATATTAGACTGTCTTAAGTCCTTGTATAGACAATCATGAATGAAAATAGTTCACAGCATTAGTTTACGTTTCCCCAATTATCACCGGGAACTTCAAGTAAATACAGGAATTAATATTTCTGGGGTTCTGGAGCTCCAGATTCTTAGTTCATCCTCACAATGCACAGCTTCTTTATTTTATTTCAATCATTACCTGAAAAATGACAATTTCAAAATTCTCACTTCGCCATCTGCATTCTCAACACATTTTTCCATTAAATTATCGACGCAGAAAAGGAGCCCCCGTACATATTGTGCAAGAGAAAGCATGTTACCAACATTACACATTTTCAGATGATCAGATAGGTAGCGTCTTTTCATTTGACCAAAGTGTTTTATACAATTCAGTAAATTTGTAAATTGATCGAAATACGAATTTGATCGAAAGTATTTTTTCTTGATTGGAGATGCTAACATTATTTCTATTGAAATATTAATTGCAAATTTTAATAGTGAAATGAGGAAAGTATTTCATTTTTCTTATTTTTGGCAACAAAAGTTATGAGATACTTATTTCTGATGAATAATATCTAACATTTTCTGGATGTTATAGTTTCAAAAACTTAATTTATCAATTGAAGAAAGAAGGAGGCGAAACTTATTGAACGTTTTGACAGGAACTCCCGACCCACCAAAGTGTGGCAAGCAGCATTGTCACGAATAGACCACGGAGAGTGGACATGGAGTCAGACGAATAGAGGGGTGGCAAAGCCCCGTGACGAGCACTTTCCTGCAGGAAAGGAAGGGTTTGGCTTCCTCAGGTTGACAACCCCGAGACGCCACTGGCGACAAGGATAGGGGTGGATTAAGCTTTAGGCGGCTCTTTGGAGCTTTCCCCTCTTCCTGCTTCGCACACTTCACCTTGCGGATTGCAGGAGGGAAGAGAAGATGGGTTGGTTCCTTCATCGCGGTGTCGTAAGCAACCGAGAGAGGGATAAGGGTTTTGTTGGAATTCCTTCAAATGTCGCTGCAAATGCGGAAGCGGTTTTCCGAGGACGGAGGATAGTAATTAGAAGGAAAGCGTTCTCTAATCACGAGTTAAATATGATTAACGGTGATAAGGAGAATAACTAGATTTTGAAAAGACCCTTTTCTCAGGTTGATTTCGCGTTGATGGACGAATAGCTGACATTAAGAAATAAAGAAAAATACGACGCACCAGAGAGATTTGAGGAAATCGACATGTAGCTAAGAAAAAGTAGCACAAAAAATTATGAGAAAAATTAATATATTTAGAGAAAGATACATTTATTTCTTTTGATGAAACAGCCAAAATTAAATGCATGATTACTTGCTTCAAATGGATCTACGTGTTACAAACCAAATGTTTGTAAGAAATAATTATTGTCAATTATTCAAATTGTTAATAATTATTTAATCATTGTTTATAATTGTTTATAACTATATTCATTTGTTAATTATTCAATGTCTGTCTATTATATTGTTTTAAACCAGGCGCTATACCATATCGATACATATCGACTCTAGTAATCGATCTATTCAAATCGATGTATTCGATACTATCGATATTGTGGCAACAGTATATAATCTCCTTGAATGAGCATTTGTGAACGAACACTTTTATGTACGTTCTGTGAGTTATATACGTTCTGTGAACACAGTTTGTGAACGTGTTCTTTGTAGAAAGTCTGTGTGTAACCTATATATACAGCTGTCTACAACCACTCAGTACCCAGTAGATCGTCGTGGCGTCGAGACCCAGTTCGACGTAGTTCGTCGTTGCGTCGACAATGAGTGTAATCATATCGTGTTGTGTTAGTATGTTAACACAGTAATAGTACTTTTTGGAAAATGATTACGGATCTACGTAATCTTACTCGTGTTGTGTTTTATGCGTACTGATCATGGTACCACGCATAACCAAGAGCACAAATGCTCTGACAATATTCTAAGTTTCAGTGGCAAGTTACAACCGAAGCAACCACCACCATCTTAGAGTGAAATTCAAGATTGCCAACCAGAAGCGGTTGGAACTTCAATCAACTATCAAGATCTTCGCCAAACCAGTCCACAACTGCGGCGAGGTCAACCCCATTGGAAGATTCATGTTTAAGTATCTTTCGTATATAACGAAATACAATTTGATCTAAAGACCCTGAGTCTTTGTCAAATTTCTAAAGCTAATTATATCCTCGTATTCGAGTGAAGTAAAGGGAATTACTCCCATTATGTATGTTAACAAATCCTGTAATATTTTCGGTTATTACGTAACCAAACATGTAACATACAGGTAACGTTTATCAAATCAATTCGTTGATTACTGGGGGGAGCCTCGAAAACTCGAGGACTGGCGGGTATCTTTCGTGAGAGAAAAATCTCACTACATCCTTG
>NNCF01135024.1:443140-467478 GCA_002313205.1 Laupala kohalensis | reverse complement strand
GCCTGTATATTTCCTGTGTGAACGAGCGTTTAGTTATTCGTTCGTAACACTACGCTATTCGATAAGTTGTAAATAAAGATAATTTGCTTAATGTAATTTGTACGCAGCGTTACCGTACAAAAACATCGAGCAGCACAAAAAATATGCGTTTCTTTAATCCCATTACGATTGTACAGGCTTGTATATTAAATATCCTCCGTTTTTAGTTCCATAATATGCTTAATCCTATTTGGTACTAAAAAAGGAAACTTTTGGATCAAGTTCCTTTAAGAGGCAATTTCATTGTATAATAACTTTTTTCAATCATGTGTCACTAGTGAATTCATCTACGTGTACTTAAGATAGTATAATCCAGTGATTTCAGGGTATTGTACGGGGTCGGCGCACTTGCACGTGGATATAGTGTAACTTCTACCCATTTTAATTTATCAACTTGCGCGACGGAGGATTTTGCTGTGATGATATAAGGGGTGTCCCTTGGCATCAAAGCGTGACTTAATATTACGAAATACACTTATACACTTAATATTATAAATATGTGCATTTATATTTCACTAGACTTACAATGCCATATTTATATTTTTCTTCACCGTAGTAAAAGTTATCCTATGAACATAAATATACTTACAAATATAAATGCTATATTGTTAATTATACAATAAGAATATATTTTAAAATATTTTTATTTATCTTTAGTTAGAAAAACTCGTTATTCCTTGATTCAAAATATTTGTTAAAGTGTTGTTTGAATGCTAAAGGAAAGAAACATATTTTATTACCAGCAACTTCAAGAAAAACCCATTCCCATGAGCATTCGTCGTCTTCAGTTACCAGTAGGAACAAAGTTACATGAATCATTATTTTCCGCGACTGCCGGAATCATAAATATCTAACTGACCCATATAACTGGTATCCAACATTATATCTTAGTGGATTTCACACAGTGGTTACTCAAAACTATGGCACTCTCAGATTGCACCTACTAATTACTAAAATAAATGCAATGAATCGTGTTAAGATAAATTTAAATGGACTTAGCCAATAACAGCTGATCTCAAATATGTTCGTTGTTCAAGGACTCAATGAAAGGATATCTATTTGATTTTCAGAGTTTGCCTCCGTTGAACAGTCATTCATTCTAATTCCATCTCCCAAATCTCATTTAGATGGAAGAGCAGGTTTCATGCTCTAAACGTTGCCATAAGGCATTACATTTAAGAATATAAAAAGTTACATATTTTGCATCGATAAGGAAAAGTATACGCCAACGTTTAACCCAACTCAAATGAGAGATAATTAACCGCTTTCCAAGATAAAACTGTGGGGACCGGGTCAGCACCTAACAAAATGTCAAACTGTTCTTTCCTTTGGACATACACGGAGAAAAATAAAGAGTCACTCCAACTACAAAGTAGTCGTGTCGACTACTTTACGTGGATGGTTTTCGATCATCTACTTGCGTAGTCAGCACATCCACTTTTCGCAGTTGACCGAGAGACAGTGCTCACAAGCGCTCCTGGCTACTTTTTCGTGCACGGAACAGCTCGGCAAGTAGTCGTGATGCGTAACATATATCGCCAGCACATGCATGCGTTTATTATATCGTCGTAAGGTCGAAAAATATAGGGTAGGAAATGAAGGACAAAACACTTACTGTTCTTTTATATTTATTGCAAACATCTATACGTAGGTAGATTGCTTCGTCAAAAAAATAAAAACTTATTATAAATATACATAAAAATATATGGATTCAAAACGTTAAGAAAGATCTAGTTCTGGCAGAAATTACTGATAATGAAATTACCAATCGAAATAGTTTTAGAACAAAAATAAATGAATGGGAAATTATTCCAGAGGTAAAAGCTCCAAGAGTTGGAACAAGATGGAGTGAAGAAAGAAAAGCTGCATTTTCTCAAAAGATGAAAAGCTGGTGGGCAAACAGGAAAAACAAGAAAAACACCAAGTCCAATAATCAATGATCATGAATCATACTCAGCGTCTTCCGCTTCGGGAGCTCTACGGCTAATAATAATAATAATATACATAAATTGACATAAAATTCCATTCAATTCAATTGGGCTTTATTTGAACATACAAATGTAAACAATACATTCCTTCAGTGGACATATACGTACACCTTAGATTGTAAGGAAAAAAACATCATGTGTTGAAGACTATTTTCAGGAATTTATTCCATGGTACAACAGAAGAAGTTCTCACAAATACACTTCTCACTCAAATCTAGAAAATAAATTGAACATTGTGAGGACAAGGTAATGATAATGGTTGTAAGAGTTCAGAGAAGAATTTTTAATATACACCCACAAGTACTTTTTGTATCTTATAGTGCCTATCCCCTCAACTTTGTAGTAATCGGGACCTTGATTTCATCATCTTCAATCTAACAAAATCATCAAAATTGAGTTGAAGTTTGCTGAAGGCTGTACTAACTGAGATCTACACCTTGATCTGACAGATTCTAATGTTTGTTGGATAAAAACTCAACAAATAATGTGACCAGGTTCTAATTGCGTTTTCATGCAAATGAAATCAACTTATTTCAAGACTACCAGACCCGGTAGTAAACATTTGTGAATAATATATGATTTTACAATTAATTCATAGTTTAATTTCACATTTAAGTGTTCCTAACATCATTGTTCGTAGGTCTACTTCTTTCGTATGAACAAAAATAAGCACCTCAAATAACAGTTTTCAAAAACATTACATTTAACACAATAAAATAATGATATATTAATGTTAGAAAAGTAGCATGATTCAGTAAGTTTTCAGAAAATTACATCTCCCATATTTTGTTGTATCAAAACTAGAAATACAATTATTTACTAATTCACACAGTACTGTTAAACTCTCATCACATTTTCTTTACTTATGTTAAATTCTTTTCAAGGATTATTTCTCTCCAGATATCACTGTAGAGGAGACCCACAGAGAAGGTGACAATTATTATTAAATAAATGTCACAATTCGTATTTAACTTGAATTTAACAAAATGTTTTAACCAACCTAGGCTATTATATTAATCACGTTTTTCACACGTTTCAACGCGTTTTACCTTTTGGTCGAGTAGCTTTCAAGAGACCTTACTATCAATATAAGCCAAGCAAGACTTTCAACATTCGAACAAACTGGGGGTAGCTTTACATACCTTCCTACTAAATTTTTTCCCTTTGGAAACACAAAGTTCGACAATCGGGATAAAAATTTAGTGAAGTAAATATTTTCTGAAACATTAGTCTCTAACTGTTTTTCCTAATTGAAAGACAAAAAGATTGGACAAAAATAACATTTTTTAAATATAAAATTCAAACAAACTGATAAATCACCACTAGCATCACATCTTCGGCAAGCAAAACATGAATTTGAAGGGAAACAAGTAATACTGTAAAGTACATTGTAGAGAAGAGGAGAGTTGAAATACACAAGTAATGCAATTTACTATGTTAAGAGAAAAATAAAATTAAGGTGCTCTATAACGACTTTGTTTGCAGTATTGTTGAATTTAATATAAATTTCAATGCATTTATATTACTTTATCAAATTAAGAAGAAAGATGTTAAACTAAGGGAAAATATTTTTGAAAACAAAAGTTCTTGTACTTTTCATTTTATTTAAATTGAGGACTCTGCTTTTAAATTTAGCAATATCTAGCAAACATTCAGTATTCAATTTTCAACATTAAAAACTTCATAAAAATTCTACATTTCAAGATAAGACTTTCTGCATTTCAAGATAAGACTCTCCATTACAATTGTATCGAATAATGTGAGAATCGATTCCTTTCCAAATCCATATCCAATTTCATACATGCTCAACACAATATCATCCCGGGTTCAATTCCCGGTGGGTCCAGAAAAATTTTGTACCTTTTCACAGGAATGTCCCAGATCATATAGCTATGATAATTAAAAAGCGAACCCCCTCCTTCTATCCACCACCTTCTAGTACCAATAACTATTACTATTACTAACTACTCCTACCAACATCTTCACGTGGGCCAAGTTGTTGGTGAACCCACCTACTAACAATAGACTACCACACAACTCGTACCTTCTATCGCTCCATGCAGATAAGCTTCAATAGCACGCTTTATTTCCCATGTAAAAATATTACAATAAAAATGCAACGTATAAGAAACTATTACAAATAATATAGAAGATAAAAAACAAAAACCTGAACATTTACATTGTAAGATGATCAAAAATAAAAAGAAATAATTTATTATGGTAAGACGACCTGACGGTGTGAAATTCTTGAAGAATATAATATAAATTTCAATGTAAATTACATTACATTATCAAATTAAATGCCTTTAGAACAGATATATTTTACTAAGACCAAATATTTTTGAAAACATTAAGTCATTTTGAAAGAATCTTGTACTATTCATTTCATGTATACATTGTAGACTCCACTTTTAAATGTAAGCAGTATCCAGTGAACATTCAGTACTCAATTTTCAACATTAAAAAACTTAATAAAAATACTACATTTCAAGATAGGATTTTCTACTCTTACCGTGTTGGCTATGAAAAAAGATAAAAGTAAATATCGAGAAATGTTTTGATGAACTTCAGAGGAAATACTAAATATATTTGAATATTGCAGAAAAAAATTGTTTTCAGTGCATAATATATGTTTCCAGCAAAGTAAAAAATTCAAGCATTGTAAACAATTCTTAAGCAATATTTTCAATGCCTGAAGGTGGTAAGCAAAGTGGGAAAAATTCATCGTATTTCCCACTTTGCTTAGGCATGTGCACGTAAAGTAGGCATTGTAGAGTCTACCAAACGGAAAACAGAAAACGCTAGTAATACAACATATAAGAGTCTCAAATAGCACAAACTTGATTATTTCTTTAATCTTCATTTTTCTAATAATTATCACTAATCAACTAATTCACTAATCACTAAATGTCACTTAGTGGAAACAATATGTAAAATAAAAGGTTGAAATTTACTGCTATTAATTACTGTACTGCCGGATGAAAAATTATAACCACCTAATTTTTATCGTGAAGAAAATGTGACTTCATATCTAAAATGGTGTTTCTTTGACATTCAAGTATTTGTTGAATACATGTTGCTGTACATGTTGTACATCAGGGTCATTAAATATCGAATCAAAAAGTTAAAATAGATTTTCATAAAATTTTACCAGATTTTGATAAAATTTAATACGAAATATTTTACAAATTATTAGTAATTTTTCAACTCATTTGGAATTTACACTTATGTAAATTTTAAACAAATCGCTTCTAAACATCTCAACACAAAACTTCTGAATTGCATTAGAAGTTCTCATTTGGCTCTTATTAGTATCCTTAGCTTTTTATTAGATCTTCAGATAGAAATATGTTTAATCCAAATCTTACTGTGAAAGATCACTGTACGCTGAGTGGATTTTTAGTTTGTTTTGTTTCATAAATTTGCAGGAAAACAAAGACCTTTTAACAACTAACGTTGGATAACTTCACATGCTTAACATACCATAGTTTCACAGTCTAAATCCATGGACCTCTGATACATTCACATGTGCAACTCTTATTCTTTAAAGGCAAATAATATTTGTAATTCATGAACTACTAAATGGCACAGAATTTACACTGAAAATATCTGGTAGTTCTCACTTTCACAACTGGGATGGGCAGATAAATATGGGTCGCAGAAAAATCACTTTTCTGACTTTCTTTAAATCTATAAAAAATTACACATGAAAACAAGCAATAATTGAAAAAAAAAGTTATTGATTCATGCCCCATTGATTTTGAGAAATTGGAAACTTACAGACATTGAGTCTGCAGTCAGTAAACCTAAATAATATTGTTCAATAATCAAATTAATATTAAACTCATGTGGCAATGTAAATGGTCTTCAAACGAAATTTTAGATTGTTTTAAAATTGGTATAGCCAGCAACTGTGATTGGCAATACTCTTTAACTGTTAGTGATGAAATGGAGTGTTCAATGATTTCTCTAATAGAGTTACTAGTGAATTCTAAGGAAAAAGGTTATGAAACAACTTACCTCAAACACAACTTCTTCGTAGTCAGTCGTCACAATCAATGTTTTAAGAATCTAAACGAGCCACATTTCATTATATTCCATGAAAGTTCGATTACATAACTTGGATTAATGTTTCCTTCCCGTTAAACGAGGTGACTTCATTGTAAGATCAAGAACTTGTCCTGGAATTGCATCATATAAATCTAAACTTTAACAGTTGAATCCAAAAAACAGCATCTTAATGTTTTAATTAAAACATTGAGGATCTACCTACACTCACCGGTCTCTTCATAACATACACACCGATACACACTTCGCACATGGCCTCATGCAGCCATACGGCATCACAATGCCTCGCGTTCGAACGAAACAGAAGAGTGACGAAACGCGGTACATTCAAATTCCTTACATTTTACGTTCGCGCACTCATATACAGTTAAATGTTAACTGTAGCAGTTAGACGGACACAACCTTACCAATACTTTCCGTGCGCCATAACATGTTACTTGTCGCCTCATAGACCGACAATTCGCGTATACTGTTATCGGAATATGCTAGTCCCACCACTTCCTTCAAGAGAAAAGCTTCAGGTAAACGGCTCATCGTTAGAATTATCCGGCGGACTGGTCTTCTACTCAAGCACTTTAGGTAGCTGGCACAGCTATCTTTTCTGCTCCTTCTGACAACTGAACGACATGGATCACCTACACTCTTACTTCCAGTAACTTCCTAGGCTTCAACTACGAAAAAATAGTCTGATGAGCTAGATCATTCTTCTCCGTGTACCACATATCCATTTGGGCATATTTTGCAAGCTTTGATCTGCCATATCAACACTTCGAGGCAAGGAACTGAGAAAGTAATGTGATAGTTGTCATATTTTAGTATTTGCGACTAACATTCACTGGGAGTGCGTGGAGAAAATTCTAGTTTACAAAATTCACTATGCCATGTCTTACGAAATATTGAATCCTCATTGGGAGGCAAAACGAATCATCTACTCGACCCTGCCACACTTATTGCTCTATCAGATCATTTTTGCTACCTATAACAGCTTAGCATCTCGTTCGATCCTGTCTCAAAATCCAAGTCTTTGTTTTATTTCACTTTTAACACGTGAAGTCTTCTCCCTCATTAACGCGCCAATCATTAGCTCTAAATTTTCATCTCGCCCACCTACGGTATGCCTTTTTTTTGTTCTCCGATCCACTGACAACCTACCTTCGCTGTAGCCCTGAAGATGGCAGTGAGGAGCGCCCGAGACGGTGTGCGGTGGCGAGGATGAAAGGGGAAACGAACGCGGGGACGGTGATGGATCTGCCCGCCGCTCCGGCAGCGGATCAGGGATGATGGATGGCGAAGAGCGACCCTCTGCCGCCGGTGCCCTGTCTGCCGACGCTCAGTCGGAAGAAAACCTGCCAAGGTGTGCGTCATCCCTCCTCCACCACGCAACCCCTACGACGCCCCAATGCGTTTCTTCTTCGTGTGTTTACGGCCGGACCACGGAATTGCGTTAGGATTGGATATCCGAAAGGATCCCTTCCATGTCCTATCCTTCACTTAGTCGACGGACTGGGGGGAAACATTAGAGTCAAAGTCAGCGAAAGCTATTGTAGTAATAGCGAAGGAAGATGAGAAGAGCAACTCTATAATCAGAACAAGTCATGTTTTCTGTGTTCCAACTAATACTATATAGTTGTTTGACAAGAAGAGGACGGGCTTAAGTAGAAAAGGAAAGGAACCAGGACCTGTTCGAAGGGAGTATATGAATATTACGGTAAATAAATGAATACGGACGTCAGAGATACTGAAAAAAAATCAGAACATCCCACGGAAACATATGAGAGGGATTTTACACTTATTTGTTGACTTTGAAAGGAAATTAGCGTGAATGTAATTCCACGAAGTTCTCACTAAGGATCACTACATAGGTTCAGTAGGAAAGAACATACAATATATCAACACATCCGAAAGTATTAACAGAAAAAAACTGAAGAAAAAAGAAAGAAATGAAAGAAATTAGCCCTTTAGGTTTCTCTGTCGGATTAGGAGTTCCATTCAAATTAACAGCTTACACTGTTTGAAATTACCAATGTGGATCCACGTACAAAAATTTCTTAAGTCATTAAATAGTTGGTTGCACGTCTGCTAATAGTTAATTGTCACGAAGTAGAACGACCTCCTTTGAACAGACAATTTATTTATCATACAACACCACTAAAAACATAAACCTAATTCTTGTCCGTTTGACCTTAAAACATTCGTAAAACAAAACGTTTAACAACGCAACGTCTCCATTTCGTCTCCATATGGGGGTCTGTATTCGTATCCTGTGTGACGGTCTTTCATTCGTCAGTTCCTTTCATGTCATATTGCGGTACTACTATTTCCTTTTATTACATCGTAAATTGTAATTTATATGCGTGTAAACTGCAGTATGTGCGATCGTCCTGTGTACAGACTACGACAGTGAAGTGTGTCGGTATTTGTACTAATTTATTTCATCACAAGTGTGCGAAGCCGAAAATACGAAGTGCATGGAAGGATTGGGCATGCGAATCTTGAAGCTCAAAAAAGACTGGGTTCCTCTGTGACAAGTAATAAATCAGCCACTTTTTCATCATCTCATCATTCTTCTCAATCATTCACTTCATCATTCATTCTTCTCAAAGGAGTTTCTTGTGAAAACCATGGAAGAATCCAAGTCCCATATGTTAAAGGAACTGAAAAGCTACAATGAAGAGAACAAAGAAATTAAATCGTATCAACAGTTTCATTCTGATTTCGTTCAAAACAAAAACACAATAGTTTGATGGGAAAAATTAAAGATGTAAGTACAGAAAGCGCAAGATGAAAACAACCAACTCAGAAAAGAGAATATGGAACTTCGAGGAACGGTTGGTAGCCTGTAGATGCGGGTTAATAACGTAGAGCAGCACTCAAGACTACAAAATATAGAAATTGATGGCATCCCTCGTATCACACAGAGAAGGATCCTCGAAGACATTGCGACAGATAGGTGCGGAGGTGAAACAAGAGAGAATAGTGACAGCACACCGGGTCCCGTGATACAGTTAGAAGAGGATCCCGCCTATCATCATCCGTTTCGCGATGTATGAGGAGAGGGACACGTGGATCCAAGGCTTCAAGTCCGTTCATCCTTTGACCAATGACAAAGTGAACGTCCAATGGTGGTAACTGTGTTTTTCTAATATTTTTTTGTACCTTCCACAGCTATTAGAAGTCAGGGGTCTATAATAAAAAATACGATAGTAGTCGTGACAACAATTTAAATGCATATCCTCGGACCTCATTCTTAGACTTTGGCAATAGAAAGGATTTTTCATGGATCCACCAACTCTACTGCCTATTAATTTTTTATACATGACGCTGTCCAAATTCTGCCAAGATGATTTTCAAAGTGATCATTTGTGCCTTTTATTTTTTCATTTTTTATAATAGAAATTTCGTCACAATGTCGTTTTAAAGACCATCTACTTTTTCATACAATCTATATTACTTATTCATACAAAGAAATTTTCATTTCTTCAAGTTCCGATTTTATGGAAGATCTTAGATACTTTATTTCTTTTCTTAATTTTCAGTTCAGATAAAAGACGTAATGAAATTTGTAAGTGGGTATTAAATTTTAACTCATTTTGTTGACTCGTTTTTGCAGTTTTCACAACGTTCCAAAATGAAAGAGTTCAGAAAGAGAGAATCAAACATTCTCTATAGCCACTGTAACAATCTCGAAAATATAATTATTAGATATTTTATACGAGTTGGGAATTGTTTCTTCCACAGCTAAAATATGCGTATGATTGAAATAAATTTTCCAGTGAAAAAAGTTTAATGGAAGTAAATCCTACCATTCATTCGCAGCTGCAATATAAAGTTCTTGTGACGAAAGTGGATGATATAATAGTCCCTTCCGAGATGCGTATTCCATAATCCAGTCCACCTCAGCCCAACACCACTTACCTGCAACATAAAAGAGAAATTCAGAAATTACCCTCCATTCTCCATTCGCATACTCACTGTTCATCGCACTACTTGACGAGCGCATCCCGAGTTAATGGCGAGCGACAGCGCTCCCAGCGGCTCTTTCCGGAAGCGCAACAAAGGAAGAAAAGTTCGTCGGCGCCATTTTGCATTCATCAGGTCTTAACACACTACAGATGCGCGACTCTACAGCTAGAGGGAAAAAATTAGCTCCACCAAAAGTTGGCAGCAAAAGCTTCAGAAGCTTCCTCTTTATTATATATTTCCCGTTCAGTTGCTACACCTGATGTGCCAATTAAGGTAATAGAAAAGTGAAAAGGCCAAACTCTCCCCAACCTCCACGCTCAGAGGAGCCTGACGTTACAAAAGTTGGGAGCACGGTAATTTAGAGTCCTGCGCACGAGAGATTTTAACTTTTTAATAAACCTTCAATAACGTTGATAGACTCGCCCCAGAACGAGACGGAACATAGGTAGACAACAGATACAGTTGTTAAAATTTGCTCGCCGGTAAAATGGGAAACTGGAGTTGAATTAAAGGGCGAGGAAGGGGAAAAGGGTTTAACAAAAATATAAAAGAAAGCAAATTTGAGGAAGGTAACGGCCACAACAGAGAGAAAAAAAGCGAGTGAGATAAAAACACGAAGAAGCAACTGCGGCAGTGGTAGGGGAAAGCGGTAGCAAAGCACTTTAACTTTGCTTTTTACACCAAGACGAGGTATATAACTAACTTCTCTCCCCCTCCCCCCACTCCACGCTTCTAGTCGTCGATCTCCGTTCCTCGCTCCATCCCCTCGCCCACGCTATCACTTGGAGTGCACGCAGTAGTCGACGCAAAGTAGGAGTGATGTAATTAGGAGGAAGACTCAAGTATTCAATTACGAATTTTCAAGCGGGAAAGCGGCCGTTCGGGACTGCCAGCAGGCAGCGAAGAGGCAAAGGTAAGAAAAGACGAGGGAAGGAATCGGATCCTGAAGCAGGGAAGTTCTTCACAAGGTGTTTCTTATTGCAGAGGATTTTGTTGTGTTTCGGTTTCCTGATATTTTTGTATGTTTAAAAGGTTCCGAAAGAAACAGCAAAATCCCAATTCATCTGGGGCTCAATTAAACGAGACATGGCGAGTATTTTTGAAAATGCAACTGTAAGCCAATTTCAATCGCAATCCGCAGGATGTTTACAATTGCATCGAAGTGAAATTTTTCTTAGCTTCCCTATTAAGGCAACTGTTTGAAAAAAAGTCATGTTCCACTATTTGTCGGGAAGATCAAATTAAGAAATTTAATTATTACTTGTTTTTATCATTAGGAAGATAATAATGTTTCCCACAGAAGTAGCACGTTACCCGAGATGAATATTTGTTCATAAAACATCAACACATTTTGTTATTGATTTACAAAAATGTCTTCTTTACGTTGAGCAGTTTATCAGTAAAATAATACCCATGGTCCTTTGAGTATTTTCTATTTCAGTCACTTTTTTCACCTGAAAAACAAATCTGCAATATACTTTCTCCAAGCTACCCACTTTTAAGGTTTTTATTCCACTCTTAAATGCGTTAATGCTTTTTGGACCGATGTAAAACGTAAACACGGTAACATATATGAAAACGAATTGAAATCACTAGGTTTTAGGCCTGGATTATATGGTAATTTAATCCTGTATGGCATAATTTCAGTGTTTTGAGCATTCAAATAGTCAATCGTTCGAGCAGCTGTGGGTCAGAGTAATGCCAATATCAAGCCAGAGCTTGATGCAAAATAATCCTTTTCCTTCGAGACATATTGTAAACTAAAAGAGGATAACCAGCAGCATCGACAACACATTAGTGCGACAATATATTAGTGCCACTCAGCAAACTTATAGATACTTCTGCTCCTATAGAAACTTGTTGTGGTTTAAGGTTTTATTAATTATTGTTAGTTCTATGTTGATCAACTTTATGCTAAGTATAAAATTTTTTTTTCCTGCTTGTCAGTAACATGAAATGAGTCTGCATTTGATGAAAATTAATGTTGATGTGATGCCTCGAAATGCATGTTATTTTCAAAAGCTATCAAATACAATCCTCGAAGTTCTTGTGATAAATAAATTCGGTTTTCGAGCTACCAAATATTTGTCAAGGAAACAGGCTGAGTTCGTTACTAGCACTTCATCAAGTTAGTTACATGGCACTTGATTTGAACTGCTTTTCCCCCCACTATTACAATGTCAACTATACGAACAAGTAACTTCGTTCATAATCTGAAAGTTATGAAACAGATCTCATTTCCTTACACTAGCTGTCACATGCCCGCTCCCAATCCGGAGCCCTAGACGATCGGTTTTGCGCTTCAAGCAGTGCTGGTTCTGAGAAGGTTCTACAAGTGTGGGCAGTTCCACACTATACAGAGGTTTAAAGCAGACACCATTCAGAAGAGCTTGAGCGTGCAGCATCCGTTTGGAGAACAGGTATCAGTCCGCTACATGTTGCTATTTCTGAGGAAGCCATCTGCTAAGCTATTTATAGTTTTTCAGTGAATGCTATGGGTTATAAACGCGATACCTCGATTTAGAGTGACGATTGACCTCATATGACTGCTCTATTGAAAAAACTTAAGCGATTCTCAGGTGATAACAAAGTAATAAGTTGTTTTATTAATTTATTATGTTTTAAGAAAAAGGATATGGTGAAAACGAATGAACATAATTATGATCACATTTCGGGATATTATGTAGCTAATAATACCCTCAAATTATAGCAGAGACATATTTAAGTGTCTTTGTCTTTCCTTCACAATTAAGTTTAAGTATCTTCCAAATTAACAGATAATTTAAGTCATACAAATATCAACAATGTGTTACGAAGTATTCCAGCGCTTAAAATTCTAAAATAAATCATTCATTGAAGAGATCATAGATGATTCTCCATACCAGGAATCAACACAGCTGCTTGTTCGGGCATTTTGCACGCGCATGCAAACTAAGTGCAATTTCTATGAACTGCCTCACTGAGGAGGGGATGACTGGGTGCGCAGTGGTGGGGTACTGCCGGCGCTGCTTATTTCTTTCTTATCGCTCTCTTTCTTATCGGAGTAATAATGTTATTTTTACAAAAAAAACAAAACGCGTTCCTAAGTTTCGACAATTTCGTGCGTTTGCTGGAGAAAATATATCGATGTTCAGCAGTACTTTCACCTGCGACCAGCGTTTTTCGGAAACGAACCTCACTAAATCCCGCTTGAGATTAAGGATCACGAATGAATCTTGTAAAGCTTTTATAAGAAATGTATCTGCTCGTGACTAACAACCAAGAATCGAAGATATTGTATCCAAAGAGGCAGTGTAAATTCTTTTGCTAGCTTTGAGCAATCTCCCTATTATTGCCGTCTCATGAATTTGTACCCTTTTTATTTAATATTTTGTGATCCTTCACATTATTTATTTATATACTTGAAAAAGAAAATGTTGTTTATTGCTATTATAATTATTTTAATATTGAGCATTATGAATATTTTCAAAAGAATTTGTTATTGTCGTTTGCTCTGCTCAGTGAGTAACTCTGTTTCCGTGTTTGAACAGCTGCCTTATCTCTAAGGAGGGAAGAGAGGTGGCGCTCGAGTTTCTATCCCTTCCTTCTACCCGGCTAAGTTGTTGCACATTTGCACACACTAGCACATAGCATTCGTCAAAGTGCTGATTAGAAACAGCGAAACGGTTCAAGTATTCAAAACGCACTAAAATTATCCTCCTTCAAAGCGTATGAATAAAACGTGTTCCTTAGAAATAAATTTAGGATTTCAAAAATACTCTTCGAAAATGATACATACTAATACAAATTTTTTTTTTTCAAATATTCATACCTAAAATTCATTGAAATCTGTTTTAAAACAAAGAAATGAGTCATATCATTTTATACTAACTTACCAGTCTTTGAATAGGACTCACAACCTTGATAATAAACATTGTAAAATTACCTACTACACACAGTCCATTATTGAAAACATGATCCGTACATTTAGGGAAAGTGAAGAATACAAATTGAAAGAAAAGAAATGAGCGTTTTTCATTTTTCAGCAGTTTTAACTAAGAATCCCTATGATCTCACAGAACACCTTGAAATTTGTTGTTAGTCTGAACAACACTGAGAAAAAATTATGCGAAGAAAGTAAAAATCATTGCTCACTTTATTAAATATCGTCGTTATTTAATACAATATCTCTCACCTCACCTAGACACCAGTAACATGAGGAAATTTCCTTTGTATTTACTTAGTGCTCTTCCGTTTAGTCGCCAGCGTTTCTTCTAGATAGATTTTACAGAAAGACCATTAATATAAATCAGTATTGATGAGCTAAGTCAACATGCGACTGTAATATTCATCAGTGGCCTCCCGACCATATAAAATTTGCGAATGATTTTAAAAACTTGGTTTCCTGTGCACCTGGACCCTGATCTCTGCGCACACATAAGTTTGCTACCTCACCGTGTTTAAAGCTTTCCTTTATTTACCGGCGGATGAGTCAATAAATAAACCGGTCGGGATCCCCTCCATTCGTTGACTCACCTACGTAATAAGTACTTCAAGCAAACAGGGATGCAGGGTTCCCGGAGCTCAATCGTTCGATCTTTTCAGTGGCATACGCCTCCAGGGCTACTGGGTAGAGCTTACTAAGTCCCATGAGAACGAATGGCCTCTTTCCCCTTTATGCAATTGTCCTCCAGTAGATCATGCTTCAGGCTGTTTAACGATACCTTTCATGATGACACTTTTAATTATTCATGCAATGTGCCCATGCTCTGGAGTCCTCCTCTTCAACAACTGAAGGACTTCTCGCACTTAGCCAATATTATATTCTTCAATAAATAATATATTTTTCTAAAATATTTCTCATTGTGAAATCCATCACCTGACTTTAAGGAAACGATTGAAAGGTTTTCTCATTGTGTAATGTATAAATAACGGGTATGATGGATGTACCGTGTGACCGAACCGGTGGGTGAAGTGGTGGGGTAGGTGCATGCGCATCATAAAACGGTTTTATCCTTTAATACACACATTATGTCCAAGGTTCAGTGTAGGAGAATCTATTATTCATTTCCCATACAGCTTTAAGTGATATATTTTGTTTCTTTTCTTGTCCCTTCAAAGAAAAATTTCATTGTTAAGAATTAATAATACGTTCTACACTTTTATTTCATTTCGTCACATTTTTCTGTAATTTTTCTCCGGCGCCAATGAATGACAAAAAAATTGTTCACGTTAAGATATTTTCTTAAATAACCTTAATTTCTGTCCGTTTCCTCGAAATTATCCACCGAATTCAGAAGATTAACAAATTTCTTTATCTAATAAGAGAGTATATCTTTTGAACATTTTGAAACATTTACCTTCGGAGAGTAGCAGGTGAATGACTGATAAAAAATGCTGAAAATATTGAGTCTAAGGAAATAGGTAATGGAGGTCGCGCTCTTCATACAAAAGGGAATGTACGTTCTCATGTAAGTGATTTTTGCCTACTATTACTGTTATATAAGAGAGACAGGAAACGGAGACTGAAGATCATTCCCATATTTAGGGAATTTGGACAGTGAATTACTGGTGCAAATAAATTATTATTTGGACATTTCATAACTGAATTATAGGCTGCAGTCAGTTTATTATCTATGTCTAATAAACTTTGCAAACTTCATGCACTGTCAATTGTTAGGTCTAGTACTCAACATAACAATTACACCAGATACGGAAGTGCCATCAACTCCATTCAAGGATCCAAAGGCAGTGACAGATTTAATATTTCTAAAATAAAAATTAACAAATACGTAGGGTTATATTCCTTATTTCCGAATTAAATCGTAACAATTAAAGTCAGTAAAATGTCGAGTAAAAAAGACAAAGATATTGATGACATTCGGCTTTACATGAATCCCCCTCCACCCGAAGGAAAACCGGAGAAAAAGATGAGGTGTCGCAGACATTATGTACACAATCATGCCTAGATTTCATACAGATAGAAATAAACTATCATAAGAACAAAAACAGCATACATGAACAAAACTGAAATTTAATCAGTATTGAGAGTACTATATCAATGGCTTGATAAAGGGTACGAGAAATGAATGCTACCCAACAATAACTAGTCCCAAAAAAGCAATATTTATTAGGATATTGAAACTCTAATTTTTATTAAATCTTAACTTTTATTAAATTCAATCATTTTTTTATTAAAATCAGGAAATTTCCAGTGGTAACGGCGTCGTTGCATCGTCGTCAAAGTCGTACCGACATCGAAAAACAAAACCCTGACAGCGTTGCCGACGCGTGCGCATGAAACGTCGATTAAACAATTGAAAATGAAATTATTCAAATTATTATAATTAGGTATTAGACAACATTAACTCACAAAAATTCAAAATACCATCATAGTAGAGCTGGTGGACATCGTGACAACGTAAATTTTCGTCTCGACTTCAAGTTTCTGGCGATTCGACGTTCATCTTCGAGTCGATCTCGACGTTGAGACAGCGTAGTTGATTTTCGTCGTATCGACGTCGCACAACTGAGTTATCTCGACTTCAGGTTTCCGGTGACCCAAAGTCGGGACGGCGTCGTTTATACAACAACGATCTTCGAATCGATCTCGACGTCGAAAAACGTTGCATAGACCGTAAAGTCGGCTCAACGTCGTCGATCAAACTATTATTGTTAATATTTTGTGATTTGGTAATGTTTTCACGGAGAGGAATTTCGAACTCAAATATTAGTGAAAATACTAAAATCAGCATATGAGTAAAACACTTAAAAAATACAAAGATATGTAAGAAATTATCATTCTTGCACTATTTTAAAGACGAATCTTTTGATTTACTAGATTTGCCGGTCTTTTGTGAGGGGTCTACAATACCTTGATTATGTGCACAATGCCTAGGTAAAGTGGGAAATGCAATTAATATTTCCTCCTTTATGGTTTTATGGATTGTTCAAATTACCTAGGTATTGTGCACAAAGCCTGAATTTCCCTCATTGCCGGTAACAGATGGATTCTTTGAGAAAGGACGTACCGTGCACTAACAGAAGGAACTTGAGTAGTGTCCCTTGCGCGACCCACGATGAACAAGTCGCGTTCAGCAGTTGAGGCGAACTGCTTGGAGAGGAGAGGAAGAAAAACGATGTCACAATGTGTACGTATAATAAATTAGCTTTCACTTACGTATAATCAAGATGAGAAGAACAGTAAAATTTGATATTAGGAAAATGGAATTGCATGTGTGTTGTAAAAAGGCTATAATTTAAAAGAGTTTCTATTTATTGATTTTTCATTGTGGTAGAAAAGGATTATCGTTCCTTATGTTAAGTCGGAGTGCAATATTTACGTAATATATGAAACCGTATTCGGTTTTGTGTTTCTAAAACATAGACGTGATTTTCAGAATTCAGTTAGAATTGCAAAGATACTTGTGTTCCTTTTATGAAATATTATTTTGTAAGCCTTGTCAATCATGATGTGAAAATCCTATTTTTCTACAAAATAATTTGCAATATTGGTAGTAAATCTAGTTTCCACTGTTAAGTTAATGTTAATACTGACGTTGAAACATGCGACATTGAAAAATATTTTGCAATACTCAAGTAATACGTTCGCGTAATTTAACATAAATAATCTATATTCAGTATCATAAACTAAAAATGTATCATGTTTATGAAAGCGAAGTAAATGTTCAAATGACCACTGAATTCCAAATAGTATCGTTTTGACTCGAGTTTTTAAATAGATCCTGTATACACTTTGCCATAAAAAGTAGATTAACCNATTAACCAATCAGTATATCACATAGTTTCTATTGTTTATGTGATCAAATAATTGTAATGAGAGGAAAAATGTGATCACGGACATGGAATACACGCGTCAGTCACGGGAAGGAACATCTTCTCGGAGCAGTAGAATTCCCTCGGGCAGCCACCCTTTCAGTCCTTCGCCCGGAGGCAGCGGCGTGAGGAGTCAGGGGTTGCTAGTGTTTGCAGAGGTGATTAACGTAAGGTAGGCACCGGCCGCCTCCGCGCCGCATTGACGTCAGCGCCACACTCACTTTTTCCCTTCCCCTGGCACATCCCAGACTGCAACCATGCCATCGTCTTGTTTTATTGGGGTTTATTGTACAATTTTGGGTGTTTTTGAAGTGAATACCGACATTCTCAATGTTACTTAAGTCCCCGATTACCCTCCATAAGGGAAAATACGTCCTTTGGGTGGGAATGGGAAAGGGTAAAAATGTACAATTAATGGATAATGACCGACATTGGTGTGGAGACAATGGTCTTCGGGATCGCTAAAACGCATAATAACACTTCCGATGGCACTAAATTTCACGATTAGTACCTGTATATCACTACGGAAAGGGGATAACAAGTGAAAATCATCGCAATTTACGTATATCAATGATGAATCCAATGTTTTCGGAGTCATGATATAGTAGTACTTCTGAAGGCAATAAGACACCCTTTTTGCCCTTAAATGGGAGTGAGAAAGGAAGAGACAGAGAAAAGTGTCGTTATGTTGACTGTTTAAGATGTTCTGTACATGAGGTAATAATTTAAGAAACGTTGTTCGGCGTGATGACGACGGTTAAATGAACAAAAAAGTGAAGACATATTAATTACTTCAAAAGTTAGAACTAGGCACACGTACAGAAAAAAAATAATTCCACTAAATAAGCAAGGATAAAGTCAAAGTCAGAAAATGAATGACTAAAAATGTGGAAATTTCAAAGACAAGAAAAGTAAATTGCGAACGTTACAAGCTAAGTAATCGATTGTTGAAGGGAAATTATTATACTCCAGTCTTCGGAAAGATGTTGCACAAAGAACAAAATACCATTCAATTCAACATGAATTGTAACTGACACATCGCCTTAATCAAGAACTCGCCAAACTAACGATACTTGGAAAGAATACTAACTCAATGGAAAGAACTCCGTGAAATGCAGCTCAGAGATGAAGTCCGCAATACGTCAGCATGGTACGCATTTCCGGCTTCATTGTAGTAATGTCTTTGGAAGACAGAACCCTCAAAAAAGCAGGAAGAATTTTCCGAAATGATGAGTTATTGTATCACTGACCCAGTGCGAAGAGCGGGGTTCGACTCCGAGGTCCATCGCGTAGCCGCTTTGTGACAGATGTTCGCATCCTGGAGATGTGTGCGTGAGACCCTCTGTTTCCTGCAGCGGCGGCACGAGCTGTCGCTGCCTTGGGCGGCAGTCTGTCACTCGCTCACCCCCTTCCGTCTCTGTCAGCGCCTCGCGCATGGGTGGCGCTGCAAATGTCCCTTTGCATATGCAGAACCTTCCACCTAATGAACTGCTACTCTTACCTCCGAGACACTCCCTCAGCCGGACACAGGGCTACTCCTGTCGGGGCAGAAGCAGATGGAGTGCTGCAAGGTTTCACCCGAGAATATGCGAGGTATAATTAATTGTCATTTCCTATCTTTACAGTTAGTATTATTTGAACGTTCTAAAGGTGGTGCTCGTGTTAACTTTGTGCTCAAAACTTCTACAATACGATGCGAAAAGAACAATAAAAACCGTTCGTGTTAATTAATCATACCAAAATAAAAACATCAGTGACCCAATCTCTTTACATTTGAAGCGTAATTCCATTCAAGTAGGGGAAACTAAGTTATCCGGAGTGACGAGGTAAACTGGTTCTCTGCTTTTTACGGCTGTTACGTACTTTCATCTACCAAAATAGTATCGAATGTTTCAATACATGTCAATGAATGTATAGACTAGGATAAAAGCGATTTTGACACGTGCTTATACTTGAAAGAGTGTATCTCGCGTCGGTACGTTTTCTCAATATTTTGCGTTTCTCCGAATTAAGATATGTAAATAATAATTTTATTAAAACTTTTAACTATTGGGCCATCCTGTAAATACTTTACAGCTTATTTCAATCAGACGACACACAACTGGGAGTACTTAAATACGCATTATTTTCATTTAACACGCTGACACTTGGGGCATTCACCACAAATTAGTGAACCCCAAATGAATAAATTTTTCTATAATACTTTAAAGACAGGCGTAAAAATGTCATGTTGAAATTCTTTAGTTATATTCTTGATTTAACACGTATTTTAAATATCTGTAATGTATAAGAAATTTCCCAGCTTTAACTCGAGTCAAGGTCACTTAGGTATCTGCGAGGATGGACTCACTGCGATGAAATTCTTTAGTAGATTTCACTAATTTGGTAAAATATTAATACAGACCATTCACTAGTAACGACCCTTTCGATGTGACCATAAATCCATTCCCGCAACTTAATTGGATCAATGGGAATAGTGGCCGAATAGCGGATACGCTGTGTCTCAAACACAGAAGAAAATTCACATAAAAATGAGAACATAATAACGCGTTCTTGCATCCTTCGAATTATTTGTTTTGAGTATTGTATGGAAATAAAGCGAGTCTGTAACGTCCGAGCCAAGACATTCTAGCGATTTGTGAAATATTAATATTTCTTCGCACATCACAAGCCGGACACTGTTAAGAAGTTTACAGAAAGTGGCCGGTCGGCGCTAATGCGGAAGGGCGACGAACTTGGGACCCACCCTAAACCTCTTCAGTTATTGAGGTATTGTTTGAACGTACACCTTTCACTTCCTACGGAATGTACGACTGTTCTCGGAGAATGCGGCCTGCGACGTTGAACCATGCGAGGTCCACTGGAATTTAGGTGTACCTCAGAAAAGAAGAATTTTAAGAAGTAATGAATGAAGTATGTCGCCGGATGTAGAACAATGAGACACTCTGAAAAGGGTGCGCGCGGGCGCTAAGCTGGGACCGAAGGCGGCTCGCCTTCGCGGTGTATACACGGCGTTCCTAGAAACCGAAGGGGTGAACAAGAAGAGTACTTGCAAGGTGTTGTATCGACGGCGTGTTTATTTGCTGATTACGTGACTTCCTCTTCAGTATATATTGGGAGGAGTGAAGATCCTCGAGGACTTTTTACGTGGGAGTAGAGGTCCGCAGAATACGGGAGATGTGACCTGGCTAGCATCGGTCGCAGAGACTCGATGAATCATAAGACTGCTGCAGTAGTCTTGGTAAACTGTTTACTAGTAGGAATGTCGTAACTTGTAACAGTTAGTTGTTGGGGAAAACAACTTGTAATTTTGAAGGTTCATATAACCTAGAGGGTTTTTACTATTTAGTTGTCTTCAACTAAATTTATCAACGTGTAATTAAAGCTTTCCGATAGCATTACTTGTGTAATAACAGATTTTTATATGTATTAATGATTTTGGAAGTTTGTCTCCATATGTAAATTCAGATTACTGCTTAATTTGTATTAAATCATTATTTATTGTTATTACACGTGTGTTTGATTGCCTGGGAAAATGGGCTGGTGGCAGCGACGAAAACTACCATAGGGATTGTGGTATTTATGTGGATCCCGCTTGTACATTGCATGGTATTTATGTGGATACCTACATTGCATCAGGGCTTGTGGTGTGATGTTACAGAGTCATTACTGGTATGAGCTGCTCGGCGCGTAGCGTTTACACCTTCGAGTCATGTCTTAAGCAAGTTATTCGGAAATGAGCCTACGACTAACACGCATAAAACGAAGTGAAGATCCTACGCCCATACTTGAAGTAGAAGCATTGCCTTCTAATCGGTATTCATACGCCTAAGTCTTTGATACAAGGAATAGACAAAGTATGTAATACGAGGACCCTCAACACGTTGTTGACTGCTGTTACATGAACCCTGGAAATTTTCTTTCGATCACAATCACTAGATATTTTTCTTCAACAATATATTTTTAAGGAATACGATTCATTTTTTTCGACAACAATAAAATGATTTGTTATATTAATGACACTGGACAACTGCAATTGTAAGAAAAATGGAAGGATAATTTGCAAAAAAACACAAAACTAACCACAAATTTGCCAAACACATGAAATAAACATAAATAAAAATGCAATTATACGATGTCCTGTGAGAATATTTTAATACATCTCGAAGGCGTTGGCTCAGTCGAGAAGCTCTCATATGGTTTCCTAATGATATCGGAGTCAGATACGAACCTCCGCCGTTTGGATTCTGTTTACGATTTCGATCATTTTGTTTACATGTGTTTCATATAACAACAAACAATAATGTACACCCTACGTCTGTTTAAAGGTGACTGAGTTGAATCAACTATATATTTTGTTCATGAGCGCTACAAGTGTCTCTATTCAGCCACGAGAGAGCATTAGTCACAATCTCACGCCAAAGTCATAGATAGATAAGGTTCTGACAACCTTTGAAGAGCGCTTTGCCGACAATGGGGAGCATCAATAGGACTAGATTGCAAACGCGTGACTCACAGCGTCCATTATGATACTTCGTCTTATTTAAACTATAGTAATTCTACATTTCGTTCACCCCCTAGCAACGAATCGTTTTTCGTTCATTCTTTCATTATTTTCTAGCTAAGAGCATCAATATGGCCGTGTTATCAGAACCTTATGTACCTATGGCCTTGTCTCATGCAAATAAATGCCGTTAACCCCATTTGGAGTTTAACGCCAGTTAAATGTTTGGACGGATACTGTAATTAGCAGGTATATATGTTTATGTAAGCGTGAAGTTTGGCTCGGTCATCGCTTTGAGAGACAATGTGTTACTTCTGAAATACAGTGCGATAACATCAGAGCACACAGTTCTGGGAATTTCCCTCGCTTGAGCACTGAGCACTTATGTCAATCGTTGTACTAAGGATCTGAAATATTTGTTATTTATTTATATGCAAATTTATCCGCTTAAATTTAATTCTTTAACTGTGCGCGTGAATTAATATAGCTAGTATATTGTCATTTTTATTGCACTTATTTTGCCTCTAAAATATTCAAATTAGTATTCATTGACAAGGAAATGTCTACCACAAGAAAACAACAATAAAAGTATTGGTACAACAATAAAAGGAGAAATAATTACAGCAAATTGATGAAACTAATAGTAAAAAATGCAAACAAAATGATACAGGGATCTAGAAGGACTCAGCTAATTGCCTTCTCTTGTGCTCGGCTAGTAAATGTGAATTTCTTCTATTTTATATGCGGTTTATCTATAGTATTTGCTGACTTACGATCTTGAAATCGGAGAAGTTTGGAAGTTTCTTATAATTTTTGCGTAATTATTATAGTTGGTTTATTTATGTTAGTTGTATTATATATGAATGTTAGTTATATTGTATGTTAATATTTGTCATATTAAATCTTTTTCGAATAGAGCGATCTCTTACTCGATTCCGGAGAGTCAAGTAACCTGATTTCCATCTATGATAATATGCAGTATTGACTGCATTTGATAACATATTCATATTATTAGGTTCACAAAGCCTGAATATGTTTCGCTTCGATAATACCATTTTATTTCTGTAATAGCCAGCCACTGCACTGTACGCTTTCCTGCACGTCGATGGCAAGGCAGCATCCGCTCATCACTCAACACCCTGTTCCATCTTCCTCCCTCTGCCAGAAACCCGCCGGCACCTGAGCGCGTAAACCATGATGATGACACTGCCCGCCCGCTGCATTATGCATGCGGACTGCCGCGGACATGGTCCACCCCCAGGTCGGACGCGACGCTCGCCTCCGTGCCCGCCCTTAGGACAGCGGGCGCTGCGGCGCGTTCTTCGGCGTCTTGCGAAATATGGCACCCACCGTGCCGCGCCGCCCGCCCTCCGACGCAGTCTGACGGGTCCAGCCCTCTGTTGGATGCGGCAGACACACGTGGCGCAGACAGCACAACCTTCCCTGGATGGACAGACGAACAGCAGCGACGCCTCAGACGGACGTAGGCGTGCTCATCGATCTTCACTTCCAGCTGGAGGTGCAAGGAACAGACATGGCGATGGGGAGACCCTGCCAAATATTCTTGTGTTCGCGAAACATTTCCTAAGTTCACTGGATTTGTATGGTAAAGAAATATGAGATGAAATTATGATGGATTTTTATCCACTCACTCACTACAGGAAGAAATACCTTCTCACTTATTCCATAATGACGCATATCTATCCAATTTCCAATCAAGTAATTATTTAATAATGTGGAAAGGAAAGCGAAGTTTTCTCATTCGTAGCAGAAATTATCATTCAAGAATCAGGAACCATATGGAGATCATATTAACTTACGTATTACTTTCAAAAAATAATAACTAATATATAAATAACTTTTTATCAAAATAAAGTAAATTTCAGACAACCATGATCCAATTTTGAAAATCGGCATTTCACATGTAAATACTCGGACCAATAACGAAGGAAGGAAGGAAG
>NNCF01135024.1:425962-441146 GCA_002313205.1 Laupala kohalensis | reverse complement strand
ATTAAATTCCTGAAAGAACATCTGACTAATGACCACGAAGCCTTCACTCCATTTTCTGTGGAATAATCACTTATTATCATGGAGCAGTTAAAAGTTTATTTGGAAGAAGCAAAGACGGAAGAGAAAAGGTATAAGGAGTGGAGTATCGCAATGCAGGGCCGTGAGAGTGTTCCGTGGATCGCGTCTGCGCGTGCGCACGCGCGTGTGTGTACGTGCGTGTGTCGAGAGCCGCCCGCCAGACTGGAGCCACCAGCGCCCGCCGCCGCCTACATCCCTCCCCGCACCCTCCTCCACGAGAACCATAGTGTGGAGTGGAGTAAGAGAGACAGGAATGATATTCGAAAGAGCTTTCACGACGGGGAGTCACACATGAGATGGATTGCACAGGTCAAGGCTTCGATTTTGAAGGTACATGAAGCAATTGTTTCCCATGGTTGATTTTCACTAATGTCGACCAAAAAAGAAGTTTTTATAAAAGTAAAATTTCCTTTCAAAACAGTTTTCGATACCATTACTGTCTGTATCATATACAGAAAAATACTTAAGGGATAAATCTTCAGGGGAAAAACATTCCACTGGAGATAACGGCAATGACAATCTAAACTGTCCGGAAAAATACAAAACATTAAGTGGTTCGATTTTTCTTTTAAATACATGACTAATTTATCAAGAGATTTACTATCATAAAGCGGAACCATTTTTGTTTGCTTTGCAGCCTATTTTGAGTTGTTACAAAACTGAAATATGTGTAAGTATACCGCTCACAGATAAAAATATTAATAAAAATTTATTCAAAATAGAAGTAATAGTCTCCCGCTGCTTCTTTCTCGACGGAGAGAAACCTCAATTCCATATAAAAGAAGAAACGTAAAATTTTGTACCGATCGCTTTTTTTCATATTAAAAAAATTGATTTATTAATAAATTACACTTCTATTCACAAAACAGTTACAGAATTGGTTATCAAAATTTTTCACCATTTTAAACAAAATAAAGTAATTTTGTACCCCTAATGGAAAGTTTATATTGAAATTGAGGGGGGAAATTATTGACAATTCTACAATAGATGGTATAATTGTCTCCGGTTCACACATTATGACTGATAAAATCGACAACGAATTTGTTTTACAATTTTATAGAGATCGACGTGAAAAAATAACACAATAAACAAATTACAGACAAAATTGTCGCCAGCTGACAGACAATTACGGACAAAATTGTTGCGGAAAAATTGTCACTGCAATGTAGAAATTAAATATACAAATTTTGTGCCATTTTGTAAGAAGTGAAATTTTGGTTTTAGGCATCCTGGTACCTTCGCCCTCAAACAGAAATTTGTACGAATTTTTGCTCGAATTTTGTACGTGCTCATTTTTGTACAAATTTCGGCCAGAGACTGGGTAAAACGTTAAAAAAGTGATTTCCTCTAAAATAAATAGTTATTTATCCTATATTATGATATTATGATTTTTATCAGCAACAGTCATGTGATCTTTCTTTCTAACTCGAATTATATTAGTTCCTATAAAACTGGATTAGTGAGGATTTATAGTACAAGTAATTAACAACCCCTAGTCATTTATAGAATCATTGTCATTGGTTGTTATACGTTATGATATTAAGAAAATAAGCAAAATAACAGGATGGTAAGATACATGTGTTTCGGAAGATCTTGTTACAAATCTCATGTGCAAACATGTCATCAGGTAAGGAAAAAGTGCGCGCGTCGTAGGACAACGTATGTGTCGTAACACATCTTGAGTGTCCTTCATCGTCTCCAAACCACTTACTTCCCGTCGCCATTGCATGGAACTTTACGAGCCGGAACCAAACGCCGTCACCAGAAGCAATTACTCGTCGTAACGACACAACCGAGAGTCGAGCTCAGGTGCTGTCGTCACTCTCCTTTAGCCTCAGTGTGTCATGCAGACACACTTTCGTTCAGTAGATACAGATCTAAAATTTAATTTACATCAAAGATAATTCGCATTTATAGTAATGGTTTTTTTTCAGCCATTCAAACAAAAATTCCACAAGACTTTTGTCGGAAAAGAAACCCAAGTCAGATTTGTGAAATTTTCAATAAATTTTGCTCTCTTCGAACCAATTCAACGTTTGCCTTTTTTCAAATAATATTGGAAACAAATCCTAAATATGCACGTACATGTAAAGAAACTGTAAAACATGCGTAGAGATTCATTCATAAATTGTTTTAGCATAGTTCACACTCCGGAGAGAATTGAACGTACTATATTAAAAACTGCACGGTATGCTGAAATTTTGTTAAAGTATATTAATGTTTCCAAATAACCGGACGATAGAAGAAACAAGACATCATACGCCACTGATAAGTAATTTACTCAAAATTCAATATTATGAATAGACGTTTTCTCCAGTTTTTAGCAGGGCAAAACCTTGCCACTATTAACAAACCAGAATTGCAAAACTTGGAAAGAACTGAAAGTTGGAAGAGGTTATAGAAATTTCTCAAATTTTCAGAAATGTCTATAAGTTTTTGTGCGTGTGATGAATAACTGAAAAGTAAGTGAAGTATAAAATCGTAAGACGGCAGTTGCTCAAATAATGATTAATAATGTAAGAAAACGTTTCGCGGGAAAAAGTTAACGTCATTTAAAAGTACTGTACAAATTGTTCAGGTAGTTTGAAACTGATGAGGCAAATGTTTTGATGGGCGTGAAATTCTGTGACATAGACTGTTTTGCTATTTGGACGTTGCTCTAATAATTTAAATCGATTTCCTCATCAAGAGAAATTGATCTAAGCATAAATAATTTGAATCTATGGCAGCATTCCCCTTCTGGTAAATGAATGTCCGAAATCTACTGTATACGTTCATGATGTAATCAAGATAAATAAATCGTTGATCGTATTTTCTGCCTCTGTATTACACAACAGGAATATTTTTGCGTTTAGGCCAAGTGAAACTTCATTTATTTCGCCAACGTTTCTATATATTTCATATCTGTTTCAGGACTAACAGTTTATTTAACATGAATAAATTGTACATATCATCTCATAACACAACTCACAACACCAATCATGCAACATAAACCTCAGAACCCCCAACCACTTTTCACATCTACGGAATACCCTTTCGTTAGACACTCGAATCTCAATGACGAGAAAATCATATAAATGAATAAAGACATCAGGTTCGTCTTCCTTATCAAAGTTTTCATCCAGCAAAACTAGGTTAACAACATATTTAAATCCCGATAGATAATCCTAGTTTCACCTTGTGGCATAAACACTTCAAGCATGAAGTAACTTTCTAAAGTAATATACATTAAACAGATTTATGGAGGTGAGTTATATGTGCTTACCAAGACCTTGTTTCTGAACCCCATTAACTGTACTCTTCCCGGCGAAGGTCAATTCAAGAGAATCGCCAATATATCGCCTTCTGAGCACCGATTTCCCATGCTCTCCGACCCCGGATCCCGCTCTCCTTGAACCACCAGACAAGCACGCACGCCTGACTCCCATTACTTGCGGAATCCACTCTCCACCTCCTCCATAAACACCACCTCCCACACGGGTTTACCAGCTGCACCACATAAACCTGGCTTCTTATTACTCCTTGACGCGCTTAGATAACGCAAAGTTATTAGTTAATCAATAAGTTACGGCGAACACCCCTTAAATACCTTATCGCATGCTGCAAAGTTTCCTAAATCTCCACGCTTTACTGCGATTGGCTATAAAAATAAAAGGTATAAATATAACATTAGAGAAAAGGTTATAGCACCTCCATGAACACCTATAGTCCTTGTCCTGAGGGTGTCTGTCTTTCAGTAGCGATACATAGAAAGGTAAAGAGCTTCGGGGAGGGATACGAATCGGAAAAGGGAGAGTGAGGTCCTGAACTCTAAGAGGGAATAAAATTAGGAACGATAAAGGACCGCTTATGAAGGAAAGAGCAGCGACTTAAGTTATAAAATATGCGCTTGAACGTAGAACATTTTTAATTACATTTTTATACAAGTGGGAAGAGTGCCTGTGGAATGGGCAAACAAGACTGAGAAAGGTCGCGAAGAGTAAGCCTCCTCTTCAAGGGAACACGAAAGGTCGAGCAAAGGTGTGCCCTAAAAAAAAAAAAAAAAAAAACGAATGGGAAACTTACAAGAATTTTTAACTCAGTTAACATAATGGAGAGTTAACTTGATTTGCTTTTACAAGGGATGGTGAGACGCTTTGCTCGAGGGTGGCAGACACTCTCTCATTACCTTGAAAGAATAAACGTTTGCAAATTAGATGAAAGCAGACTTTATAAAGGCGCCGGGCCGCGTACATCTTGGCACTAAGAGTAAGGTATCCCCCAAATTAGCCAACACTTTATTTCACTTTTTGCCGTATGAAAAATAGGTGCATACATCTCTCGCCTCTAATGCAGAGGGAGGGGAAAGAGAAGTGTTCTCCCTTGGTCCCTTTGCCAGCTAAGAGATGCGGCGAGTGCTTTTAACACTCGGGAGGTAGCAGTACCCTTCGTGGTGCAGGCGGCGGAATCTAGATTTACACGCGTCTTCCTCACCACACCAATTACTTGATGCGTCACTGTTTCTCTGACATGCAGTGGCTTTCCTTTTCTTCTACGAGGACGAAGTCAAAGAGACACTCTGTTTCAAAGAATTTGAAGATCTTTTCTTTTCCGTACAATGATACCTATTGCGAAACTAGATGATTTTAAAAAATTGTGAGAAAAGTTGCTATACGTAAGAAGATGAACTATCATACGTAACATGATTCATTTTTTAGCACTGTATAAAACCCATTCTTAAACGAAATACGACTGATTCTTAATCAAAACAACAATTAATCATTCTTTAAATAAACAAACTGCGTACAACCACGCATGTCTTTTATGTGCATTGTCTGTAAAAATGTCCTTTCTAAATCTAATGTTCATAAATATTTGTGTTAAATTCAATTAATTAATTAATTGCTTAAATAATTAAAACAGAAATGCAGGTATCGGTTTTACTGCCCAAAAGTTAGGAGAGGGTAGAGCGATATAATGATATAATACAAAACTTGTGAATTCCCTTACTATTGTGTATCTCAAAACATGGAAAAAATACAACGAGGAAGTTGAATCATCTATGTCCGTCAATCGAGCGGGAATATACCGAGATACGACTACTTCCAATACATAAATACTTGTTAGAACAATAGCAGTTAGAGATAACGCGTGACGCAAAAATCAACCATTCTCATATTTTCTTCATATGTCTTACTTCCACATGGTGTTCATGTTAAAAGATATTAAGAATGTATGAATGAATGAACCGCCAAAAATAATGGTTGCATGTTTTTGGCACTCATTAGTCATTTGAATGTCCACTAGTGCTTAAGTTGTCATTATTATTGTAACTAATAATTATTTACATTTTTTTATTTTTACTTGAGACGTAAATTAAGAATGTCTAAATTTTCCATCGTATCCCTTAGTTTTAAAAACAAACATATGATATGGAATTATTTTTTTTAGAATCTTGATTGTTAACACTGCGCGGCACCTAGCAAGCCATAGCTTCAATGGTCTTTGTCGCAAATTCGGAGGGAGTCTGCGCTTCAAAAGTGAGTGCGGCAGGCAGCAGCATCAAGGGAAAAGTGGCGCACCGTAAGAGAAACGCGAGTGTTATGACAAGTCGTTTGTTTCGCCGCCGTGAATACTCCTCGTCACGTGGTCTGAAGGAACCCTCTTGTGTAGTACCCTGCGAGCACGCACGCAAAGTAATTGAGATGCGAGTCTCTCCTGGCGTCGTCGTAATTGTGTGTTTACCTTGCAACTCTCGAAGAGAACTCATGGAAATCTTTGCCTAATTGGATGCTAATGGTGAAATATTTGTTTTTTTTACATTGTGAAAAGGTTTCGTATTTTTGGATAATGCAATTGTTTCTCAAACAATAGTGATGTGTTGTTTCCATTGCGAGAGATGGAAGAATTATTCTCTCATTAACTTCCGGTGGCACTAAAAATTAAATTTTTACACGTTTTACGAAAAGTTCATAAATTTATTTACGTAATATTATTTCCTTTGTTCTTCTTCTGTATTGCAGTTATAAATAAATCTTCTGATATCCTGAACCTAGTTTGAAAATATCAAAGAATGATTTTTCTGATGAATATATTAATATTTTTATTCACTCCTGCGATGAATGCGTGTTTTGATGAGCTAGTGCAAAAACATTTGGACTCCACAAAAGACACATCCCCGGATATTACGAGTATATGCATGACCAGCAAGCATTATAAAAGTGTCGTTGGCCCTCCCCCGTTCAGCAATTTTACTAGTTGACTGAGTTACTTACTCGTAACTTCGATCCACGTATCGGAACCAAACAATCAAAAACGAGATCGCAGCGCTTAAAAAACACACAGCATTCCCTCTTTTCGTCATTTCTCCAACCAAGTACACAGAAACGAGAAAAAATGCCGATTTTGTCGCTCCGTCCCGGCGGCGACCGGGGTTTTACACAGAACGGCCGATTATCACTCATCAGCAAATTACCTCCCGGTAAACAAACACAACGAAAGCCCTTATGTGACGCTTCACAGGGAAACAATGGCTCACAAAAACAGAGGAAAGAGGGGATTGGGCGATGAGGTCGGCGGGAGGGAGTCACCTCTGGGACGAGTGGTCCGCCACATAGGCGAACAATGGACGTTGATTGGTCCGTCAGCGCGGTCAAAGTAACAGGTTAATTGGGCTGTCACGGGCGGCAGTGTCGCCAACTGCAAGAGTGGAGAATGGGCAGTACTGCACTTATCGGAGTTGGAGAGCTATTCACAAAGACAATGCGTGGGTGGCAGGAAAATGGCGGTTAAACGCATACCCGCGTCCGGAGCACCTCGCTTGGTTGAGTGGTGGAGGTGCTGCCTGCTACTGATACCTGTGTGAATATCCAAGGGTCAATGGAGAGGTTCAGGGTTTGAAAAGTCTTACGTTAGACGTACTGGCCAAACCAAGCAGAAATATATGGAAATGTGGTTGGAACTTGTTGAAACCCGGTGATTAGCACGTAAGTGGTTTTTCGAATTGAACATCTCGTTCCATTTCGTACTGTTGTGTTTACTTTCATTCGCGTTTTTTTAAATAAACCAATGTAAAACAGTTGTTTGTGGGATACAACATACTTATTGTTCGATTGAAAATGTCTTGAGAACGTAATATAAACCATTCAATACCAACGATGTTTATTTAAATAATTATTTAAAACTCATTGAAACTTAGGATGGAAATATTAAGCTACTTTGACCTTCTTTCCAAACATATTACAGAAACATCGTTCTGTAGCATAATTGTATTTCAAAAAGGTGGAAACTAAAATGGAGATACTTGACCTCTTAATCCTTACTGACAATTTAAAACAAAAAATATATATATTTTTTCCCGCTATGCTATAAGCTATGCTAAAGTTGTCATGCATAAAATACTCAACATTGTTTTTCACTTTATTTAATATAGTGATATATTAGGAAATTTTTGTTATCTTATCAGAAATTGTGTGATAAAACACTAATAATTCATGCTGAAATGGTGATAGAGGTTTTGGTTGCTATAGAGTAATATGTAATACTAAATATTAAGGCATCAATTGGCAACGGAGTGGAGTCCGCTAGAGATTGAAAGCTGAGCTCCGAAATGCTTTTAAAACATCCTTTTTACATAAATTTTAAACGCCATTCAACAATTAAAACGAAGAATATCGTCATACCAGTTTTCATTGCCCAAAATGAATGGTTATAAGAACAAGCGGTAGTACCTTTCAAATATTTCTTTCGTGAGTGTGTTTAGTGTCTTTGTGAGAACTGAGATGAAGACCTGATTGAAATACTTATTTCATTGTATTGTTTCTACAGTTTTTGTTGAGTTTTTAGAAAAATTACACACCTACGTATATCCTTCGTTGATTATCCAAAATTATTATTAATTATTTTCGTTTTTCAAACCTTGATAGATTTTGCATAGAACAGAATTAGGTAACGACGCGTCAATTGAGTTGACTAAAATATCAAATTGTAAATAAAAATAGTCCTCCAAGAAAACCACATTAAAAGTAGATGTAGTATGCTGTCAATTTACGTGTAATTGAAATTGATGGGACTTGATTTCACTGTTTTCTCTCATTTTACTGTGTTTAATCATTATGATGGAAAATTTGACCGTTATTTGAAACTATCGGAACTTCCCAGTCGAAATATTGAAGACTATCGGTAGTGTCAACTATGGAAAGTTTTTCCATCTCTATACACGCTCTCGCAGGTGAGCGCGATTAATGCTCCCCTCAAGTGGCAACTCGTTCCGCTTCGAACAAAGGGAATGACGAGAGGGGCGACATCATAATTAACACTTACGCACTACAGTTGCGTACATGGATTGGGCTTGTTAAATAAGAAAGGGTTCGCGGAATAGCCAATGATAGTATTGGCATTGAAATTATCAGAAAATATAACCTCCTGTTCAACAAACTATTTATATATTTTCTCATGAGGTTATGTGGTGGAGATATGGCTTGAGTCTATGTATTGATTCTGGGTAATTGATCAAGGGATCAAAACAACATGGTTTAAAGACATTAATTTGACCTACTAAGTTTAAAGAGCGAAGAACCACTTATATCAAGTTGTGGTTCAAGGCTGTATGGTAGAACATGGGAAGGACTGTAAACATTTTTTAAAAAGACGAGATACAGATCATACAAAACTTTTCAAATTTTACCTCAAGAACACAATAATACACCAATATATAAACAGAATTACTCCCACGGTCCATTAATAAGACGAACAACACTAAAAAATACCTTCTTGGTCTACTTAAATTAAAAGAACTGGGTGGTGGTCAATCTTCTACTGTGAGTCAAAATCTCACTAGAGAGACAGAGATGCGGGGCACGGTCAAGTCAAAACTTCGATAATTGTCTGACAGAGCCCTATTTTGCACATTTATTGGAAAGTACAGTGACAGGAAGGACAGAATGGTGACGGCAGTGACGAGCAAGATGTGTGAACATTCAGAACCGGTCAAGTAACGATCAGGGTTTTGACTTGACCGTTTCCTGCATATCCTTGCATAATGCGAGTTGAGTTTCATCTTACATCTTTCATCTGACAGAGGATAGCTTACAAGAGCACTACTATGGAGATTTATATTCTTCCATGCAAAAATCGCAAACATTATATGTACTACATTATAAATAAATTTAAATAAATAAATAAATTGTCAAAAATGCGGTTACAAACTGCGTATGATCGCGTGATCATACACTACTTTACTAATACAATCAAATAATTTACTCTCCTGAAGCAAGCAAGGGACCATCCCATCAATTACATCAGACAACGAAAAATACCTACGATATTGTGCTTTTTCCGGCCAATGTACTGCTCTAATACATCTCGAGGTATGTGCAAGTCAAAATTGAAGGACACACTATACCCCTACCAAGAAAAGCAACAAAACAATTTTTTCTACTATACATTTCAAAATATTCCCTCCCACGTATACCGAATTTTGGAATTTTTTCGGTTTGTAGAAAATGTGACAACTGCATCACGTTCGTATGGATATCAGCATGACTCAATTTTTGTTCGGTTGCAAGTATCACCACATTCACCTCATGAAGCAATCTAAAAAGAAAACTCGTGTAATCAAAATGTCTTTCTTAGTTTGTCGACCTAGTCCCTATCCTCACGTTGTACTCATCTACTGAGGAACGTGTGAGAGCTTTCAGCCACTAACAGCATTCTAGCTCATACCCTCTCCATTCTCAATCGGACAGATGGAAAGCTAACCCTCAGGTCTGATCCATTTACACTCACAAGATGCAAACCGCGCTCCGCAGGCGAGCAATGGCCAAACCTCGTGTGCAATCAAGCACATAATGAATTTGCAACAGCGGCGAGCAGCTAGCCCCGAGGCAGCAATTTCCTCGATGCGATTCATCGGCTGCGGAGACTCACCGCGCGGTTCGCGGCAAAGCGGCGCGGCGACCGGCCTTCAGAGAAGGCACTATATTCCACAAGCCATTGACCACTCTGACCAGGGCGGGAGTCGTTGACTGGCTTCGTTGATGGAAGTTGTCAGTGGTTGGTGTCCCGTCAGTGACAATGCTGAGGTGATGTTTCAAACATTCTAAATAAATGCTTACGTATTTCATTCTCTCATCAATCCACTACAACAATAGCAATTGATCTCAATGATTCTCTTGGAAATTGTTCATAATAATAATAATAATATTTTAGACCTAAATATTTTCTTCTTGTTTGAGATCAAGTTAGAAAATCCGTTAATTTATAGAGGACTATTACTATTACATATTTGATAAGAAAACTCTTCTACATCAAGTAATAAACCCCTTTACTGTTCGCGGACAATATAGTGAACGATGGAATCATTTCAGTTGGAGCATCTGATTGAGTATTATTGTTACCAAATTGAATAATATGGATTAAAAATACGTTCACATTTTTTACAGAGATATGTTCCTCAACTTTCTCGAAATGTATACAGAAGAAGAAGTAATTCTTGTTACTACATTACTTCTTTGCCTCCACTCAATTACCAAGACCCAGATGACGTCCAAAATTGTTTGAGTAAGAAATCTTACAATTTTCTCAATAAGTAAACGAGTTTTATTAATAGCTAAAAATAGAGAAAAACAACACAGAAAAAATAAATACAGCACAAGATAAAGAGAGAAAAATGATAGTAGATACACATTTCTGTGTGATTTTACTGTGAATAATATTTTGCGAACTCTGTTTATGTAAATTTTACTCTTCTAAAGAATGAAAGTAACATAGACTTTACTTACTGTCCTTGATTACTTTGAATTCAGAACTTATTTGTTCAAGTTCAAGTGTCATCATACCAGAATTAATTCAAAAAGTGGTATTTTCAGGCCCTGAGTCGAGACGCACCTCAAGGAGTAATTTTTACCTTCGTCTTGTGTAAACTGACCCATCTCCCATAATCGTATCTGCGTTGCACTGCAAAGCAATTAGTCCAGTGGCATCAATCCTTTCGTGTATCTTTCCCCTCCTTCCTTCCTTCCTTCCTTCCGCTCTCCTGCATAGCCCTCTCGCCGGTCGTTCCGCCGCAGCCGCTCAGCTCACGCTCTCGTCGGCTCCAGAGTTGGCATTCCGCGCACACATCTCATTTAGCAACGCATTCCTGTTCGCCGTAATCTCATCAGCGCGATATTAGATCGACATTGTAACCTAACCTGGCCGAATTAAATCATCGCGACGCGACAGCAGCGTTGGCTCCGGGGCAGTCGGCGAGCGGGTGGCAGTGGAAATAGATCGCAGTCAGGCAGCGAATCCACGAGACGATGCGAATTGCGCACGGAGATAAGAGGTGGTAATGAAGACTCCGATGTGCATACGGAAGTGGACGGATTCTACGATGCAATTGAAAGGGCGTGGAAGGTTTAACGTAAAAAGGAAATAATAACTCATTGCGCAACAATGCTGTCAAAAACTGTGCATAACCACGTGGAGGACTGTAAATTATTATACTCCCTACTAGTATTCTTAAAAGTATTATGACAATGGCGTCATATATGGAACATCAAGTTCATGTTTTCGCTTTATGACACACTACTGTGTGATTAATGGTTTTTCCATATTAGTCTAACTCAGTGCCAATAAATGAAGGATTTACTTTCAAATTAGGTTTCAAAAAGCAATAGACTGGCGTTTGAACCCCCGGTTCAATTTTTCTATAAATCAAAATACTACAAATTATACATCACATTTTAGTTTATTTAATTCTGCGTTATAAGGTATGAATTTTAAATATTTTTCCTGTGTCTGAGTATTTTTTCTTGCGTTTGCAATATAAAAAGGCGGTATTTTCTAGCGTTGTCGAGGGAAAGATAAACTTTGAAAATTCATATTAGCAAAACTGTTAAATTTCTAACACAGTTTTACTGAAATAGTTATTTACAAGATGTTAGTTGTACTATCTTATCTTTACTAAAAATATTTCTTGTAAAACCTAATCTGAAGATTGGCGAATCGTAAAATCTTCCATCAGCCCTTAAAATAGCTGTATTTAAAAATTGAACAAGAATAAACAATTATCATTTTTTGTGGGGCTTTAGGGCTCGTCAACGATCTTATTAGTATTGGTACTCTGCGATTTTACATCACTTGGTAAAACATGGTGGATTGTGCGGTGGAGAGTAAGTAACGCCGAGTGAGAGTACCAGCAAAAGATAAAATTATAAAACTAACACATCTCATAAAAAACTATCCTAACAACACCGTGAAAAAGTTTCAATATTCTAGGCTTAATCATTTTGCTAATAAAATTTTTCAAAATTGATCCTTTCCTTGAAAACACTAGAAAATTGCGTGTTCTTAAATAATGTTTCAAAAGACACTTGAAATATCAATCTCATTAAATAAACGAATTGATTGAAACTAATGAGAAAATTATTAACATAAGATAGTGTAAATAAATAAAGCTGAAAATTTTTAACTAGAAGACTCATTTATGGACTACCAAAGATTACAAGAAAGAAACATAGGTTAAGTATTAACATTAAATGTGTTGGGTATCTGCCAAGAAATGATTAATGAATAACAGAAAAATTATGCATAATTAACGAAGGGGGATCATTTGGAGTAATAGATGCATATTCCAACTCTAGATACTTTATAATTAACTTTGTAGAACCAAAGCGTATGGTGAGCTAGTTGCGGCTGGAGGCGAGTGAGATTGCGTTTCTAAACCGAGAGCAAAGTAAGAATAACCGTCCAACAATACATTGTGGTTACCAAGGTATTCCTTCAGAAGTCTGTCGTCAACTACAGTTTAATTGATCAATAAACTCGAAGTAAGTGTCCCTATAAAATTGCTCAAATGTACAGAGCAGGAGGTTAAGGTCCTCGCTTCGTCGCTTTTACATTGTCATATTGAACGCAATTTAAAAGACCAATAGAACTCATTAAATTTCATCATTTTAAAATATTTTATCTCCTAACACAAATTTCATATTCGTAGATTTTATTTTACGCCACAGTAAATTGTTACCGTATTGAATATATGAGGGAGAATTCATCTCAAAACCACTTGGTGACTCAAGTCCTAGATCATCATGATGCATGCAGCAAATTAGCTTGTTATCCTCTGAGCTATGGTATCTCCACATATGAGGAGGAGAGGGCATGGGTTTCATAAATGAAACAGCTGTTATTATTAGGAGAACTAGTCATTTATTCATATGAATAATGAGAGGAAGCAGAATGTGGCGATGCTGTATAGCTCGATTGACATGATCGCACCGACTTCAAGAAATTTTCTGGCAATCATCTGTACCTGATTTACTAATCACTAGTGTGTAGCATGTTCTCTCTTTCAACCTTCCTATTCCTTCTTTCTTTTCCCTCACAGGACGATCTCATAGCCTCAGAACACTATGACCTTTTGCCTTTGAGATATTACTGCGATTTCTATGCCGTACTTCGACATTTGTGCCAGAGTGCAATATTCACCTACGAATGGTGGATATTGATAGAATTAAAGAGGAGACGTGGACTGTATAAAAGATGAATAATACGTACATCTACAGCAAATACTTCACTATTCACTCGAATGTCTATGGGTCCTCTCCTTCTACTCGGATAATGTGGTGGTAGAGATATCTCTTCTACGATGGGAGAACGTGGATTCGTTATACCTTTCCCTCACTTACTTCCAACAGCTGTCGGTTTGGTAATTCCCGATATCTTTGTAATCCTGAGCACTCATCGGTCAGAAATATTTAAGCGTTCAGAATATTTTCTCAAATAGCTTCAGAAAAATACAAATCAATAGAATGACTTTAGTACATCAAGTCGATTTATAAATATTGGGTAGATTTGGGTCATTTGCTACATGGGGTAAGTTGTATCCTGCGAATTAAAAATTAACGTCTGGCAGAAAATCACTCTCCTTACTACTAAGCGCAGAAACCCAATCGTGGTCCAGCTCATTAGGCTACAGGAGAATGTAAATAGTCAGTAAAACGTTGATAGTGTGTCTGTGTTTAATTTTTCTTATAAATTGTACTTTGTAATTTGTTACAGAAACCTTGGAGGTGTTTGTGTAATTTCAAGGCCACGTGAAAGTGAAGGGTAAGTATTTCAGGTAAGTATTAACTTAAATAAAGTTCCATACAAATGTATCATTCCATTCACATGTGTCAAGATAAGAAATAGAGTCATAGGGAACAATATATTACAGTTCTGGTGGGGATTGTTCTTACGAGTCAATTCAGTTTCGTCTTATAATTCAATTAATTTAATTTTTATACAAATATTTTTATTTCAAGATATTTCTTGGAAATTTTGCATACAAGATATGTTATTGATCCTGAAAATGGCAAGAGAAGAGTGAATCGAAACTGGAAACAAAATCTGGGCCGCCTAAAAGTGACTCTAAAGTTGTAATTGTACCGAGAGGACTCACGACGATTATACTTGTGAAAACAGTACATCAGGTGATGATTGTGATGAAAATTCATTAGAATAACTTTTGTAATTAAATTAATTTTTGAAACTAAAATATTATAACATGATTTTCTATAAATTAAAACGTATTAACATAGTAAAAATAAAAACATTTTAGATACATTTTTATATAATATTTGAAGTAATTCAAATATTTTGTGTAACAACGAACTCCATCTAATGTAACATCGTATCCTGAAGAGGGGCAAGTTATTACAATGTAGAGTTATGTATAAAGCTTTTAGTATTTTGAATTATCATTATTCGACAAAATGTTTTAGATTTTCAATAATATTGAACTTTAAAATGTGTTTCGTTAAAGTCCATAGCTTATTTTTTATTTCATAAAATATTTTAACAACACATAATATTTCAATGCACTAAACTCTGAAACATCATTCAAAAAAGTCAAACACCTAGTGATATATTTTAAGATAATTCTTAGCATCGAAAATGTTCGAAACGCCAGTGTAGTCAACTGAAACAAAAATAACACATTAATTTCCCAATTTCTCATTTTAAGTAACTCACGAGAAAACTTATAATGAATTGTTATCAGATGGGGAAAATGTCACATAATTACCAAAACTTCATTCAAGATATATATATATATATATATATATATATATATATATATATATATATATATATACAATTTTTT
>NNCF01135024.1:405034-425914 GCA_002313205.1 Laupala kohalensis | reverse complement strand
GTATAAGAGACAGACGCTACATAACTGATTCCAATATATGAAAGTTCCTCGCCGTTGCTTGGTCCATCCCTTCTGCCGTCTCTTCGTCCATCCGTGTGCTCGGACGTTGCCCGGTTATTACATTCGCCAAGGCAACCGCAGTAGGGCTCTCGTCGCCTCGTGTTACGACAACGCTCCGTCCGGTGCCAATAAGCAGGTAAAAGGCGAAACATCTAGAAATTCACCGTTGAGAGAGGGGTTATGACATGGTTCACGTCTATTGGTTACCTACAGATTTTCATAGAAACTTTGTATTTTACCTCAAATTGTACATGTATAATACATTTGCAAGGAACATTGTGTGTGATTTTAACAATCGAAGGCCAGAAATGGCATGAATCATACATACGTTTTTTTTACTTCTAAAAATCTGAATACTCAAGTTCGTGGATTCCGAGTTTTACGAAAATGTCCTTGAAGAATCACTAAAAAATGAAACCATTATTTGCACTACCATAGCTTCTTTCAAGAAGATTTATGTAGCTATAGACGATATTTAAATCTGATTTTTATATTAATAATACTTACTATAATATAATTAAAACAATAAGTAATTACTAAACTTAATAAATAATAATTAATGCTTATTATGATAAATATAGTATATTAATGATTATTTATTTGATACGCAATATATTCATTTCGTAATATATCCGCAACATATATCAACAATCAATCAAATCATATAAAATATTTATCTATCTCCTTCACACATAAATTATAATAATGAAAGTGGACGTGTTCCACTGGTTTCAGATTATTCTCCATTTCACACTCCTAGTGGGGAAATTGGAGAAAGAAGGGACCATTTCTCCTCGTATGACCTCTAGAGAAGTTGATCGGCGTGGTCGGGTGAGAACGACGGAGCGTCCACGTCCGTAAATGAGGATACACGAGGAAGAAGGGACGGAGGGATCTTGCGAATTAATCGCCAACTCGTGAGGTTTGGCATCTGGCTTCGCTCTGGTCTTTGATGGATGTCTTCCTATTAAATAGGTTCAGCAGCTACGATTCAATTGCGGGCAGTGAGACTGTTAAGATACTCTGCAACGGTTTAGGCAATATCAGAAGCATATAGATTCGGACAAAGGAGTACGATTTCAATTTTCAGCGCAGAAAATGGAATGTTTAACATTTACAAAATTTAGTTATTTATAAAATTTGCAGTTATGAACATTTCTGCAACAACTACTTGGTGTTGCACAAAATATAAAATATCGTCATATACCTACATTAATACACGAATGTGTTAATTTCTAGGTTTTTAATTCCTTTTCTGCGTAACCGGACGGAACAAATCACACAAATGGAGTACACGGTACTTTAGAGTATTAAAAGATGTTGACGACTCCCGTTTATTAGTTTTGGAATATAGAATACATGCATAATATAAAATGGTGGCCTCGTGCAATTTCGAGCAAACATGATGGTGCAAAGACAGACCCATAGTTAAATATAGTTAAATTATTCACATAGTGTTCCTGAGATGCATTGACACTTCGCCACATGTCTTAATAACTCCCTAAAAGCTAAAAGTAGTGGAGTAGCATAGCGTTCCGTGGGTGACTAAACATGGTCTTTAATTCGTTAACTGTGTTGTTTTTCCACAAACTCGTTTAATTATAAGAGACGGATGTCGACTGATTATAAGAAAAGAAATATCTAAGCAATATCTCAATTCTTAGCCGTGCCGTGGATTATGAAAAATAATTTGCATTTATTTTACTTCGACGACATATTGATTTATGGACATGTGATGCTCATTTACTAACATTGTTAACGTTGAAATATTATGTCTATTTATGAATTCAAGAGTGATATATTTATAATAAATGCATGCAATGGAAATAAAATTGTACGACACTAAAATGTTATCATCGTATTATTGAGAAGATACACACAATTTTATAATGGCAATTGAATTGTCATCCCACATACCACATAATGATAAGAACACATTCAAATAATTATATCATTGATTCTGAAGAAAAATATTTTATTTTTTAGAAGTTTTTGAATACAAAGATTATAGAAATTCTCTTTTGAATGAATGATGTATATAATGAAATCCTCCAGATATATACCATTTTGTAAGCTATCCGATTAATTGTATTAGTGAAAATAGACAATAATACCCGTATTATACTTTATAGTGTCTACCTTGACGTCAGCTGCTTGAAGCAACCACTAAATCTATCCTCACCAATCTATCCACCTTGGGTAAAAACAATATTTATAGGGAATTATACGTGAGTGTTCCATTGTGCATAATCGTATACTATTCACAACTATTCTGATCTCCTTTTTACACTGTTTAATCCAAAACGTGAAACACAGCAAAAGTTTTCCACAAATTACTTAGCAGCTATCTGTCATATTATGCAGGTAAAAAACTAGTATTAATTACTAAATAAAAGTAAACGTTCATATGTTAGTTTCATTTAATATTCCGCGAGAATAAATCGCACAAATTTAGCTAGTATACATTAATACGCGAATGTCCTCTAGATTTTTCGTTCCTTTTCTACGTAACTGGACGGAGCAAGTCATACAAATGGAGTATCGTACTTTGAAGCATTAAAAGGTGTGTTGACGACTCCCTGTTATTTAATCTTTTACCTTTTTCTTTCCGAGATAACATAAAGAAAAGACGCTGCTTGACTCATTAATTTGAAATGAATGTTATTTGAATACTTGAGTCGAAAAATTGACCAAGCTGGTGTAAATAATTTTCGTACAGAATTGAACATAAGTTACGTAATTTGTATTATCATATAAAATTCATAACTGCTCTGACGTCCTGTTTATATCATTTCAGGAAAAGAATATAGTCACTGTATGCCAAGTCTGGGTTGTTTGTGGGAGGGGAAGGGGAGTGGCTCAAGACTTCTCATTATAAATTTTGCCGCTATTTCCTCAGTTCTGACACAATTTCACGTACAGTTACTCGTCGATCATTTTGAATCATTTCTTCAACTCGAGCCATATTGATTCCTGTCGCTGAAAAACTTGGACGACAGTTCGCTGCCCTATTGCGGTTTTCCACATCGTCTCTGCCCATTTGAAAAGAGCGGCACCATTTCGCTACATGTAATCTGCTCATTGCTTCCTCACCATAAACTTCCACGATTTGACAGTGTATTTCAGGTGAGAACATATTCCTTGCCGGTAAGAAACGAATTATTGCTTGCTCCTACTCTTTTATAACGTCTTGGCATTTTAATCGCACTGACGCGTCTGTGAACTTACAATACCTGCCCGCGCAACCCCCGTGAGGTAACTAGCTCCATGTTTCTCCTCTCTGGGGAAAAATATTCCTTTCACGACACTTAATTTTCAAACTGTCTCACTTGTAACTTTTTTAAATCGACTTACGTATTAATACTTACTGAAAGTTTTTCACTTAATCAATTCCCGTTTAGTTCTCATTGTAAATAAAACATAATTTCTGGAAGAATATACTTGAATTTCACTATTTCTTGTCAAATAGCTCTAATGAATGACTTTGTGTTAGTGTAACCATCACGACGCGACGCGAGAATGTAATGCAGATAAACTAGATTACCTTGACAAGTCTGGTCGTGTAGTAGGGTTAAATANATATATATATATATATATATATATATATATATATATATATATATATATATATATATATATATATATATATATATATATATATATATATATAACGTGTAGAGCAGATTAAAATATTCCATTAATAAATATACAGTATGATATAAACGAACTTAGGACCAACCCTCAATATCAATAAAGAATATTTTCGGAAATATGTAGAAATTATCATCATTTGTTACAGAGAACTGGGATTTATTATACCTTTCAGTCACTACTATCTTCCGTCCCATGTTGTTTGGATGTCTTGAAAGTGTCAGCCACCGAAGTGTGCGACAATCATAGCTTGCAGGGTGTACCTCAAGGGTCATAAGCACCTCTCCAAATGTCAGTGGCAGTCTCGTGAGTCACGCGCTCATGTCACGAGAGGGGTTTCATGGCACTAGTGCATCTGCGAGAAAGTGTGACAGGAGGGAATTTTGTGAGACTTCGTCAGCTGAACAACTCGCGATTCAGAGAGAATCTAAATGTGATTGCCTATGAAACATACTAGCATGAAATCAGGAATTGGTAGTTACTTTGTGTGTGTTAAAGCATTTCATATAATATCTCACAGAACATTTTCCATCATCTTAAGAATAAACTTAAATTAATTTAAATTAACAAAGAATATTTATAAAAATGTTGGATTTATAGTTTACGAAAATTGCTCTATAATACATTAATTTTATAGAGTGAAAAAACTATTATACACAACAATATTTTTGTCAAGAAGTACATGTTACTTAAAGATTACTTTCTCTTCGACGCAAAGCCAGGAATTTCAACAGCGAACCTATATAAAAACTATTTACAAATTCAATTATGTGTCAAGGAACGAATTAAACATTGCAAAAAACTTCATCCTTCATTTTGTTTTTTGAATTGATAACTAGTTTGTTTGTTGAAAACTGACCATTTCTTTGTGTTAATAATGTGAATGAATCATACCGTGATCCGTGAGAGGCTTGTATAAAAATTTTAAAATTATTGACGCATTACCTTCTCAATATTTTTTTAGTGAGTTATCAATCAACGTAGACTTAAACCATCATTTGATTCAGTATCAAACTTCAAAAATAAAATGTTTTATCTTAGCTTCTATTAATGTCTCGCTAATGAAAATTATTACAACTCTCCTTACTAATAAATAATTATTCTTTTTCAGTCCCTTTATAAAAAATTAAGCAAATAAAGCTTAATATCCCAAAATCGTAGAATATTCCTTGGATGAATAATGATAAGTCGCATCACTGGATGAATCAGAGACGAGTACACCCCGTTTACTTTTTAATGTGGCTTAAACATTCATTTTTATATAATATGTTGCATATTTTTAATGGGTACTCACTTCGATTACTTATATAAATGTTTTGTTTCAACCTTAACATAACTGCTAGTGAATGCTACTTTTCAACACCTCTTCCTGTCTCCGCACAGTGGAGTATATCGAGGCGAAACCTGCCCAAAAGTATTTTATCCAGCAAATTGGGTAAATTATGGCGAAAAATAATTTATAAGTATATAAACAAATGTTATGTCCATTATTCATGTTAATAAAATTTATACAGAGCTGCTTTTTAGTTGTTTGTATTGATTTGATACATAACCTCTCGAATCAAAAATTTATTTAACTTAACATGACATATGTTTATATACATATAAACGACAATTCGCCATAATCCATCAAATTCACGGGATACAATTCTTTTGGCCAGGTTTCGCCTCAATATACTCCATTGTGCGGCGTCACGAAGCGGTATTGAAAAGCGGTGTTCACTATCCCCGTGTACATCTCTCTTAAGCAACATCAAGTCAATGAATTACATGATGCTCCTATATGTATTATCATATGCTACTTATAATTACAGTTCTGCTCTGTTTATATTGTTAATACAAAATATGAAACCGAATGAAATTTCCCCACTACTAGTAGATTGGGGAAAGTAGTATCTGACATATTCTCCAGGTAAATAAATTTGTTGCTAATAGCCCGTTACCGAAGAGATAACTTTAACCGGTCGATAGGTGAACGAATAAGCATTATCGGGGTGAGTGAACTTCAAATATGTGTGCCGTGAAGATTGCCAATAATCTTATTTTTTTAACTAGTTAACCTAAAGGATAAGTAGTTTCATTTTTATATTTCATGAACTTTTATATTTCTCATTCTCATTTTCAGTCCGTTCCTCGACGATACACAAAAATCCTCACAAAAATCACTATGTCGAACGGTTTGCTACAGGGAGTCGCTGTACACGGTGGATAAGCGTGGTGTAGGCGCAAGATCTATCAATCTGCTAGTCAATATTCGGTTAGTTACCCGCTCAGCAAGTAATCGGCAGATAGTGGAAGAGTAGTGAAAGACGGCCTTTAATCAAATTAAACTTTCATATTATAGAATGCCATCATCGTATAGAATGTTAGTTTCATTCAATATCCACCCACGGGTTAAGCTAGTTAATACAATAAATGATATAGTATGGAGTAGAGAATATAGGAGGAGGAGTGACTGAAACACGGGAAGAGCTAGTTCAGGAATTGATGGCAAGATTGTTACCAGATAAAATGAAGACAGAGGTTAGAAGAACACGGACATTACTGGGAGACAAGATGAGACAGGGGAAGAACTGAATGATACAGTTCAACATATAAGTCCACGAAAAACACCCGGATATGACGCAATTACACATGATATGATTAAGCGATTATACGAAGTATGAAAAAAATATTTATTAGATTTTTATAACAAATGAATAAAAGACTGGATTTTCCCTCGCGAATTGGAAAATACAGGAATCAATTTTTTCGTTAAAGGTGGCAAACGAGACTCGAGACAGACATGATCGTACAGACCGGTAACATTACTACTGACTCTGTGCAAGATTTTAAACAGATATATGAACGAACAGATAATGAACATGTGGAGGGTAACTGCTTACAATTCGAAAGACAGTATGGTTTCTGTGCAAGGAGAAGTGCGAAGATCGCAATACACGATTTGGTAGGCGAAATAGTGGGGGTGACAGAGAAATGTGGATTAGCAAAACACATCGATATTCAAGATACTTTCTACTACGTAAAGTGGAATGACATAATATGGACGTAGAGGAAATGTAAGCTCTCTGCAAATTCGTGAATTTAGTGGGATTGATCTTGGATGAGAAACATACTGTTCTTTACATGGCAGGAGGAAAATAATAAAGCAGAACATGAAGGGAAGTCCACAAGGATGAAGTATTTCACCATTACTGTGGAATATTAACAACGTACTTAAGGATTTGGCAGAGAGGAATATACGCACTACAGCTGATAATATTTGTATGGTTGGTACAGGGAGAAGCAGGTGAGGAATTGAGGAACGGGGTAGAAGAGTGAAAATAGCAACAATTCGGACCCTCACATCTTATCATATCTCGCCCTTTTAAAATTCGAATTTTGAAAAATCTTTTATTAATGGGTGGCTACCTTACAAAAAAAACACATATAGTCAAATACGTCAAAAATATTTACAGCAATCCAGAAAACACTACAGAAATATAAAAATGAATAAATGTATCATCTCATTCGAAAACCCCCACCAGAAATCTAAAGGTTTTCAATCAAATTACCTTGAAGAAGGAAAATGAAACTGGAAATAAAACACTCGAAAATCAGTTAATTTCCAAAAACATTTTTTTCTTCAGATTTTTTCGTCAACATTTTTTTCTTCATTGCTGCTTAGATTTCTGCAAGCAAAAGTCGTAGACTCACGTATCCAGTGTCCAGTTTGCGCAGGGGAACTGCTGCAAAGGGGGCTTCATATTAGGGAGGGGGTCATTGTTCCGAAAAGACCACACGCACTAGAGAGTGTGCTGGTAGAGCTGGCTTTTGTGGAGACTGGGAAGCTGATTTTCTTTTATGAAGAGATGGAGGAGAGATGAGGAGGGAGTGCAATTTGATACGTCACAAGGTAGGAAAATATTGTGAACAAAAAAGCTTGAAATATGAGTTCTCTCCTTATTACTGACACATTGGAAATTACATAAAGCATAAGTAAATAACCTCTAACGATTCTACTGTAACCGAATAATACTGCTAGGATTACCAAATTGAATTATGTCCCCTCAAACATGCGTCTTCCATTGTTTAATGTCATGAAATATTAATCATTCCAGGAAGACAGTGATAACTATCAGGATCTGCATACAATTCAATCATGATAATTTACATCATAATAAAATACATCTTATCTTACCGAAGCGCACCTCCCCGCAACACGTCAATATGGTATCCGGAGATTCATATCGACACGTACTTTTTCAATCTGTGGACCGAAGATTCCCGTCTCAACCCACCTTATTACGAAAGTGGTGTGAGCCAAAATTAGGATACATAACAAAAACAGGCATGTGAGAAGGATCATATCTAGAGTAGGATAAGATAAAAGGCCCTACTAGGTTAGAAATGGAATCCAATTAACGACAACCGCTTAAATCCATTATCTCATGTTCTCGCTCCAACGAGAATTGTCGTTTATAGTATCATATAACAAAGAACGCTCGATAATGTAACCACCAAGGATATTCGACCGAACGTCTCGTTGCTATTTCACTTACAATATAATATATTTTACATGGCGATGGGATTACGATACTCTGAAAACAATAAAGACAGTGTTTCGCTATAACGGCCTAAACGCCATTCTCTTCTTCACTTAATTTTAATGCATAGCTTCTAGTGGCATAAAAATATTAGGCGCGCTCTGATAGTTAAAAACACCGTCCGCAGGCACTTCAGGAGTGAAAAATTAAGAATTGCATCGATAGGATCGTTTTCATACGACCAATATATATTTTGATTTTAAAAAGTATTTTATTTATATTTTTCTCATTTTACTTATGTGTACGTACGTGCAGAACATGAACGAGTACACTAAACGTTTCCAATTGTATTTGTACTAAGGAACAAATTATTTTCTTGGCCTTTGTTTCTTGTTTTCTTGTACAGCAAGCCACTAATTCAATTAAAACCACCAGTTTTGCACGGGAAATGCAATTTACAGGGATTTCTATATTTTAATTAAAGACTGCTCTTGGAAAGATCTAAGTATCGGATCATATCCGAGAAAGGGCAATATAACTTGTACTTCTGAAATCGTAGTTAATGCCTGTGTTATATATTACATGTCAAGATTTCGGTTACTTCTTGGGGAGCAGCAAATAAGTTATTACATAATTATCTATTAGTCTAGTACAAAAGAGCATGTGAATGTTGTCCATTTGCTACTCCTGATTTCAGGACTCCTAAATCTCACATTATTTTGATAAGACGCCTTTGTAAAATTAGTGTGTACCGTTACCTTGAGCAAGACTAAACTTTTGAAGATGATTCACAACCTTTCCCATTTTTCATATAAATTATTTGAATATCGCAGCAATGCATGTATTATGAAGTAGTTGCTACTTATATTTACCTCTTCACCTGACTTGGATACATTTTATAAGAAAAGATATTTGAGAGTTCATGAAGATCTTTTGCATGGTCTTCATTAGTAGTGCAAATTTTTTGCGCTATTATCATATCATAATAACTAGTGTGCTAATTGGTGATGGAATAGTTCCGTATTTCTATAAAAAAAATTCCCTATTGACCTTAGAATTGAAAACTGTCAAATTATTATACCAAGAAAATGTTCCTCTTTAAAAATTAGTCCAATGGTCGCTGTTTTCAATTTCTCAGGATAAATCATCATACCCCTCTCTTCTACCAGTTCTGCAAAAAGCAATTATTTTAAAGTTAATCAATTTATGTTTCTCCACTGATTCTTTTCTTTCCGGAAATCCGGAAGGTGTGTGCCGGGTTAGTAGACCCTTTGCTTTAAATGACATATGCTTTATAATACTTTACATTCACAATTCCGCAACATGAATTGAATCCATCAGATATCCAGTGGCATCTAGACGAAACCCGACATTTACCGACGAGTGACATAGCGTCATTGCGTGACAACACGACTTCTCTTAAAATCTTGAACATAGCGATAGAAAAGTTATCGCTTTTCAGCAGAAGGAAAAATCAAATAAAAATAGTCTGGCAATGAAAATTAAGTTGAAACGAATATGATCGTGTGTGTTTAACAAGATTTAAAATAGTCCTAGCGTCTGTACACGAATAATTGCNTTATTTGCTTTTTTTTTTTTTAAGATTTAGAAACGAATATCTTGCCCGACCGGCGTGCTATAGAATGTGAAATAAGCGATGAGACTGGACCGGGTCTCTTGATAGGGTTTTCTGAATGAGTTTATTCCACCATGGATGTTGAGAATGGCAAAAGAGGTGGTAACAAAGAGTGCAGGCAAAGAGTGTAATGGTGAAATGGTATGAGGAGACTGTGGAACCCGATCCGCCCGCAGGTATTGGAGTGAGCACGCGCGGCCTGCGGGCGGATTGGAAACTATTGTTTACTCCTTGTCGCATGCCTCCGTTTTTTCTCCCTACTTCACTTGCTTTATGAAGAGCAGTCGCGTAGAAAACCGACATGGACTAGTGCAAGGATTCGAAACGGTTCTAAACCGGGGACTAAGTCCCCTAGATTAGCACCCAAAATCTGAGACTCAAATCATAGGATGTGCAGAAATGAAAATAAAAGTACTTGTGTGATAACATACGCACCACATACAAATGCAAAAAAGTCAATTAGGAATTCAAAAATATCATATCACCTGCTATGATTATCACCCTGATTTCGTATAAACGTTGTAATTCGTTAAAGAAAATATTCAGAAATCAATTCGTAAGAAAACAAAATAGAAATGTTCATCCCTTTACTCGTATAACAACTTTATCTCCCCCAGAAAGTGAAAACATTATTTATATGTGCTATCACATTTCTTATTCGAGCCACCCTTTTATTTAAGCGAGATTCTGTAGTCTAAATGGAAACTCAGAAAGAACTGGTTAATCGTTTATACGAAAGTTGGTACTGGAAACTCTTTAGTAAAGTAATCCCGATTTTGGGAACACGATATGGCTGGAAATCACATCCTAATATCTTCACTAATGAAGTACAATTGATATATTAAGATTCACGAAGAAACCAGCATTCACAAGGTATAAGTATCTTGAAGATTAAAAGAATGGAGTATGAATAGAAGTATAGAAGAATGGTCCGATTAGTATGAAAGTCAATACGTTCTCAACTGGAAGTAATTGTGTCGAGAGTATTGTTCACGCACTTGCTAAGACATTAATTTCAGTTTGTAAGACAAGCATTATAAAGTACTTCGAAAACATTCTCTTGATCACTTTCTACCATCAATAAAATATAAAGTAATCTGAATGAATAAGTACTTTGAGTACAAAGTTAGTTGCTGTAATGCGCATAATGCCATTCATATCATCTGTGCTCACGCAAAGGCATTACGTCATTATTCAAGAGAACCCCAACCAAATCCTGAGCAATAAAACTATAGAACAACAACTTCGTAACGTTATCGTGAGAGCTCACCTCAGGCGAAACGGTCAGCGCCCTTCGAAGGGAGAGACACGGGGGTCGGCCCTCATTAACGGTGCATTCAATCTTTTGCAGATTAATAGTACACACAATTGTCCTCGGAGTGGTCCGTTGAGATAACTGTTGGAGATAACAGAGAAGGTGGAGGAGAGGGAGTGGACGATCAGGAAGAAGGGCAGTGGACACAGAGGTCTGTTGGAGGGCGGTAAGGACTCGGTATCCCGAGAGGGCCAGCCCTATCTCCTGCCGAGCGCATACACTCTGCAGATAGTAAAATGGAACGTTAGTACGCTGAAGAAGTCCGTGGAAGAGAACACCATAAAAATTCAATAGCGCTCACAGATGAATAACCCATGTCGATCCACTCCTTCAATCGCACAAATACCTTATTTACTTCTTCCTCGTTGTAAAAATGTACATCATTTCAATCTTTAATATCTCGTTTGATATCAAAACGTTACATACATTATTTTCCTCCAGGTGTAACCAAGTCAAAATTTAGCATTGTAATATTTGAAAATTTGTTATTTGCATTACCGGAGAATATGCCCCAATTGTTTCTACTCCATCCATAGATTCTTATTTCTTGCATTCTTAATTGTATAATGTTATTTTAGAGTTTTCTTCAATATTTCATTATAGTACATTCTATTTGTAGTAATTCATAAAGAGTCTGCCTTGTATATTGAAAATATTGAATCTTTTGTAAAGAAATTGGAAACAAATTGATTGGTTTCAAACTTGAGGATGTAAGCCTTCCTTGGTAGATTTATCCACACAAAAGAGATCGCTTTTGACGAGCGTCCATTAAACGGTAACAAATCCGGTAAGTCAGAGATTAGTTTCGGTCAGATAAAATATATTGTCCAAAGGAGCAACCTAACATACTTCTACATGATTTACATAAAACTGTCGTCAAAAGACTACCAAGGCGAATGGACAAAAGTGAAAAATCTCATAAGAAAATCTGGGGGTGAATCTGCAGAAGATCGCTTAATGTCCATAATGATATGAACGTGAGCATACTGTTCTCTCACCGGCGGAACGCCTGGAGGCAAAGTGGACGCTTGGCTTCCTCACTCGCTGGCTCTCTACCTGACCATCTCCCTTCCCTTCTCCTCCTCCTCTTCCTCTTCGACCACCCTCGCCTCACTTCATTACGCTGCATTCACGCACGCGGCAGGGAAGTGTCCCCAGGGAGAAGATGACGGAGCCTCGGGCGTAGACACGCTCTCGCGGGGAAGGGCAATGAACATGACTGAGGGGGAGTGGGGAGAGGACGGATTCAGAAGCTCCAATTGCAACCACTGAGTGACGCAGTAGAGAGTAAAGGTGCAACACATGAAAACATCCAGACGCCTACATTTCTTTGAGAACGGAACGTTTCTCTGATTGATGGGGAATAATATTTAGGGGTCTATTGACAATATAACATAATTAACAGCCCAAAACATTTTGGAAGCTCTCAATTTTGTTTCATCTCTCTGTCTCTTTCCCTCCTTCGAAAAATCAAGAAAAAGGTTTATTAGCTACGAAAACCTCCTAAGACCTTATACTTGATTTGTGCTAGCTCAGTTCGGTCCAGAAAGCAATCTAACACAAGATATCCTACTCCTACCTCTACAGAAATACCCCATAAGCCTGTACTAAGGGCTACAACATTATTGATTAAAAACCCATTGAATGCCATCTGTTACTATCAAGCTAGTGACTTTCATTAATAACAGAACTTTAATATTAATATAATAATTTGTTGGTCTAATAAAAACAGGGATAACGACGTTGGAAAAATGAAATACATATATGAAAACAATGAATAACATGAATTTTTTCAGCAAAAATTACTCCAATTGTAAAACTTGAATGAACTTTATCATCAATCACGAACTTGAAAAATTCTTTGAATTTCTTTGAAAAAAATTTATTTGAATTACTCACATGAAATTTGACTTTTGAATAACATGATGAAGCATTTAAGAAAAACATAAATTCTCTCTGCTTTTGAATAACATAATGAAACAGTTAAGAAAAACGTAAATTCTCTCTTTACATACAGCTTTCTTGAATTAAATATCGTGAAGGATTCCTTTCTGCAACTGGCGCCTTGCTTGTCCTTCAAACGCCTCGTTTGATGCGCAGATCCTCCACAAGCATCGCAGTAACTGCTTATTGGAGATCTAGTGACGTTGGGTCTCCGCTCCTCACACCACGAAAAGATTCTCACTTTGAAACAGTACAGGTGTTAGAAAGGAAATGTAACCAACCTACTGGAGATCATTGATCCTTTTATCACGTAAATTCTTACGAAACACGACAACACGATGTTGCGCAATAGCTGCATTGTCTGTTCACCGTCACATAATTTAACACAAATTCACATGATATTAACTAATTAATCATTTGTAAATTGTTTGCAATATAATATATAATCATTAAATTTCAGTATGAAATATCAAGATTCGTTAAGATAATCAGCATTATAAAGTTCATTAGCTTCGTATCCTGCACATTGCTAACTGAATATCACTCATTGATCAAAATCTTGAATAATTTTATATAAATATCCAAGTTGATCTAATTAGAAGTATCATAGGAACATCTAACAATTGTTCAATAAGTAAATTACAGCAGTTCAAAGTGATTGCAGTTACACTTCACCAACTAGTTCCACGTGTTCCTAACTCTACCACGCTACGAACGAATGCTCCTCGCGTTCCAGCCATCGAAGTCGTCTGAGCTATCGGCATCGTCTGGGGCGGAATACTTCTCGTCTTCCCAATTTATGCACGCGTCTTCCCAATTTATGCTACGGGGTTTTCTCACCTACTTCCATCGACTTCCGCTGCGCGCGCATCTCCTACCTACATCTATTAGTTACTGACATACTAGTCCAAGTGTCTTCTTGATTTCATAATTATGTTTCTACTCGAAATCACAAATATATTTTTTAAAACATTAATTGACACGTCCAAATAGATATTATTGGGACAATTACCATTATTATTATTTATTATATTATTTCCCATTTTTATCAAATTACGGGACATTATGGGAAATTATATAGTTGATTCTTATGATTAACAAACTTTACCAAAATAATGGTTTTCTAAGTGTTTTAAATTTTTTTACAGTGACTGAAATGATTACTGTGATTTTACTGTCTATAAGAGTTCACAATATTTTGATGAATATACGGAGTAAAAGAGAAGCTCTGAAGAAACGGACGTAACAATACATGCTTTTTTTCGGTTTAAGATTTGTCATATGTCCCCCGATGAACTGGTAAGATTGATTTCAACGAAAATTTAGGAGTGATGTATAGAAATTTGAATCTTTTCGATGAACTTATATGCCTCTTGCATCGCTGTCTGTCCTATGCACACGTTTCTAAGATTTTATATTTGGCCAGTAGATTACTATCTTCGTCGTAGACTTGGATTCTAGAGCATAACTTACCAGGGAACTAATAGAATGGAACTAATATACAAAATTGAAGTAAATATACTTACTTTAAAAAGTTGTTCAAGATTGTACAAAAAAATCAATGGACGAGAGTAAAAATCGGATTTGTTTGTGTGTGAGGGAGAAGAGACATTTGCAATAAAGAAATAATGCTGAAGGACGTAATGAAAGTCTAATGACAGAATGCGTGTCTAATGACCAGTTTTATTAGTAATAAGAATACCAATTACTATAGCAACTATAAAATTTTTGTCATAGTGAAATAGTAAAAATTAATTAAGGAGCCTCCAGTAGTTTGATCCCACTTTTTGAAAAAGTAATGAAAGACTGTGTTGCTAATTAGATTCATATTAAATGCTTTGGAAAAGTATAGATTAACGAGTTTAGACTGAATTTAAAAATACAAAGATGATGAACTTAAGAGTTAATGAATCGATCTAGTTAGTTAGTTGGTAGCTAGATTAGTCTTAAATTTCACCTTCACTCATTAGAAGCAGAACATTCATCATGGTTGAATGTTTGTAAGAAAGAATAAGAAGCGGAAATACTCATAATTTTCTTTCATAAAAAATTCCATTGACTAATTAAACAAAAAAGTTTTCAAATAAAATCAATTTAATTATCATAAACATCTCTGGAAGCGGTTGATACATAACTAACATTTATAAGTGAAAACGTATATTAACTGTAGTATTTTGAAATTAAGTTTTTCAAAATTTGATCTTTTCCAAAGTGATAGTTCTTATATTATTAATTTTCTTATTTACCACTTAGTGCAGATTTATCAAATCACTCCTTGCATTGTCATACTTGTGTGAAAAATATCCGGCACCTATGACAAAAATTGCTTCTGTTGGAGGAAGAAAAATGAAATTCGCTGAAATGCGTTATGTTGGTTTCATAGGTCACGTCTCATTCAAGTGAAAAACTTACGTTATTATATTTTTATTTCTCGGTAACGATAAATCGGAGAGAAATGTCCCAAACTGACGGGTGAACTTGAGGATGCAAAGAATGATAAAAACAAAGAATTTCCTTGATCTGAGACATTTATATGGTTTCAAGATACTTAATTGCTCTCAAAAATACTTGTCACCAAAATTTGTTTCCAAAGTTTGTTTTTATACGAATCGATAAACTTAAACCCTCTCGAAATCATGTTTCCTTATCATGAAGTACGAACTGCCACCTCCTTACGTAATTTGTTTGGTAAAATTACAGCAACCTTCGTCACTTTCATGAAGCACTCACTAAGCATATTAGCGTAGAGAATGTACAGGGAGCAAGAAGTCATGTCGAAAATATATACATAAATGGACAATAAAGGAATGAAAACAACACACAGAAAAATGAAACAAGACATTTGGTTCTATTTTCAATAATCTGTTTGTTGTATTTAACTTCTCAATAATGGAGTTAAAACTTTATTTCCATCTGTACATTACACAATTATATCTTTCTAATTAATTTAAACCATAATCTTAATTTTGCATAGGTTTAACTATTGAGTGAATGAAATTTTTGAAAGTTTGAGTGGTTTGAAAGTGTCTTTAGGTTGTCGGGATTTGATCCTACTATTTATTCTTAAAAACTTTCCTAAATTAAATGTATTTTGGGGAGTTTGGAAGACTGAAGTAGAATGTTAATGCCAATTTACTAATGTGTTCTCTCAACGGTTTAATGTTTAATTCTCTATGGATTTGTTCATTGGTTGCGAACCAAGGGTCTTTCAGTGCACATCTTAAGGTTTTATTTTGGATGACTTGTAGTTTCTTGAAAGACGTTTCTGCTGCCCCTCCCCATATTGGACAGGCATAAGTCATCGAAGTTCGTATGATGGCTTTGAATATGGATAACGCCGTGTCTGTTCTCAGAGATGAGTTTCGATTTAATAATGGGTGTAATTTAGACAGTTTTTTTCTTAACAGTTAACCCAATAGCATTCATATGTGCCTTCCAGGTTAGTTTTGTGTCTAAGTGTATACCTAAGTATTTTATGTGAGTGTTTGAATCGACCCAGGATATTTTCTCGTTATCAATTTTTAAGGGCATTAACTTAGGAATTTTTCGCAGTGAAAATATTTTTGCTTGCAATTTCGTGCGGTTTAGAGCTAATCTCCATTTATCTGTCCATTCTACGAAGGTAAGTAGGTCATCCTTGAGGCTGGTCTTACCCGTGAATGTATTGTTAGTTGATAAAAATAATTCTGTATCAACGGCAAAAAGGGCTATTTCCGAGTTTACTAATTTGGGAAAATCAGACGTATATTCTGTAAGTACATGGGTACTCCTCATAGTCTCATTTTATAGCGTAAGCCCTCATGATTAGTTGCGTGCATTCCTAGTTAATTTACACATCTTGGAGGTGTATCACTAGATTTGGAAAATTTTGAGAAATGGTGATATTCTAAACACTTAACGCATCTGGGCACTCTATTACAATTTTTGTGGGAGTGACCATAACGCTGGGCATTGCTCACTTAACCTACGTACATAAAGTCAGGGACCGCATTAGTAAACTGTTAAAGAAACACAAGGTCAAGACCATTTTTAAACCTATTAATCAGATTCACAGCGTTCTCCGTCCCATCAAGGACACACGAGATACCCTCGCCAGTGGAGGTATATACCGGATCCTTTGTTCATGTGGTGGTGTGTATAATGGCACCACAAAGGGCAGTGTCAACACTCGGCTTACAGAACATTCCAGATACTGCAAACTCAGACTGGAAGACAAATCAGCGGTTGCTGAACATGTTTGGAAGGAGGGACACGACATTCAATTTCGTGAAACTGTAAAAATTGCTTCCATGTTGCAGTACCATGTTAGATTACACCAGGAAGCAATAGAAATACATAAGCACCGAAATAACTTCAATAGAAAAGAGGAAAATTTAAAGATCGATAGTGCCTGGTACCCCGTGCTTCGTAACTTAAATTCAAAACCTGTTAATAAAAAAAATCCAAATTGATTACCTTCCAACCAATCAGAAAGAAGCACGCTCCCGTTTCCCGCCCTTTCCCACTATAAATAGCACTGAGTCTCCACTCGCCACATCAGTAGCTGTTGGGTCGCCGCTGAGGAAAGGCTTGTGCCCACGGAAAGATCCACACTGAAGATGGCCGCCGCAGTAGCGACCGAAACGTCTGTGAAGGACTCTTCATTTGGACCACATCTCAATATCCCAAATTTTTTCCATATATTGACTCCGGCCGTGAAAACCTACATTCCTTTAAGGATTTTAGTTCTGACGTAACCTCGTCCTCCTCGTAGTGTGTTGGGATACCCCTTATTCTAAATTCTCTTGTTTTTTGTGTTGGGTTTTTAAAGGAATGGAATACTATTTGTTCTTTCCTACAAAAACTTATAACTTTTTTGAAATCTTCAATAGTAGATGGTCTGATTTTGACTGAATTGTAAAATAATTTTGTTTCAAGTCTTATGATTGATCTCTTTTAAATCATCAGTTTATAGTTTTCAACATTATGAATAAAAATTGGGGGAATAACTGTTTGTTTCTCTTAATTTTCCGGCACTTCATTTGAACTGAATTTAACAATGCATATTTATTAGCGATTGGAATGTTTGCAACGATTTCCTAAATATTTTATTGATTACTAAGTGATTGATTTGCACTATCTGTATTTTACTCTGGTTCTTTGTTAAGTCTTCGTAATTCTGTCTTCTTCTCTTAGTACCGAACTCCACCGCAGTGCGTGGTGGCGAGCCATACCTGTTAAAAGTTCGTGGTTGCGATAAGGTTTCTTCCGAGTTGTCTACTTGGTTGTACAAGACGTCCATGACCTTGCGAATTGCTTCACCTGCTTTACACAGGTCTGGGGTTTGGGTCGAATTTGCATGTTGAAGATAATTTTCCTTTCCTGTAGGACCACTATCACTTCTAATCATGGAAGACTACCTCAGCCGCCCCCGATTCGGGGTAGATGTCTTTTCACACCAGCTATCACTATCAACTGGTATTCAATACTTCGATTCCCGCACAATTGAATTAAAAGAAAAATACTTAAGATTCTTGTAATAAATGCTCTCAGTATCGAACACTTAATAATAGTATATCAGAAGTTGATTGAATGACTTGACCACTCGTATAAAGCGTAGCAAGTTTCACGACTTCACAGGGCAGAGGAAAACAGTGTTAGCGCTTCCGCTGCTCCGTAGGAACTGGGATTACATAATATGAGACGAGCTCACATTTAAATATAAAAACTCCCCTGGAAACAACATCATTACTGGATGGTGAAAGAGAATTACAAGTAAACAGGCCTACAGTACAAGGGGAATTAAAATATTTTTTGTCAGAAGACAAGTTCCAATAATTATGCGCCACAGAGTTATGATTTATAACACCACACCACTAAATATAAATTTATATTAAAAATAAAATTATATTCAAAGTCGATTTTCGACTATAGTACAATTGCAAAACATATAAATAATATTCAGTGATAAAAGTATGTTTATTTCGTAACTATCCTCTAATTCAACGTGAAATATTGATCTATACTTTTGCATCACATGAACATGTGGCAAGGACCCAGTCCCACGTGAGAGTATACCACTTGACAACATGTTGTACTGGCTCCACCAGACACAACATATCGTTCTTCTCAGGTTTATTAACTCACCAAGTGAATGACGCTTAATAGAATAAACTACTTTAAAATAAGACGAATTAATTTGCAAATGGCATTCATGTACGTTTAAAATGTGTAATAGTTCATTGTGAGATCAATGGTTTCTCATCTTACTCCCACGTTATTTTTCTACAATCGCTCTTAACGTTGTCAACAAAAATACGAAGCGCTAAACCTAATATGCTAAATACATATTATGTATTAATATATGCGTCAGAAATAACGATAGTTTTACTTAAATTGCGAACATATTTCAGATCTTAACGTAAATATTCATTCTAATTAGCCGTTTGCAGATTCTTTAATCATAGTGAAATCATAATTTCACTATGATTATATATTCTAACGACCCGAATTCGTTAGAGGATTTTACGGTATTATTTTAAAACATGTGCAGCGAATATAGGTTCGAATAGAACCGAAAACCCTATATGATCCTAATTCAAATGAGCGCCAAATAGGAGCGCGTTCGGTGAGGCATAAGACGTGGACAGAGACTTCGGTTATCCGATAGTGATATTTAGAAAAAATGTGAATACACCTTGTAGAGCTAGCCACGCGAAACTTGTCGTAGGTTATTGGTAGGCGGAATTCACAGTGCATAAAATTCAATTGGAGTGGGGAGAATCGCTGAGAAGGAGGAAATGCGACAAGTATCGCTCTCAATGTTCCGGAGATCGTCAGAGGGAACGGTCGCTATTACATCTTGCGCGAATCGTCAGAGGGTACGGTTCGACATTAATATTACGTGAATCGTCAGAGGGTACGGTTTGAGTTGAATATTCCGGGCAGCGTTGGAGAGGACGATCCGTGGGGGAGAACGTAGAACGCAGTTTGAAAGAAACGTATTTTGTTGTCCGTTTCGCAATTGAATTTATTAATGAACGTCCGAGATAGCCATAAATCTGAATGCGTACGGAATATTATTTGAGGGCTCCAAGTGAAGCCATTAATGCGTTGTAATAGTTTCGGAAATACGAATTAGACGAAAAATGAAAACGGTAGCACGTGGGTGGCCGTGATAACTTGCCGCGAACTCGAACGAGAACGAACGAAGGGACGAAAAGGCGATTGGAAACCATTGCGCAAGCAGCCGGCTGGTTCAAGGTCGCAGTAGGGGCTGTGTAGCAGCAGAAAACTTCGCTGTGAAGAAGGGGCGTGCTTCTGGCACGCTGATTTTGTACACGATATCGAAGGACGAAGTCTGGGAGTGAGTGTACGTCTCTGTGAGACGAACATTTAAACACAGTGGTTTCAATGATTAGGGATTTGCATACCTCTGTAATTCAGTGAGAAGCTAGTATCTTGTCAAAGAGAAAGTCTCATTGGAATCGAGTCTGTCGCACTTGTATTATTTTTATTTCTGAGAAGAAAGAAGAATCAAGAACGTATTAAATGAACTGTTAAATTTTCTCTGCTGTAAATGATGAAGTAATGCTCAAATCGTACTTGTTTTGACCTTATGATCAAGATTTATTGTAGTTTGTAAATGCACGGATGTATTAAATGAGCTGGATTGAAATTGCGTAAAAAATTGCAGAGTATTTTTTTCTCCTATATTGTGTGTTCATGTACACTCATGTCAATTATTTATGCCAAGAAAATCACAGAAT
>NNCF01135024.1:386967-404538 GCA_002313205.1 Laupala kohalensis | reverse complement strand
TATATATATATATATATATATATATATATATATATATATATATATATATATATCCAACAACTGTTTGTGGAAACAAAAGTTGGTAATATATGTATACAATCGTCTCAAAAATTACATACTTTTTTAGAAACAACTTTATTGTTTACTTAAATTAGAAACAAAGTTATCGGTTGACTATAGCTTTGTTTCTAATTTAAGTTAAAAACCAAATACACCTCTATTATCCACAATTATTACATACTTTCCTCTGTACCACCAAAGATTTTCAACCAAACATCTCAATAGGGCACGACCAAACGCGAAAATTGATAACTTGAATAGAACTATGGTATCTATACACGATCCATCATAACTGATTCCATTCATAGTAAGATGTAGTTTGCTCAAGATTCTTACATTTACCACAATAGAGCATTCCTCCTTCGATCTTCGAAACCAGGACCCGATCCCAAACAACTTCACTCTTTCGCTCATGTGCGCACGTAGTCTTTTCACTTTCATCTCGAACACTCGCGTACTTCAGCTTCCCTACTAGCTCGCACTGGTTGATTCACCGTGGTCCACGCAGAGCGTGGCTCTTGAACAGTTCATGGAAGTGAGGTACGTACTATGACGAGCTGGGGAGTCGATTCCCACGAGGGACCGACTCTTGAGGTGGCGCGTGTCGAGTAGGGAGTCGGAAGGATTGGACTCTTCGAGTGGCGCATGCCCGATTGCAATGGAACCAGTTCATCTTTTCAATTACAATATCACTTCCGAATATTCTCTACCCCCAGATCTCCATTTCTTCGATATGTTCGCAAATTTATGGGAGATAGCATTGAGGACTAGTGTCCTCGCAATTAATAAAAATAAGTTCATAAAAACTCGAGAAGAAGAGAACGATCATTGAGATAATAAGAAAAAATATGTTTTATTTATAAGTACTTTTTGAAAATCAGAAAACCAGAAGGCAATAAGGGTCGGAAGGATTACAGAGGGCGCGCTGACCTAAGCAGAAGTGACAGAAGCGTAGAGAGTGGGTGCAGGGGTGATCTGCAAGGGCCAGACAAAGGGTTAGCAGACTGACTTGACCAGCAGCCGCCTCCGCGGCGCCCGCACCTGGGGCTACTGACAGCCACTCTGCTCACCGCAACGACACTCACAGACCGGTGAGAACTCCTGCACTGAGAATAGATACTGGTCATTTAACATCTTTGCTTCCACAAGAAATTTTCACATCTGAATCAGAATGATATTTATAAAAAATAACTTGTGGGAAACATAGTTGAAAAAAGCTACAAGAAAACTCGAGTAAATGGAAATTATAGTACTATTTAGAAATTCTGGATGTCTGGAGGAGTCTATGAAAAATCAAAAAAATCATTACGAGTTTCTTAAGTTCATGTCTCACCTCTTTTACGTTATTCAATGGAAACCGTTGTCCATCAATGGTTTTGAGTTAAACCATTTCCTATTTTTCTCACAAAAATTAACTTTCGTAATACACTGGTACGCTCTTATCCCGCTAGAGGTCCTTAACTTTGCCTAAGGAGGACACAAAAGTAAGAGCAATTTCTTAACCTCAGCACAAGGAGAAGACCTCTTTGTCTCTTAGGTTAGACCCGGTACTCATTTTATAGCAAGATGAGGAGTTGAGGTAGTTACTTTGTATGATTCTATCTCGTTAGTGTGGCATCACATGTACATGTATAACCTCAATACTCGGCATAACTTTTCACACTTCATCAATAGTAGAGAGAAAGTTGCGAAAAGGCGTACATCTTTCGCGATGGCGGCGCCCTCATCACAAGCACCTTCTCCATCATGAGTCGCCGCAGGGCCACTCAGCCATGCACAAAAGGATCCAGCGTCCCCCCTCTTCGCTTCCTCCGCACAACCTGTGATCCGTCGCCTCATTCCTTCGGCAAACACCAGACTGCGAAATCAAGCGCGCTGGAGGTGGCTCTGTGGCGTAAGACCTTGAGGCTATGGACTCTATGGAGCAATCGGGGAGATGAGCACATGCTAACAGAATATCGCGGGGGTACTTTAAATTGGCATGACGTCAGTACTAGAACACACCCTCCAAACTAAATATATTCAGCTTCATTCTTATCGAAAAGTATATCACCGATTATTTAAGCGTTCCATTTTACTAAATTCACAAGTAATTTTCGTAACTCAAATTCACCCTATCCAAACTTCTAGAAAATACTTTTTTTCTGATTCAGCATTCGTACAGCAGATGTATAATGTGAAGAAACTGAACTAATAAGCAAATGTAGAATCGGTAATAAAGTATTCAGTAAAAACAGTCCATTCACCATGATTGTGTAATATTGGGAAACAATTTAGATGTTTTAAAAGTTGATTTGTAGCAAAATTAATATTATCGTAAAGTTATTTATTTAATTATTTAATGATACAAGTAATGGAAATTCCAGACCGAAGTGAAAAGCACTTGGGATCCGCTGACTTCTAACTCGTTTTACTGTTTCGAGTGTCACGAAACATCTCCGATAGCCATCGTCCTCAGGTGACCAAATGACCCGATATAAGATATTTGGTTCTAGGAATGACCTCATCTGGGATTATCTTTTTATGACAATAATTATTAATACTCATGAGATAAATGAAAAAATCTTAAAGTATACTTCCTAAAAAAGATGTGTTTATTGTAGTTTTTACAAAGAGCTAAACCTACTTTTATTTTATATCTATGAATATAGGTATTAATTTTTGAAGGTTGTAGTAAATCTGAGTTTAGGTAACGCCAACTTGACACCATTAAGATATAACGAATAGCGGATGAAAGTAGGAATGCAGGACAAATCGAATCGAATGACCTATTACTTAGGACTCAAACCGAGATATCTGATAGTAGGGATAATGTTTTCACTATTTATACTGCCAGAGGAGGCCATGAAAAACTAGAATCCATGTAATAGTTGTAGAAAAATGAGATGTAGGAGCAAGGAAATCTCTCAGCGGGTGAATGCACCTCTATTGCGGTTCTCTGCCTCTTTTCGTTCTGTCCCTGCCTGCGGGCGACCGACTGTCGGATGCTGGTGTGTCTGCTTGACGGCAGGCGCAGCAATTTGTCCTTCAGAAACGGCGCCTCCTCCGTCGCCTCAGCTGCTACCTGGCGGCGGCGACAGGTACTGGCGGAGACGCCTCCGGGGTCAGAGCGCGAGCCATGGCGATGAAGGTAGTAGCGAGGGAGGCGGAGACAGAAATACGCCTGAAGGGATGATGTTAGGGCGATGGGGAAGGTGTGGGGAAGTTGGAGGCGGAGACGTCACTGCTGCCTCTGGGGGCAGAATATGGCGGGGGCGATGGAGGTGGCAGGTGTGACGGAGTCTGAGGGAGGTAAACCAAAGGAGGGTGGTTGGTAGCAGAGCGTGGTTGGCGAAGTGAGTTGCGGAGGCGAACCTATTGCGCATTCCCCACAATCCAGTGACTGCCGGCGCCGCAGGGTAGTCGAGACAACTGCACGGAGACGGGCGGCCATGTTATAAGGGTGACGATATCACAGATGATGAGCAGCAGACTTTTTAGGATTATACCATTCGCAAATAGTTTCCTTTTTCCTCTTTTACAACTACGATATTAATTGCATGTAATGCAAACATAACTTGAAAAAAAAAATCCATATCGTAAGCAACTGAAAATGTCTTCGCTACTGAAACAATAGATAAACAAAGGAACACGAAGAGAAAATTTGAACAATATAAGTCTTTGTCTGTAAAAGGAAAATTGCAATAATCTTCAGTAATCATCCTACAGACTTTGATACTTTGCATTTGCCTCTTCTTCTTGTTCGGAGGAAAGTTACTGGGTGATTGCTATGAAGTCGAAAGTTAACTCTTAACAATAAGTGTATGAAAATTTGCGAGAAAATTAGTTTTAGTTTGTGTTTATGTACCACCATATTTGGAAAGAAAACAATCTTTATTTTTTATACTCGCAATTGATCTAGTTATAATATTTATTTTCACTCCTAAAGATTACTGTATATCTGTACGCATAAAAAGCAACAAATGTCGATGCCGAGGGTTTACTTCACGATAGTGGAGTAGACCGCCAGACAAATGCGAGGAGAGAATTGGGCGGAGGTGAAGACGAGTGGCGAGGACAGTGCAGCGGGTGGGCCGGTGTCTAATTCCTATCGGAATGACAATGAAAAACGTTGCAAAGGTTTTCTAAGCGAAAAGATGAAAAGAAAAACACAGAGAAGTACTGAAATCAGAGTGAGCAGGAAAGAATGAAAAATGTACAGAAGGAAGCAGTTGACATGAATCAGAAAAGAATCCGTCTTTGGTACTCCGTATAGGGAGACTTAGTGAGAGCTCAGATGAAAGGGGAAGTGGTTAAGAAAGCAATAGCCATTCTACTTACTCATTCCCCATTTCTTAAAAGTTAAATGTAAAAGTATTTAAATCTTTGAAGTTTATGGTAATATTACTTGTTGCAAAAGGACGAAGCATTTTTATGCACTTTATGATTATATTTGCCTCATCAACATAACTATGATGTTGACGAGCCCTAAAGCCCCACACGAAAAAAAAACATAACTATGTAAATAATGACATATGTACAGATATGTAATTCTATCACATTCCTTTCCTACATGTAGTCGTTTTCCCACATGTTTTGAGAAAAGTTAGTTATCATTAGTTCGTAACAGAATGATCATTATTTTTCGTTTTTAATTTCAAAGATACACAATATACATATCATTTCTCGTGAGGATAAATGATATAAATTTTATTTATCATAAGGTCACTTGAACGTTTTTTCATCATTACTAATATTTTACGTCATTTCTAAAGAATTTTCTAATTAAATTTTATACAATTAAATTTTATGTGAAAAAAACCATTCAACAAGCAGTTATGTAGCGGCATTTGTGTCATATAACTTTTTAAAAAATTTCTATGCGTAGAAAGTTTTAATAACATATTAAGAGCAATTTTAGTAATATTTTTGTAGGGAGTTCAAAAGAACTGGAATGGCAGATTCTTTCTAAATTCCACCTCAGATTGCATCAGAATGCTATACTTTGTGAAAAAGGGGGAAAGTCCTCTAGTGTCGTTGGAGTAAGATAATGGGCGGAAAGCTCTAGAAGAACAAACAGATCGCGTTTCGCGGGTGACAGCGCGAGTGCGTATCTTGCTTAGAGCAAATGAGTGTCACGTGACTGTCACGGGAACTCCCTCCACTTGGACTGAAAACTCACCGATCTTCTTGCACGGAAACGGACTCCTCCATGAAGCAGCGGATTGAAAAAGGGAATGTTTCACGGTGGATGAAAGGAGACTTTTTTCTGTCGATAACAAAGTATGAGATTCATTTGCCGTATTGCAAAACGTCTTATTTAGTTAGAAAGTATTAAATGACTGATTTAATGTGGAATGTACTTGCAGCAAAATATTTCTAATTTGTTGAAGGTATCTATAGGTATGTTAGTAGGTGATTGTTGTCAGGATTTTTTTAAGGGAAGATAGGAGAAAGAAATACAACAGGGGGTAAATTTACTGACTTATTACTCAGCTTAGGAGAGTATAGAGTGGTTCATTGTAACAGAAATAATAATATACATACAAAATCGTGGAATTAGTTAATTAACTCTGAGAGAGGGTCAAAACACTATTTTAATTTTGTAAAACACTTATGAATAAAGGAATATAGAAGTAAAACGAGAAACCGATGTAGAAGAAAAAGAACGGAAGGTTTGATTGAATAGTGCTACATTGCATATTAATTGAGCCAGCATTATCTAAATTCAAATTAATTTAATTCTTTGGCAATGATGTGCAATATGGCAAATACATAAATTTTTTCTGTTTTAATTTATAAGATAAAACAATGATATTAATAAAAAAACGAAATTGTTCTATAAATGTGTAACACATGAAAAATTGTTGATCGATAATACTTCATATAATTTTAGTGGCCCGAGATAAATATTTTTGGTGTAAATGGGTGAGTACTAGCAGCGAAGATGGTGGCAATTTGAGAAGAGTGGAGAGGAAATAAATACCGAACACTCTCGTTAACACGATCCGTGAAATCCTACTGCCATCACATACAACACGTCCTCGCCTCTCGCTTTCATTCGTTGAAGGTGACGTGTGTATTCGTCAGTGCATCAGTTTACTCCGCTTTTAAAACTAGTGTATTCTCTCTTCCAATTTCATTCGAAACATTTTTCTGTTGGACGAGTTGTAAGTCTTAAATGTCAATGGAAGGACCACTAAATCACTTGAAATGAAACGTAACGGTTTGATTATTGACCAGGATGGCTCAGCTGACTGATGTGGATTCCGGAAGTCACGAGTTCGAGAACTGGATTACAATCTTACTAATTGAAAGGAGTAGAACTGGAATTCTAACAATACACTTTCCATACTTTTCGCTATCTATCTTGACAGGAAAAGAAACGTTTTTTTTATTTAAAAAAAAAGTATTCGTAACGACATATTGTAAGAGGTTTTTCTTTTATATCCCTCTTCTAGAAAACACCAACGTGCACGAGAATTTCACGATTTCGTAGAGCTGTAGAAAACCTGAAAACCCTTTCAAAGACTGCGTAACTATCAACCAAAAGAGGGAATGATTTACCTTAGAAATAAGAGGAGAGACACATAAGAACAATGAAGAATAATACGTTAGCCTGATTACCGACGTGCGAAACTAAATGTCCTAGCTTCAATGTGAATTGAGAAGTTTTATTGTGAACACGGGCATTACACTTTTGATAACATAACAATTTTCAAAAGCTACTAGTACATCTTTCTCAAACCATTTCAAAATCGCGCAATTCCTACTGTAGTGATGCAGGCTTTCACGGCTAACTTGGTCAAAATTTAAAAGCAAGCTGCGTCGTTATTTTGTTGATACTCAACGTTTCGTTGGCATTTGAAGCCAACATCTTAAGGAGCTACTCAGAACTTTCATTTCCTACTGTAGCATATCAGTCTCATGTTACTCGATATACACCCATATCAAGCCAATCACTTCAAACCATTTTTTGACCTTTCGAACTATCTCCATAACATCAGTAATTTTTTTGGTACTCTTAACGCAATACAAATAGAGAAGTTAATCCTCCTTATAAATTCTGTTTCACTATATCTTGTATTTTTTTCTGATCAATATCATCCACCTTTCATCAGATTTCCCGACATATGCAAACTACAAATTAAAAACCATACCATGACACAGAGAACAATACAAAAGATAGAACGTAATTTACCTCGACCATGGATTAGAAAGAGATACCTCCAGGAGGAAACATAAAGGATTATACGGAGTATTGCAAATTATGAATGACCTAAATGACTTGAAACTAGTTTAAACCGTAGTGTCATGAGACCCAATATTGATGTAATTTACGAATAATGATTTCTGACTGAACATTGTGCACTTCACAATTCATTTTCTGCAATTCTTGTTCAGAAGAAAATTTCCCTCAAAAGTTAATGTTTCAAAAACAAGAAAAGGAAACTGAAGGAAGGAAAGTGCTTGCTGCAAAAATCGTAAATATGGCGTATTAGATTACTCACAATAATTCTTTTTGAAATCTGGAAAGGAATCAATTTATTTCTTACTCTCATATCTCTTGCCCTTAAATTTTATTCTTTTGTTTCCATTAATCTTTCAATCGTTACTTACTTTCTAAAATTTCTTCTTTTTTAATTTCCCTCCACTATCCATTTCAAGCACCCCTTGCACCTTCTTTGACCGTAAAGATATTGTGGAATGAAGAAGACGTTTGGCAGATCACACCCCTCTTCGGCTGACGTTGAACAAGGAGATGGGCAGAGGATCATTTTCGGAGGTCGCTTCAACGGTAAATGCTCTGCTGCGAAGAAGATGAAAAAAAAAATGGAGAGGCATAGAGCAGTATTATGAACTCTGCAAAGCAAACCTAAAAAGAACGGCAAGATAAAAAAATGGAGGCGATAAACCAAGAAAGTGGTAGGTGGAGTGATTTTAGTTCAAAAAGTAAATAAGATTACAAAGAAAGAAAGAACCAAAGAAAGAAAGGAAGGGAGGTAGGAAGGAAGAAAGGAAGGAAAAAAAGCAAGAAAGGATAAAAGAAAGAAAGGAAAACATCGAGATATCAAGAGTAAGACGATGTGCGCTCGGAACGAAGCACTACGAGGCTGGTGCGATATAAGCGTGCGTCTCTCTGATAGAGGCGAGTAGGTACGGACCATTCTCTATCTATCCTGGCGGGATATCCGGTCGGGACGACGCACGGGATATCACAGGAAGCGATGGACGATAACACGCCCCCAACCCCTTTGGGAGCTCCGTGGCTCCTACTCATCGGTTTCCCTGCTCCATGCCATATCTTCTGAAGTTTCTTTTCACTCGCACATTCACTTAAAAATGGTTATTAAAAACCAATTATTGCCAATACGATAATTGATAGTACGGTAGCTTTGCAAAATATTTCGTATTGTTGTTGGTATCCATCAAAATTTATCCAAAAGATAATTGATAATTCCTCCCTCTCAGGACCCGATAATTTTTTACAATATTGCATCTTGTTTTTGATTCATTTACTTGCATACGCCATTTAAATTTATCTAAATGATCGTTTTCGTAAAACATTTCATGTTAACGTAAATTCCAAATTTCATGGATTGAGGGAAAAGTAATTTTACAACCAAGTCACCGTTAGAATATGCACCTTCGAAATGACTTCCCATCACCTTTTCTCTGGTGTCCCCCCCCCCATCCCTTTCATCCTCTCGGAGCTCTTTCCCATAATAACAGCACTCGCTGCCATCGTCAGACGCTGCCCTGCACCATCCGCAAAACGTCCTTCTAAGAGTCACCAATAATACTCCCGTCGCCACCACTGTTGCCGTAATCAGTCGTTCGTTGGTCGTCACCATTATACATGCTTCCCATATATGTATCACCAGCTCACTGCCAACGCGGGCGTCACTCCCATCGTCGGAGTCGCCATCATTGCAACTTCTGGAGTCGCTACCCCACCGTCGCCGCTTGACGACGCGGGCAGTTACAATTAAACGACTGAGCAATATCCGCCAACGGCGACACCGATTCGACGCTGCTGCCGTGCCACGGCCCGTGTCCGAATTAACATTCCCCACGACGCGACCTCCGCGTACCGGTAACTAGAGGCCATTTGTCGACACAGAAGGGAAAGGATCCGGCGGGAGGAGGGGGCCGCCAGAAATTTCCAGAAGTAATTCACGTGAGAGGTGCAGCGGATGGAAGTGATTCGACGGACCTTCCAGGACAGCCAGAACAGGAGATAAATAGACATTGAAGGAGAAGGTGCTAAGAAGGACTGGATGGTTGAGACGTTACAACGAATTTAGGATAGAGCGTATTGTTTACACATAGAAGCTATTATGATGAATGAGGTGTGATATTAAATGATTCATATTAAGAGAAAAATAATTTTACTATATGACCACATAATCCAGGTATAAGAAAAATCTTGTTTCCGCTTCTCATAAGAAAACAGTATACATACTTCAAATATTTGCGATAAAAATATGTATTTTATAATAGAATAGAATATTTTATTTATTTTCTTAAATTACAAATAAATCTTACTCTCGAATTAGAAATAAACTAGAAAGAAAATAAATCTAGGGCATCTTAGGTAAAGTCAGTTTAGATGTTCATTTAAAATGGTACACACAAAAAAAAATCTGTGATCTGGGACAGAAAAGTTATAAAAAATAATTTTAAAAAATCCCTTTTTTAACAAATATATGCCAAAACAATGTCTTACGTATTATTACAGGAATTTGGTACAAAATAAAATAATTTAAGAGTCTGTGGAACTACATTACGATGCAAATCTTCTCTAAAACCAGTTAATTATTTTCTATAAGGTTTGTTATTCATCGTCATATTTTAAGGTAGCAAATTATCAATATTTTTGAAAATTCGTGTAAAAATTTACGTAAATTTAAACTTTTCTTTGGTTTTGTATGAGTCCATTTTTCTTATTTAAGTTTAGAAATACATACTATTACATACATATCCATTTTTATTACTTCTAAAATACAACTTTTTGATCTTACCCCCTCATCTCTCTCCATTCTTAATCACCTGTTAAAAAGTGTGATATCAATGCAAATACAATTTTCTAGACTAGGGTCGAGCCGGAGTTTTAAAAATGTCCTCTAAAAAAAACAATTTGAAAGCAATTTGTATGCTTGCCCGCATTCCAAGGAAGTATAAATGTTTGCATATCGCTGTATAGTCAGGGGGAGAACAACACATCCGATCTTCTGGATGTATTGTATTGATGCACCGCAATTACTCTGGAGTCGTTGAAGTAAAGGAGTCAATATTGCACGAGTCTACAACGCAACCTTCATTATTCTATTGGTACATTGCTGTTATGAAAAAAAAGGATATGATTGTTTCAAAATGAATATATCGACATCATTCGTTCCCCAACGATTCAGAGTTATAGCGAGCTGATCGGTGGGAGATGCCATTCGGTAAACCAATCTTGATAGGCTTATCTTATAATTGAAAGATAAAATAACGATAACTTTTCATTGACATATAATTACCTATAAAGCGATAAGAGATATTATATTTCTTCGTGAAATAGAATATTTTTCTTTGGTTATATTAAGATGAGCCCACAACGGAAATTGGAGAATACAAAATCTAGAAGGCAAATGTCACTGACAGAAGAGGTAGAGGTAATGTCATGAACATCAGCCGAGGAACAGATGACGACAAGTGGCCCGAAAGAGACGACAGATGCAGCAGCCCTTGTCACCCTTCTTCCAGATTCAGTCCGAAGCGTCAGAGAACCGCTAACTACGGCACTGGACTCATCTCACCCCTTTCAACTCCTCCCACCAGCTCTCTCGAGGGAGGTACGCAAAGTGGATGCGCGTCGCGTCCATTCGCACCAAGGCACGTTCGCGCCCGTGGTTACCTTTATTGTTTTAGGGTCGGTCGACTGCTCAGGGGAACATTTTAGAGAATGGACCAACTCAAACGAGTATGGTGGCTTCCTAGTCGTGAGATGCTCAGCGCTCACACGTCACGCTAATTTTACGGGCGCGTTGTTCAGAATCTGGGAGTCATTGTGAACAGCGCTGCATGTGTGACATTCACATGTACAAATGAAATCTAGTTTGGACAAGTAGAGTTGTCCAGTGAACGAATACTTATATGTATCCCATTTAAATTTGCGAAACAAAAAACCTAATATATTTCTGACATTTGACATTATTGTTACGAAAGTAGATCTTAACACTCAATGTTTCAAGAATGTGCAAATATTACATTGACATGGTTTTTGGTATGTTAAAACAAATTTACAAACTTAGGTGACATATCAATTTGTTCGCGAGATATATCCCACAATAATCCTTGCCGTTAGCGCGAATAACTTATACCTAAAAATCTTTTTTCCGCTTTACGTGAATATATGTTTTGAAAATATTATTATTTAGGAACAAATGTCTATTATTCATCGTATAATCAGTATATATATATATATATATATATATATATATATATATATATATATATATATATATTTGTATTTGAGTTTCAGGAGATAAAAGGGGATAACCATTTTTGGCGATTTTGACCAGAGTGCCACGCATCTCCGAGCTTGTTTTCTGGATATTAGACAAGACCCACCTTATCGCACCTCAGCCCAGCTTGAAGTTCTATCCCGGACAGACTCCGTGTGTCTATTGTAGAAAACGAAGCGGATATCTTCCAAAAAAAACGTAGGTACGTTTGCATCGAGATATATTGCTTCTACATTGAATCAATGCTATCAAGGGGTAATGTTTCTTCCTCGAGAAACATACTTAAAAATTTTACCTTTCTGTTATTTAATCGTCCATCAGGCACTTAAAGGAATGTATAAGTCAAGTTTGAAGTCTTTTATAATAATGGAAGTGGAGTAGAATTTTGATACACCAGTCTGTCAGTTACACATAGATGCTTGTGTAATTTAGTTATGTATTGATCCACCATGAAGAGGACCATCCGGTAATTGTGGGTAGTAGGGTTGGTTATTCCAGACCAAATCACTATTTGTAGAATACAAGTTTCTTTAACGTATATATTTAGAGAAAAACGTAAAACTCCTTTGAATGACTTCAAAATATATCTGTGACAATATAGCATTAAGGAGAGGAAATGTCAGAAATCGATGTGGTTGTTGATGACCAGCTAAAAGCAGAGAGTTAAAGCATCTCCATCGATGGCGCCAGAGGCAGCACGAGCAACATGGCCAGGAGGAGCTTTTCCCTCTTCTTAATCCCATCCCTCAATCGACGGTCTCCTACGGCTTTAAACTGTTTCAATTGAACTTGCGAGGGGGAGAGCAAGCAAGGCCTTGGCGAGAGATTGGCAGATGGCCGAGGAGAGTGGTGGGGGAGGGGGATGAATCAGGTGCCGCGCTGGAGCCCTTCCCGACCCTTCGTCGTCGGTCGCCAACACCACTTGCGTAGGTCTTGTCTCCCTCCCTCCTCCGGCGCGGATGCGGTACTACGCTACCCTAAGGCTCTCGCTCCTTCTCTCGCTTTATGCAATGAACCACGCACCCTGGGCTGCTACTGCGTCAAGCGGAATGATTGATAAGGCAGGTTTTACTGAGCGTGTATTTGCAATCGAGGTCTACGTGGAAGAGATCAAGGCGCTGCGTGGACTGAAATTCTCGGATATATCACTTATTTCAATTGATTCGAATAACATTAATAATTGATTTTAATTTTTTTACTACTCAAAATGGATTTTTGTAGTCGGTAGGGCGTTCAAATGTTTTCTTTTCTTCTTGACAACAATCAGAGTTCCGGACATTAAAAAATATTATTATTTCTCTAATACTTTACTGCACTAAAAGTAAACATTTAAATTCCATAAAAATATAAACCTGTATTTTGTAGGTGCAAATTGGAGTAAACTAAGATGACTTTAATTTAAATAACTCTGTCAACTAATCATGCTAACATAATATTGTAACACAAATAGGCTTTTGTATTCAATGCAATGCGATTACAGACAGATTTAATGTAAAACACAGAGATGAAATCGAAATTGAGCACTGAGATTTTATCATTAAACATCAATTACGAAATACGTTATAACTATTAACAGCCAATAAATACGATTTAAATGAATATTTATATCTTTATTGGCGAACTGTCGTAACTGAAAGAGAATAATAGTTATAATCAATAGATTAAAGCATTTGATTAATTACACACATCTGCAATGTATGAACTTATTCATAACTGACGCTAAAAAACCAAATATCCAGCGAACAAAATTCCGGAGATCATGGAAATGCACAAGAATCAACAATAGTTAGAAACGTGAGTACAGAGCGGAAGAGAAAACCACACTAGGTAAATCGATATGAAAGATGCAAAGGATATAATTTAAAAAATATTTCTTTCTGTTTACTCCTTATTGACATAGTCTTAATAACATACCATCGAGATTATTTCAACTTTTCAAACATTAAGAGTAACACCAATTCTAGTCAAAATAACACTTCACGGTAGAAATCCAAGGCGAACGAAACCCATTTAAAAGGGTCCTTGAACTATTTTAAATGGTTTCACATACCCTTTCAAATGGGTGCGCACCCTTTTCAAGTTGGAACATTATTTATAAGAGTACATTTTGAATTCCTTGTTATGGTAAAATAAATATTATTTTTGATTATGCTATAATACAAACAACAATATAAAGAACGCATAATTTAATATAGAATTGTTTAGCCAGTTACTGAAATAAACAACGCTTCTAAAAATCTTTCTTTAGGTTCTTTATGTTAACTCTTCTTCCTATTTGCGTTAATTAACGAACTCCCTTCCGCAAATAAGGATTTCGCAAAGAAATTTGAAACATACGAAAAACATCTTCAAGTTTAAAAAAATTATTTTTCATACATCTAACATGAATACATTTTTTTAGAATAGTTTTTTTTTCTTCTTGTAATATTATCATTAAAATCTATGAACATGCATTCGTTTGTATAAGTCACCGTGGCGCAAGTGGTATCGACGCGACTACTCCCGACGACTGAGAGCTCGTAGTTTCATATCCACTTTGGGTCCATTATTTTTATTTACTTTGGTGAATATAATAATATTACGTTTTATACGTTGGGACTGTTTTTAACAAGTTAATTAAAGAAAATCAATGTGCTTGATATACTTTATTGTTATTCTCGATTATCCATGGACCCTTTTAAATGGGTTCACGAAAAAGACCCTTTTACCCATTTAAATGGGTCCCCCGAAAGGGTTCCGTTTGCCTTGGGAACTGACTTTTCTAGTGAAGTAAGTAAGATTTACTCATGGCTTTTTTGTTTTCAACAAAAGTACAAAATTTAAAACATAATATATTATTGCATGTTCAGTTCCTTATAACTGATAAACTGAACTCCTGGAATGAACTCAGAGTTCACGAGCCACCGTTTTATTTTTTACGTGAAACCAGTACAATCCACGAGTGGTACTGGCATCTATTCGAAAACCTTTGTGCAAAAGTATTTCTTTTCCATCTTCAATTTTTTTCCTAGCTGTCCTCACCTTGAGCTTATGGTAGTGTTTATGTCCATAGACCAAGAGCACATCTACACCAGCCTTCTAGCCAGTCACCAACAGCCTTCATCGACCGCAGACAAAGTCAGGTGCAGGAGTCGCGGAGGAGTTCCCGAGTGGACAACGGGAAGGACCATGGCGCGGCGCGGGTGGCAGGTTGTCCCAGGGAGACGGACGCCGCGCCGCAACGTGGCAACAAGGCGGGCGGCGACAGAGGGAGCGGGGAAGCCTGGAGGCCAGTGGAGACCAAGCGGGTGGGCAGTCGGCCACGTCCAAACCGGCAGCTAAACTTCCTTAATTAATTCCTCGTTGTCTGGAGAACGCGAGCCAAAGGACCCACAATTGCGCTCCATCGCCGCGTCCTGTCCCTCAGGCGCCGGCGTCGGTCGTCGAGCCGCCAACATTGCTACCTCCAGCGCCTAGGACTTGGTGACGCGGCTTCCGTTCAGGGCGATGTGGGTAGCTTCCTTGAGTAATGGTTTGTGTGTATTGAGTCCAAAGGAAATCACAGGAGAGGCCCTCTTCATCATCTCGGCGACACGAATGAAATCAGAGAAGATGAATCCTTTGGAAACATCATGTCGTTTGATTAATATTCTTTTGGTTTCATTGAATAGTTTTTTTAGTTAAACAAATGGAAACTATTGTATTTGGTTCGGTATATTTCCTCTGTATACGTTTTAAAATCATAACGAATAAAATAATTTTTAATATTTATTTTCCTTCCATGATTGGTCCACAACAAAATGAACTATAGTTTCAGAGATTGTGAATCTCTTTAGTTTCACTGAAAGTTTACATACCGTATGGTGCTACTCTTGTGCATACATTAAGAAACACTCTTTCGAAGTCGTGTAGACGTCAGAGGGCCCTCATAAATTAGGTCTACTAACGCCTCTTTGAAAGTAATTTTTTTAAGTTTATCATCCTGCTCAGAGGAATTTCATTTGTCATCAAGAAGTATGCTATCTACAGACGCAATTAACTTTTTAATAATACGAACAGCATGCTCAAACGTTACAAAGAATATGAACACTCAACAGCTTTAAAATGAATTCAAAAATGAAATGAAAGTCCTGGAAATCCACTCGACAAATCTCAGTAGTATTAACTAAACCAATTCCTACAAACCCTCCATCTTGCTCACACTATACCTTGTGCCTTCGTACTGTCATTGCCACTTCCCTCTCCCCATATCCGTTTGTCTCAAACCAATAAACATTCCTTTGCCCCAAGAGGAGCCTCGTCTTCAAACGCTTCTCTGTAAGCTTCTCACCAACTCTCTTTCCATATTCGATCTTGCATATTTGACCTGAAGACCAACTTTCTGAGACATATTTCTTGTATGTTTATCTTATCAATATTTTAATAGCTCCAAACACTTACTCTGTGTACTCTTTGGTAACCTAATCCTCTCTCTCTCTGCATCTGATTCTCTTTCTCTCCGGAGATTGAAAGCCATTCGATTCGATTTGGCTTTGTAGAGAGGTGACTTCAAAAGAAAGGATTTGAATGGCAAAATTGTACCGTATTCACTATGTCATAGTTTGTGCATATTCATTCCTTTGCCCTCTTGACCTGTAGAAATTGTCGGATCACTTCAATTTTTATGTTATTGTAAATTTTTTAAATCACTCAAATATAGGATTGTAAAACAAAATTGAATGTTAATGTTATTTCACACGTGTGTGGTCTCATTTTTCGTTATTTTTGCTTATATTTAAAAAATATTAGAATATCTACGTTATCTTTATACATTAATAAGTTTTTAATCGTTGAAATTATAGTCACAACAAGTGGGCCGAGCTCTGTTGAATGGATTACTTGAGTTGGTCTCGCAGATAACTAGAGACTTGCGATCCTCGGAACATGAACAACATATAGTGTCACTTTCAATTACTTACGTGTTTATATAACTTATTTGGAGCGCACCAACTTAAAATCTTCAAATACGTGTGAAGAGTACTGTCCCCAACCATTAACAATCCCTTTGTCTCTCTGAATTCTACCTACAGTTTTTTTACTATTTTCTTGACCAATTCCTGTTGCAATGGTGTCTACTGTTGTAACTGTCTAAAGCTTCTCACCTAAAATATTCATATTTTAATGGAAGTATTTGAACTGAAACAATTGAAAATTGAAATGAAAATTCGAAAAGAATAACTTTACAAACGTTATTTGAATCATATATCTTCTCAATTCATATTTCTTCTGTGAATAACTCATGTTCAGAATGAGATTTCACCTATATTCCACCTTTGGTTCCTTCCAATATGCGAGGACAATTTCAACAAATTGTAGAATTGCTTATTGCTTGCTGGCAAATGTTAAAGTTAACCATTTATTCAATGTTAAGTAATCTCGACTTACTCTGACGAAATATTACACGAATAACTCTCTCACCACTGTCAGCAAAAGCTAAACTGTCTAGGTATCCTCTTACCCATTAGAGAACAAACGGCGTTTGGTGGCGCAAAACGATGCCTTGGTCGTCTATCCGCCGCAGCCTCTGGGCCCGGAAGCAAAGCGAGTAGTCACGGCGCGGCATGGGATGATGGGAAGGAGAGGTAGGGGATGGTCAGAGCTGACCCTCGACCGCTCTCAGCAAGGTGACGCCCTCCAGCGGACTTCCTGGCTGCAGTCACGCTCAGATTAAGGATTTCTCCGAGCACTGCGGAGAGGTGTGAGCAGTCTCTTTAACCAAGCGATTCCAAAGAAGAAAAGACAAGGAACGAAATAATCCTAAATATATTGAAAAATGAAAATTACGTAACATCCAGCACACGTAACTCTGACATAATCAGTTGAGTCTCAGTCCTAAAAAAAATTACACATTCCGTCTGTCAGGAATATCAGAAATATCAGCTCAGAATGAAATAAGAATAAGAAAAAAATTATTCCATCAAAAACAACTAAGAAGATATTTAGAATCTCTATCCATCTTGACACGTCATGACTAGTTTAAGTTTAACAAAACATAAAAAAA
>NNCF01135024.1:311905-386960 GCA_002313205.1 Laupala kohalensis | reverse complement strand
ATATATATATATATATATATATATATATATCAATCTCTATTTGGCACTAACAAGTTTGATCAGTGCAGCGTGTGTCGGCCGTAACTTATCTTATCTTGACTGATAATGTGAAGGACAGTATGACTAATTTCTAGATTCTAACATTTACATGGGCTCTAATGACCTCAATGTTGACGAGCCCTAAATTCCCACAAAAAAACCTAACATTTACACTAACTAAAACTATATTACCAATTTGAGGTATTTAAGCGAACGTATTATACTCGTAAATTATAAAAAAAGTTTTATAAAAACTAAATTTTTTATCCAAAATAACTACCGATTAATTGTTCAACATAAAAAATGCTCGGTATCGAAACGAAAGTCATCGAATTTTACCTCTGAATTGCACATATATGGAAAGTATTTTTATAACAATAAATAAAGGATGCGTCATACGAAGGTCAAATTATATTTACCAAAATAGTTCCATTCGTTTTAAATCTCTTTTCAGAAAGTGTGTTTGGTATGTATTTCATCTGCATAAGTTTTATTTCTCTTGAAAGTAACCTGGTAAAAACGTAGTAAAATAATGCCTCTGATCTTCTACTACATTAATTTACTGTTTTGTGTGTCTTGGAAAAGCATGTCTTAATTTACTGTTTCAAGTGTCAAAATAAATATACCAGACAGAGGGAGAACACAGTTTTTGAAAACTGACATAAAAGAGAAGAGTATAATAAAATTGTTCAAGAATCAAAAACTGACACCATACACAAAGCCAGCAATCAACGTCAAAGGTAGGAGATTATTTCCGAGGAAAAAAAGTTTTACAAAGATGCAGGGCAATCTAAGTACGTTTGCAATTATTGTTTCTTCTCATCATCACTTCTATAAAAAGAATTCTTTATTTGTTGTAGTACACAAGTGGTTCTTTAACCGTTTCTGTCATCTTGAACCAAGGGAAATGATATCGTCGGTGTTCACTCTGCTCTATAGAACCGTTCGCAACAAACGTTAAACTTTTCCCGGAATCAGCGTTTGCACACTTTCGAAGAGGTTTAATGGAAGGGAGTAGGGCAAGGGCTTTGCGTGGTATGCGGGTGAGCGACCGGTGCGAAGGGTCGTCGAGGGTCCTTCACTGGAGAGCAAGCGACGTCCCTGGATTTAGTTCTGGCGACCTATTCGAAGCTTTATTAGCCAATTATATTCGTATTCAACGGCCGATTTTCAAATACTTGATGTCGTTAGAGTTATTTGATCATTTGGAGGGTGGAAGTATAATCCAGATGTCGACCGTGTTTCTCGGGAACACAGTATTATTTTACCGAAGGGGAGCAATGAATAGAAAACATAAATGAGTACGAAACAAATATACCTTTGATGTTTAAAAGAAACAGTAATGGAAAATAAACTTAAACGGCCCCTTTTGCCTTTTTGGAAATTCAGAAAAAGTGATAGAATACTTAAATTGTTATTTCCAAAAAGGAATACGAAGTATACGAAATAATTTTGGTCATTAACAGACCTCTTTCATTCGATGGATTAAATTATTTTTTCAATATAGGGATATCAATATTGTATGACAAAATCAAAACTTGAAAATCTGTTTTTGCCTCCCAGATGTCTTCGAAACCGACAGACGGCAACTTGTCGGGATTGCAAAGAACGTGCTGTACTTTGTGGAATCGTGCGTGTAGCTCTCAAGAGCTGTTCATTTCTGTGAGTAATAATCTTCAAATATTTGATCGTCGTAAAAGACTATCAAATAGATCTAGAAGAAAACATCTTTATTGATTTTTATTTTGTTCATACTCCTCTAAAAACTAAGCTTACTCTTTAAGGAACGGCGAACAGAAGTGCGCACACTTATTTCTTCATTTTTGTAATCAGAGTCGGAGAAGGATCGTTTTAATCGTTTCAACAGATAAACATGAAGAACAATATGTTACATGTGATAAGCGTATTCTGTTTATTGATACATGAATATCAAAATCCGGAAAAAATAAGTGTCAAAAGATTGGGTAGGACGTTTTTTAGTAACTTTATGTATTCGTAAGAATTATGAAAAAGTCCTGACCAATCCGAAGGTTTCTATCTACGACAATTCTGTTACATCTCTGTAACAATTTCTTATTACAGCAAAATCGTCTATAAGAGTTCATGAATATGCTCAAAATTGAAATACAAGAGAAATGAATGACCAGTTATAAAGTTTTTTAATGAATGAGAAGAAAATAGTAGTATATATAATGAAGCATTAATATTATGTGACTTTTGTATACATTAATAATAATGCCTTTTGTAAAATACTGGGTAAAAATTCGTAGGGTAGGATGGGGCTAAGAGTTCTTTTTTTAATAAATGTTGTTTTATAAAGATGCACTTATCAGGTTTTGGAAAATAAACTTTAATATGTGTTGGTGAAATAGTCCTTCCTCTATAAGTTATCCAGAGTATGTCTTAACACCTGATATTATCGATATCGAAAGTCGGTCGAATGAGCCTTTACGCCCAGTCGATGGAATAAAAAGAACCAAGATAATCAAATAGCATTTTGTGATTCACTGGAGAAAAGAAATGGAACTAAATTAAATTTGTACTCTATAGATTTGATATCTCTGCATTCTGCGTTCAAACTAACCCTAACATTTATTCTCTTTGTGATTAAAAAAAAATGATGAAAATGTATACTTATGTTGGTAGAGTTATGATAATGACGGAAGTGGTTACTTGGGGGTATTTTATTTATCCATCCTACTGCACTAAACTGACATCTATCATTTATCGTTCGGTAACTCATGGAGAAGTCGTGTAGTGCCTCTACTCAAAACTACCCACCTCTTTTCACCCTCCGTGCCATCGGAGAAGTACCCTTCATCACCCTCATGTCACCACACGTCCCAGAACCACACGTCGTACAGGGGACAATCGATGGCCGCTAATATACCGCTATACGGGCCTCAATTACTGCGCCCATTATGAAATACTAACCGGAGGGCAGTCTGTAAGTGAGAGACATACGGGTGCCGTGCGTCCACCGCACCGCTGTGCGCCAACAGCCCAATCAAGGCCAATCTACGTAGACCCCACGCTCACGAAAAATATAGGGACCGACAAAAACGCCCTCATCGGTTCGTTAAAATTATTACCCGCACCCCTGAGCGTCCCTGGTGGCAAGCGTCGTCCGGTGCATAGCAGAACTTTGGCGCTTAACAGGACACCCGCACAAATTCTGAGTCGTCTAAGTTGGTGTATCATCTGTTACCTTCGATATTAATGCAACTGAAATCTGAATTAGTCACCTTTTACAATTATGATAGCTTTTCTATCAACTTGGACAGATAAACGTTTATTTGACAGTTGACACGCAAGGGAGCATTTGATTGGTTGCATATATATTTGTTTAGGATTATTTATGATATTATGCACCTTACATAATGCATTATATGCAGCATCACAAGTTTCCAGTGCCATTCTTATGGTACTTACTTTAAACAAGAAATATTATATTTTTAGTTACATTTTTTCCAAATAAATAAAATAAAATATAAGTCATTTATTATAGTTGAAAATTAAACGACTAGGGTTTAACTAGGGTTTAATTTTACTAGGGTTTTACCACCAAACTCCCATTTGGTGCTTTTCCCCGTCAAACTCAGTGATGGACTTAACCCATATGTTCATTGGAGGTCGACACAGCCAGGCCCCAAGCTTGGGTGTATCTCAGGCATCAACAACAATGTTGCGTTATTTGTCATACCAAGTATTCTTATGGGGCATAATCGGGAGGATTTACTATTTTTATTGGGATAAACTGTGTCGAGAAAAAAAATTGGGATTATGCACATGATTGAGTCAAGAAGTACACGGTTAAACAATTTGCATTATACTGTAAAAGTATTGAACACTCAAAACGTACGTCACTTAATGAGGTGGTGGCAGTTTGATTATAATGATGATTGAAATATTTTTGTAAATATAAATACAAAGAAAATGATAACAAATGTATGAAGTTGTAATCTAATACTATGCAATGTACGAAGTATTTAAGACCATCAACTGTTGAACTGTTTCACACCGAAACTCGCTGTTTTAGTGATTGGCGTGATTCTTAATTTCACTTTCAGGCAATGTCGCATTTTAAAAGTGCGCCAACCTCAACGAGGGCGTGCCTATCAGCAACTCCTGACAGTAGAACAATGAACAATTTAGTTTATGTATAGAGTACCTGGAGATTTGTTCTCAGTTCTTCTCATCTAGCTGGGGCATCTACAATCATTCAGGTAGAACCCTTTCAGTGTGTTCTTTCACTTAGATCATGGTGAAGGTGAATTAAAAACTATGCAAATACATTGAAATAAATACTTTCACGAGAAAATAATTGACTGCACTACACAATTCCAAACTTATAATACGTAGTTTTATTCAGTCTTTTCAGTGGGGATACATGAAATACTGAATTTCAATTAAATCTCGCATCTCTCACGTGAGCGGGCGTGAACATCAGTGACCAATGTGAACTGTGGCGCAAACGGACGTGAAGTTAGTACTTTATGTGACCTTTTCAAAGTAGTTTTGTTCATTTTCGTCTATGTCAATTCAAGTACAGGAAGGTAATATAATTTATAGTTCACCATCACAACTTGTGTTAATCTGATAGGCGTCAATCTTTCTGAAATGACTTGTCTTTTTTGCTAAATATCTTGCATTTTTGGTGGAAGGATATAATTAATCTAGAAACACAGCCATTTATGCTTTACAATGCAGCTGATAAATTAGGAAATAAAATATAATTTAAATCATTTTTTAACACAACTCTCACAAACAACTAAGGATAAGTTAAAACCAGTGAGTTATTATTATGTTGATGGCACTTGTTATTAGTCGAATCAATGAAATGCAACGCGGTTATTAAAAAAAGGATAATAAATTTAATACCATTAACATTATATTTTTAGCTATTATTACTACACTGTGAAGGAATAACTGGAGTAGTCAGAGCTATCTTGAATGTCAGTATTAGTTTGTGATGACATATGGCAGTGTTTACATGGTACGTGAAAATTCGATAACAGAGTAAATCAGTTACCTGACAATGATGATGGCAGTGCTCACAGACAGACTATATGTACATCTGACTGACAACATCGATAGAGAATAACTGACCAGAAACACTGCCCATGTATTTGTACTTTAAAAATCTAGATATAGGAAAATCCATTATAAATTTTCGCGAAAAATATATTATTCAATGTATGCAATGAAATATTTAAGTTACGATATCTAGAAAGGGGAAATGTCCACCACTTGCAATTAAATTATTAGTCGTCCATAAATCATCCAGTGTTTACTGATGGGTAACTTGGATCATGGCCCGAAGTACTACATTTTTCCTAGATTTTTTTTCATAAGCCAACACCATTTTCAAAATTGTTTGTGCACGCGCAAAAATGTAACATAGGGTTTGTCATTATTCAATAGTAACGCAAATTTGTTCGGGTAGAACAATGGAATTCAAATGCCAGATATGAATTTATACTTAACTTTTCCCCTTTTTTTCATTTTGACATCTTATTTTTCGTAAAGGTTTAAACGTCTCAAAAGAAAAAAAAAACAGTAAAAAATCAGCGTCGGTATTTATTAGCATTGAAGGGAACGTGCAGAAGTTTTGTAACACTCAGAGATATTTAACTTTGTTGATTTTGTAAGATTTCTTGAAAATTCACACACGGAATATTGTTCTTTTCTGCGCTTACTCCATCGCATCAAAGGGGAGGTGACAACTGCAAAGGCAGATGGCTGCGGGGGCGATCGGCAATCGTCGCGTCGTGTGATTATGAACGCAACGCGATCGATCGTCCACCGCCGACCAATAGGCTCATTACCACAACTCCATCAGCATTAATCACGGAATCGCATTAAAACCCGCAGGTACAGAAACAAACGCGACGCGCACCTCGCTGTGGAGAGTGCGCGTACCCAATGGCATTCCCCCTTCCATGCTGTTACTCCACCCGCTTCCATCGTTCACAGTATAGTCATCTCCCTCGCCGTAGCACTCGTCATAGCTTGGGTGTGGTGGATTACTAACAGAGCAGCTGCTGCCTGCACATGATGTCTACGATGATCACACTCTTTTACTCTCTGGTAGTTACATCTCTACGTTGTTGCCGCTGCTTCATAGAGTTTATTGTATCTAACTCTCATTGAATCACAACCCCTATTTGTATCCTGCATTATATTACCTGCTTCACTTCCTCCAAATACTCAAATTATACTCATCAAAACACATCATCATTCCCCTATCTCTTCCACTCTCTCCATAATTCCCAATTCTAGTAGATCATCTTTACCTCGACGTGCTCCATATTCTCCCATAGCTTTAAACGTCAGCTTACCTCCACTATCTATGTCGCTACCTCAGCTCCCCCTTCACTCTCCTCCCACAGGATTCAATGGCAACGACGGCATCTCCCCTTGTTCTTCCCTCGCTTTGGCAAACGTTACTACAAATAATATAATAGATATTTATTACATAATTTGACTACTTCGCCAAAGAGAATGGCGTGAAAACAAAAATCATAGTGAAAACGGAAAACTTACAATGTCAATGTTTCCAATACTTCTGCCATCACCAGCAGCACAGTAGAGAGAAGTATGTCTTCCTGTCTACCTTTCATTGCATTTGCTATGACTCTGTCAGTGTCGCCGCCACACTCACTCTAATGTCATCACCGCAGCAGCGTAAACGGATCCCCCGCGGGCTGCAGCGCTTGTCCCACTATTTCCCTCTCATTGGCAATCTGGCCTTCTCCTGATTAGTCCGTCCGTCCGCCGCCTTTGCATTGATGACGAGTTTCCATTTTGCCCACGGATGTGGTAGACCGCCTCCCTCCAGGAATGCTCGCATCCACTGCACCTTCAGATTGTTCTCCTTAGTGCAGTATCTATCCTCTTTCCACGAACCAGGCGATCCATTATACATTTTCTTCTTGTCTACGTCTTTTACTCGGAAGCACATCGGTAGTAAAGAAACACATCGATTTATTTTTTAAATTTATTACTTATTATTTCATTTAATCATTGAGTATTAAAATGTATGTTATTCAAATCATATCCCTACGATCAAAATACAACCGGAACATAAATCTGCATTCAAAAAAAAATCCTAACACTGTTTATATTGGTTACTCAGTGGTAACTCAGGAAAATACCAATATTTTAACGCATTGAATTCTCAATATAAGTGAATAGAAAACCTACAAATTTAACAGCAACACAATATATTGAAAATAAAATTCAAATTGAGTTTCGTACGCCCACCAAACAATGCATATTCGTGATAAAAACACACAACACAGAGTTTATTATTAATGCATGATACAGTTCGTTTACGCCTATCGGTTCCCCTCTACTCGTGCCAACATTACAAACGACCCACCCCACGCATAACACTCAACAGGCTCGCCACCTGCGCTAGAAGATTTGTATTACACGAGTTGGAAGTCAGTTACATATTGATGGCACGATTTGTGGCTCGAAAGGAGGTTGGTGTTTGGCGCAGAGAGAGAGAAGTAGGGAGGGAAAACATTACAGCGCATCAGAAACCACTTAATATGATACGTAATCAAGCATGAGAATAATGGCAAAGCAAATTAAGTACCTGAGTTTAGCAAGAACGTTAGAAAGTTTTGCGGTATCCATTTCTTTCATGTTTCTGGAGAATTTCTTTCTGAGTTTTGAGGTAGCATAGGTTCACAAAAGAAGGGAGACACATGTGATACTTCGGACAAACGAAAGTGATTAAACGAATAATCACTTCATCGTTTGTTGCAAAACCCATAGTTGCGAAAAAATTGAGGATGAAAAATATAACAAATTCATCATGCACAGAAGTTTGCAGAAGTTCTTAATTCCCGTTCTATTTTGAAGACTGCTTTTCAAAATGTGTACATTCTATTAGGAACTTCCATACTCTATTCAGAAACGCACGTTTCCCCATATTCGTTGCATCACAAAAATGAAGCAAGTATAACTGTGTGAGTGGTTTGACAAATGTACAGTTGTGTTATGTCACATTTGATTGTCTTGAAAGCTTACAATTTATTCGTAATCATAAGTTTGCAAAGTTTTGACAATGAGTAGCAGGTGTCATCTGAAATTAATGTGAGTTAACTCCTGACGACGTGCTATACTTTTATACTTCAGTGCACTCTTTCAAGGTAAAACAACCATGAATGGAGGAACTCTTTCATTACATAAAAAATTACATTATAGCGATATTACGTAGAGTATTTCTGGAGCTCTTCCTATTCATAAATTGTAGTACTTTTCTCATGAAATTTTATTCATAAAGTATTATATTTGGATGGCCGAGATTCGATCCCCGATATGTTGGTGCTGACCACATCTCCAACTCCTTGTGCCGAGGTCAAGAAATTGCGGAGCTCTGCATTCCGCGAACTCCTTGGATACATTCGGGGCCTGTTGAGGAATAGTTTGACTTTGATTAAGTATTATTATTATTATTATTATTATTATTATTATTATTATTATTATTATTATTATACGTTAATTACTTGATTTCAGAGGAACCGACAGTAGTCATGGAATGACAATAGGCTTCATGTGGCTGGGAGGTTGGATGATAATCACACTACAAATGTCAAAAGATTTAATGATACAATTGTTGGAAAAGTTGCAAAATAATTGTTGGCCAAATTTTTCACATGAATGAAAACGATCATCACACGTGTTTGAGAAAATATGGGCGCTTTTATTCCAAAACTTACCACCTTTTACGCCGTTTCATATTATTTGATTTTAGTATAACAATTTTAGATGCAATTGAATTCTCTTTCTCCTGACTTAGCTTGAGGAAACTCTGATATGAATAGAGCCAGTGTGGCACTGGGAGACTGACTAAAGGTCTGCTCTTCATATCCCAGAAGAGGGGGGCGGGGTGATTTGATTTTTTTGCTCCTGCCATAACCGCCAGTCTTCCTCTCAATCCTACTCAGGCCGCTTTATGTTAAGTATTATCCTGGAACGATCGGAACGCTGAGCCCCTCACGCCGAGTCCAAATGATGAACTTTAAACGCCTGTTACGGTCTCAAATGGTAAAACGTAGACCTGAGAAGTAATGTTTAGAATGAGATGGATGCTATTCTAATTTTAATTATTTACGCCCTCCGTATGCGAGAATGCGAGAAGACGAATGTAGGGAGCAACAAAATTACTTTTAGTTATTTCTTGAAAAGAGTGATTCCATTATTTACGTCAAATATTCTTCAATCAACATTTGAAATGTTTCTTCTTCTAATGGCTTAAATGTTTATTATTTTCTTTCAAACTTTTCATATATTTTTATATGTATTTGAAAAAATATTTTTAACATTCTGAAGTCAATACGAGTAGCTATTAGATCACGCTTAACTAAAAAAAATGTAAACGATGCGTCCCATTCCTTTCAAGAGTTATGAAAGCTAGTGAGAGTAGAAATGTAGAGAGAACGTCATATGGTCTGTACTTTCCATGGCATCCTGTGTATGTGCGGGCGGGTACTCCGCCTCAGCCACAAGCGTCGTAAATCCGGAATCCACAAGCCACAAATCACGCATGTGAATGCGGGGAGTAATAGGAATGAGAAAGGGAGAAAGGGATGCTGGTACTTGTCTGCTCATGGGGATAGACACATATGCACACAACCGCATTTCGCAGCTTTGTGTTTGCTTGGTTTCACTCGCGTCCTTTGTGTGAGCTCGATCAGCGAACGGGGCGAAGATGCACATAAGGGGGTGTGAAAATGAGCGTCAGGATATCATGTACGAGCAAATGACGAAAAAGAAACTTCAATGGTATCATGAAAAAGTAGAATAATTTATCATATGATTTGCAGGACTCATGCATGTATCCTGGAGTCAAAATAATAGAGCAAATTCATAGATTTCACTGAGAGCGGAATAAGAGAAACGGATATAAGTAAAGCATTGGTTTCAATTCGTATCATAGACAAGTCTCTTCTGCATTTTTAAACATTTTTAAACTCTTAAGCTTTACTCTAAAACATATGCTCTTCCTCAGTCGTTTAAGTCACATTATTTCTTCCAAAAACTGATACCAAAATTTGTAATGATATTTTCCCCGGTCTTCCGTTCGAAAATACATTAATTCACTTGAATTAATAGACACTAATGCATTGAACATCTACATTACTTATATCACTAGTGAATGAAATAATGAAACCTATTTTCAAAATTCCTGATTATCTCTCCTCAATGTTGTGCATTTCCTACCTCGTTTCAGCCCAAAGTCTTACTCTTAGATCATCTATGTATCTCAATGTTGAGCACTCATTTTTCTTCTGGAACAAGCGGTTTAACTATAGGTTTAACCACTTATTTTTCTTATGAAATAATCTAGAAACATATTTAATAATAAATTAGGTAATACAAATGATAAGGAAGTTACTGAATATACTAAGTATGAGGTGGAATTTGTTGGTGTAGTGATTAAAAAGTTCATGATTTATATGAATTATGCCAGGTTTATTGAAGGTTTAATTAATTTTTGCCCTACAAAGCAACTATGATAAATTGATAAAGTAAAGCGAAAACAAACAAAGTAGATTGTAAAAGTGGGTTTTAAGTACCAACAAGAAAATAGAGAAAACTGTATACCTACCATCAGTACATATAAATTGGCCAATAATGCGTTTGGTCATTTCCAAAGTAAATGAGTAAAATTAGTACTAATTTCAAAAATACTGGATAACAAAACGCACGAGAAACTATTTATAAAAATATTACTTAATTAACATTTCAAGTTTTCTTATTTCAAAATTTGTACTCTACCTCCTTCACTGTATTTCCCCTCCTTTCCACCTGCCCCGGCAGACACACGTGGTGACGCTAATGCGCGGACGACACGTGTCGTTCATCCGCCAATACACCCGTGCATACCGCAACGATCGCTGTATATTTGTGTTATGTCATCGCTTCCCTTCTTCACCCATTTCCACCTTCCACATTCTCATCTTCTATAAAAGCTTCGGTGAGACGAAAAAAAAAACGAAAGAAGGAAACCGGTCGGCAGGGAGGCAGGGTGCCACACAGCGTAACGACACCTTTAAAAATGACTCTTGGCACCAGGGGCACATCTGCGAGAGGGCGAGGAAGTGCTGCGTCCCACACCCGCTTTCGGCAACTGTTTGCCACAACGTCTTCGAAGTCATCTGTACGCGGAATACTTGTCGCCTCATTGGAGTTTATGATGCTGGAGTCATTCTCGCTACCGACATCGCTGCAGCTATGATAGGAAGTGCACAATGGAATGTGATACATGGAATAATTAAAAGACTCAAGTTTGTGTGACACATCTTTCAAGAATCGAATAACTCAGCTTTTTTCTTACAAGTGATAGATAAGGAATAGAGACAAATTTCGAAGGAAAATTTTGTATGAATAAATGAGTGAAAATTGCATAGTTCGGACGGTGTGTCCCATGAAAGACATTGGATCTGCTACTGATGACATAACATGGACTCGAACTGGTGATTCCGTGTCCAGGTTGTTGGTAAATTTGACTAATAGCCCCACGGTCTTTCACATACATAGCTTGTACTTTCTCATTCTTCTATTTATCCCATCAGACATACAAATGAACAGTGGGCTACAATCCCTTTTCCTTTATTCCAGAACTGAACCAGTACATTTCAGGACAATTGAAAATGTGTCTGTTCCATGAATTATCTCGATATACTCTTTTTGCCTTCACTCCTGTCATGAAGCAAGTTTTTTGAAACTGGATTTATTTCCCATTGCCAGCGTGGACGTTTAAATTCTTAAACTACCAATACTTTCTTGTATAAGATTGGTGAGAAAATGAGTGAAACACATACTTAATTGTAATGCTTAATAATAGTCATTAAAACCTGCTCTATGTGAGACGAAAGGTCTGATCCTCCTGATACCCTTACAGGCAATGGCAGATCAAATTATTCGTTTAGAGTCACGGTCAAAATAAAAATGCTTACGCCCGTCCGCCGTGACGATTGTAATTTTTTCCGAACTTAAATATCTCAAAATATACCACTCACTTTTTTCGCACAAAGAATCCATTTTATTTTCAGAAAAAAATTATTTCTTTGAATATAGGCGTGCTTTTGATCGAAAATTCAATAAAACTAAAATTAATGGCGTTTTCCATTTGTTGCTCTGAGTGCGCACTGGTGCACCCCGAATGTAAAGATGTTGATTCATTTGACAGAGAAGTTGTACAGTGCGGGGACATGGTTGCTCCACATGTATATCGAGACGTACTCCCTGCCCATTACGAGCAATCGGGTTTCCTCTCAAGATTTTCTCAGTGGAAAGTCTGTACAGGACTCCATTGAGGTTAGGTGAACCCATGGAAAACGCAACCACGATGAATGCTATGTGTTTATTGCAAATGTTATCTTTTTTTCAAGGCTCATTACAAGATCTCAGAGTAAGAGTTGTGCCTCGAATTTGTCCGTACCAAGAGATAGAATTATTCAGATGATGGATTTTATTTTGTTAAACAAATTATATGATTATGAACAGAAATTATCTATGGATACAAAAAGATCACTTGTTGATATATATGTAATTGTTTATTGTTAATATTCCATAATTGTTGTGTCCTCAGCAGTTGCAGATAATAATGGCCATAACCGAACGTGCAACAAAAATGTTTCATTTACTTGCTACGCTCTCCCGGTAGAGTGAGGAACTCACGCAGAGTAATGATGTATTTGTCCGGTTCTGGTGCACACTCAGAGCAGTAAATGGGAAACGCTATATCAAATTGAATGTGATTAGATTTTGTTTTGCAATTTCTCCTTACGGGAAGTCTGCAACCGAAAAATTATGATCAGATTCGTACTCTACGGAAAATTTCGTAAAATAAAGAAGAAACTGTACTTAAACATTTATTTCAAGACGGTTTCAAGCAGAATTAAATCGAAATTTTTGCCTTCCAATAACATTTTAACTTCTGGCTATGGGTGTAGCCAGGCGCAAGTGCGGAGATTTCTTGTGAGCGACTCTTGAATTTGTGTTAATGGACCCATATGTGAAATAAATGTGTAAATATAGTTTTTTCTTGTATTGATCGTTCTGGTGGGGTATATGCTGGTTACGTATTTGTGTTTGTGTTTGAAAATATGCAAATCTTAAATTATTTCTAGGGAGGAAAAACGTTTTTTTTTCTCTATTTTTTCCCTGAAATTGAAATAATTGAAAGTTAAACCAAAGGATTTCAGGCTCAATAAAACCTGTGACCGTTAAAATATCATTTGGATATCTTACTTGCCTAAATTACATTTTATCGTCCAATAAAGTGTTTCGAATTTGAGTCTGTACGTGAAATGTGAAATTTATTTATTGTAACATTGAAACTGTCTCTCCTCTCATATGGTACATTGACAAACTTATAAATTTTGTTATCCTAGTGTGCAGATAAATTTACTATTTATAAGCAATAAATAATTTTATTATTTCATATTAAAGTAGTACAGGAAATAATTGAATAACCGTCTTTGTCAAAAGCATGGATCGCATAGTAAATTTGAGCAACCCTGTATCATCCTACACAATTTGTATAATGATAATTTGCGTTACCAAGAACTGTGTAATAAGTGATCTGTCTAATTCCAACTCGCTCCAAAATATTTCTCCCACTTGGATTAGTTCTCATGATTGTCAGCGCCATGGTTCCCATCACCAAGCGCCGCGCCGCCGTTTTCCCCGACGTGTCTGACCCTTTGTTGCAGCGAACCACTTCAACGTCGTCGGTAAAAAAGGTCCTCGGTCCCGCCCCCGCTCGAACTCCCCTACCACCGTCACGACTCCACCCCCGGCGCCGACGATACGGTCTACATGGCGCTCCGATGCCCTCCACAACATCAGGTTAGTTTTATAAAAATGTGCGCGACGCCCACAACTTACAATAAAAGTCTCTGCGAAGCGCTGGCCTTCTATCAAGGTCTAACCACGCTCTACGTTAGAGGAGAGGACGAAGCTGTGGATGCTCAACGACGAGGAGGAAGAGGTGGAGACTGAGGATTCCGGAAATCGGTTTCGCCTCTGACACAGGTGAAGTATGGAACACGTTGGTATGTGAGGCTCGGATGACAAGGCAATCGTAAATAAGGCGAAGAAAATGGGCAAAATGTCAAACACAAAGACAGTTGAGATGATGCTATGAACGTTCCAGTTCTCAGTGGGTTTTTTTAAAATACGCACATCAAGTCAGTCAACGTTCTGAGTAATAGAGTTGGAAAGCATATATGTGCGAAATATGTGTGAATCCTTTACAAGAAATAGTTATCAAATACGTACCATAACACAACAAGGAAGAATTTATTATACTACTCTATTTAAAGATTTTAAGACTTCCCCTTGCCCCTATGGGGTGTTGTAAGGGAAAGTGGGCGTGAGTAAAGGACTTTGCTTCTGGATCACCTGGATGGACTGAGGAAATGTCAGTGCAAAGGTGCTGGGTAGTAAAACCGTATCCATCTATGATAATATTCGGTCTCACGACCCGAGCAAAAGGTACTTGATTTAAAGCGTATCGGTCAGAGACATAGAAGATGATTACCTGATTATTGGAGGATGAGTGGTCGTATTTGAGATGGATGTGGAACAAAAAGTGACAGAGGATGCATCCAATCATTTTTACCCGTGTATACCTAGAAATTAGGATAAGAGTGACAAGATCTGTTTCAGCGGATTAGAGACATTGATATGATGGACAAAATGTTAGAGGAGTGGTTACTTTAATGGTCAATATAGTGGAAATCCCTGCGCCAGTCAGGAGAGGTATTGTTTACAGGAATATTTGCAGTGTTTTTACCATGAGCGTGATCGATACAGCAAAATTCTATGGAATAAGGAAAAGTAACTGCATCACGTAAAAAGAAATCGATATTCAAGATAACGAATGGTTTAGTACGTATCCAAATAACAAAAGTTCACTGAAGGGTAAGTGTTACATTGTCGTAGTAGTGTATGATTTGAGGTTATGAACTATCGACAATGAGGATGGTTTGTGACCATGACAGCGCATGGCAGGCAACTTGGCGAAAACGAAAGCATTGGCCATAGTAGAAACCTCAATTTATCAACCTTGAAGGCGGGTGTTGTGATGACGCTAGCAACGCCTCCTTTTTCTCTCGGAGTGAGGTGTACTCAACACAATCTCTACGCCATACGGTTGCCACCTTTTTGCGTCGGAGCCAGCCTTCTTTCCATCGCCTCGGAGCGGAAGGGTGAGGGCGACGTGCAGGGAGCGGCGTAATGGGTCGCTTCTGGGGACAGGGCAGTACCGCACCAAGAGAAGTGGCTACGACGGAAGAGCGTCGCGGATACGTCGCGTCCGACGAAATACGGGATGCAAAGAACGTTACGCCTTGGCGAAATGGCGCACACAAGCGCTAAAGATAGGTGGCGTCGGCATGTCATCATGTCCGAGGCCACTTCCTGGAATTCTAGAGATCGAGAGAGTAAAAAAGAAGGTAATGTAGGTTATGTTATCGATGAGAATGGATGACAAAAACATAGAGTGTTTATCAGTTAGAATAGGTTGTACGTTAACAATAAAGTAAGCGAGCTACAAATAAAATAACTTAAGTAAAGATAATGAGGGTAAAATACTGACACCCTTATTATCTGAAAATATGCTACCGTCAGTTTGAATTTGATTGCAAAAAATCAGTTCATAAAAGAAAAAAAAAATGACCCAATAGTTCATGTAAAGAAAAAAATCTTAACATAGAAAATTAATATTTTAATGAAAAGAAATGGGTAAATAAATTTGGAACGTATTTTAATTGACCATCGCTTCAACTATTTATTTATTTCATTGATGTGAATGAACATTTTAATGAATTGTAAATATAGCCTATTAGTAAAAGTAATGCGTAAATGTTTCAGGAAGGCACTTAAATAATCACATTTACTCATTCTCTTGATGATGGAAATATTTCAATGTGGTAGAAAAAAGGATAAAAAAAGCTAACTGAATGCAAGAGAGTATCGAAATATCCCAGTACACGCACATAAAATATTTTGATTTCTTTTTAATATACGGTTGGATTCAGTAAGTTGACAAATGTGAGCAGAATGTAAACAAAGGATTCTTATCAAGAACAGAGCTTTTCTGTTGAAAAATTCACGAGAACAGAGTTTTTTAGTTCAAGTGCAATCTTTATCATGCATTTTGTAAGTTTCAGTTTGTTCCTGAGATAAATAAACGTTTAGTTTCAATTTGGAAATCAAGGGGAAGTGATAACTATCCTCCGCGTGCGTCGTCCTCCATGTCCACATATCCTCGTGTATCACATGAAGGTAATGGGGTCTAAATCTGATAGATATAGCTAATTCGGTATTACGTATGTAGATTTTTATTCCAACTTTGCAATTAATTCTACTATGAATGTCCATTATATAAAGAATATAAATAAATAATAAACTACGATCTTCTTTTGGACGATCACAATACATTTTTAATGTTTTTTTAATTCTACAAAAGATTCGACTCAAGATTGGAGTTGTCGTCACGTGTAAACAAATTTTAAAAAGAAAAATTAACGTAGCAACACAATAATTGAAAATTGTATGTACGTTTAATATAAGATGCGTGGATCCAGAAAGAAGTACAATTTTAAATTTTCATTTGGACGATTATAATACTTTTTTTTATTAATTTATGATATATGTCAATACTTACAATATGTGATGGGAAAATAGAATAACGAAAAATATATAATGCTAGTTAAAGCAAAAAATTATGACTATGTATTAACGTCATAACATGAATACCCATGCACAACTATATTCTAAACATCATTAATCTTCCCTCCTAAGCAGGAACTATTACAATAACAGACAATACCCATCACATAGCGACTCATCAAGTTTCACCACAGTTGAAAATAAGTCATTAATCACGCGGCTGTTGTCGCCAGCGCTTACCTCAGAGCAGGTTGCACACCTTAGAGCAGCCGGAAGCTGGAGCCGGAGAAAGGTGCAAACGGCACGGCGGCGTTCAGGGCCATGCGTTGGAATCCTTCCACATAATGAAGTGAAGAGTTATGACAAAGAGGAGGCGGAAAAACCACAGAGCAGATGGCAGGAAAGAGGAGAATGAGCACAGCAATCATCGGTCGAACACAGTGTGTCCACGTATTCACATAGTTCTCATATTGCACATACCTAGGCTAAGCATTGTTCAAATATTAAAAAATACACATCTTTAATTCGAGTGTTTGAGACAAGCGAACGTAAGGTTAGTCTATAGGGTCCTTGGTAAGACACGATGTGAGGCAGGAAAACAGAGCATGTCTATACAATCAGAAAAGTCACTGAAAAAATTGGACGTATCGCATCGTTTGCATTAAAAGACAATTTCTTATAAACAATATCAAAAGTAAAAAAGAAACATGGAACTATTTTGATATAAACAATGTTTGAAATAAAGAAAATCAATTATTTCATGTGCTACAGTACACTAAACGATGCAACATTATTACCTTATCTGAACTTTAACTTTCTAAGTTTTAATTTTGTTTTCTTAGAATTTATGAAAAAATAAAGAGGATTACTAGAAACGATTTAAAGTCTAATGTTTTTTGGTGTACTTAACTTGATCAAATATTGTAAAGAGACAAAGGATGCTACAATTGGAAAGTCAAAATGGTTCACTCGTGTCACAAACCTCAGTCTAGTCAGTTACAAATCTATTTAGAAATACCATGTAGTAGAATTTCAATTTAACACAAGTTCAGAGAAAAATTTCACATTAAAGGTGAAGCAAATCACGAGTAAAAAGAATTACGTCTGAGACACTCAACACGAATCTCTGTCGTTACCAACTGCTTAACAACACCGACTAAGAAGAGAATTACAAGTGTCACTAACTTTCGATGTGTATAGAAGAAACGAGCGTCTTACACGACAATATCTCTCTTCTTGTCCGAAGAAACGTCTTCAAGTCTGAGTTCTATTAGACTCACTCACACGTATCGATGCACAATCTGGAGCGAGGAGGAGTAATGCAGCTGTCACTTGCGCGCGCGCCGCGATGCGTGTTTGTTTGGTCTCCCCAGGTGCCTTGTGCACCCTTCAGCGCGGCGTGCGTATTTCTGGCTCAGGTGCATGGGAGGGAGGGATGGTGAAGGCGACGCTGTTGGAGCGGGAGTGGAAAGACGGCGCCTCAGGTGCAGAATGACGGCGGCTGCGGAAATAGTGCCCCCCGCCCTCGGCCGCTCCGGACGCACGGCGCCACAGCTGACGGCGGCGGAGCGGCGCTTCTAAATCGTGTACCTTAAGATGCAACCGCATGCAAGACGTATATTTCCGCAATTAATTTTAAAGGTATCAGTCAAACACGAATGCTGAGCTAATTCATTAATACAAGTACATAAATTGTAGAGAAAGTTCAAGTGCATTAAGGTTCAAGTGTTCAAGAGCTAATTCATTAAATTCACCCTGAAAACATTGTGTCATTACAGTACCAGTAAAAAGAGGCAAAGTTGGTGTAGTGTGGTATTAAAATATTATATGACATCTCGGGGAAGTTTTTATAAAAGGTCGTTAAATTATATAACTTAATAAAATTATAATGAGAGACGTGGAAAGCGCTAATATTTATATTTGAAATTATGTATGTGGAATTGGTAGGAGGAAGAACTAAAACCACCATCACACACAAAATTATTTTGAGTTTTTTTTTTGAAGTTTTTTTAACTAATTAAATAATCATTATACTTTTTTCCACTAATTATTAGATTATTACACCGAAAATATAAAAAGCACATTTCATAATTTTAAAGTTTAATTTCATTTGCCTCCTCCCGAGTTTCAAGTTGTCACCGATGTCCAGTAAAACCATACTTAGAGACAAATGAAATCTAGTGACGCGTCTGTAATATGTGTAAGTTCAAAAGCATTTTGATCCAAGTATCGCGTATTGTCAGGCCACAAGCACATAAAAAACAGAATACTTTCTATTCAATTAAATAGTAAAAAATATTAATAAAATTAAAATGAATGAAAGGTTTAAGTCAAAAGAAATTTATGTTGGTGAACTATGTGGATGATTGATCACGTCGAAGCAGTTCTCTTCTTTTGGTACCGGTACCATAATACGCGTTGTGAGTACTCATGCGAATTAATAATCACAGAATATGATCAGAACTAATAGTTTTTTTAAAGAACAATACAATCAGATGAAGAAAGAAATTGCCAGTATACAGATTTGTTTTGTCGACTCAAACGCTTTTAATGTTCACAATAGGGCACCCCTTTAACCATGCCCCAGGTGAATTAAGCGAAACATTCAAACTAGCATTTCTTCAGGAATGAGCTTCCAACCTTACAGTCAGCGTGAGATCCATTAATGCTCTCCGCTGAGCCATCGTCACATCTCCCCATCACCACTAATATGTAGTCCAATATCAGACTTCGACCTCTAGATAGTCACCGAAACTATCACTCTGGCGCGAACTATATGTCAGTGCAAATAATTCTCCAACTAACCAAAACAACTCTCGTCAGTGGTGCACGACCATGTGTGGCCTCAAAGCGTTGCCATTTCTTTACAATTAAAATGTACTATGGAAACAAATCAATTCCTTTCACTAGTTATCTTAAATCAATAGTTAGCGTAGACGTATAATAAATATTGACCTTAGGAATATACGAAATCTTCCTTTTAATAATAACGACATTTGCCATACGAGGTTTTTTCATTAGCTGACCCTCACGTCAAACTGTCCCACAACTGACCCCGAAAGAGTCCAATGGGATCGCGGAGAGTAGAGCTCCCTAATTTCTTGACCTCGGCCCACGGAGGAGGAGATGTGGCAAGCAGCGCTCGGGCAAGTTTGACCCCAGGATAGACCCGGTTCTCATTTTACAGCAGACTAAGTAGGTCTAGAAATCAGTCTGTTGTTAGGATGTGATTAAAAATACCCACCCCACAGGGGACCATACGCCGACCATCCTGTCTTCATCTTAGCGATCTGCCCATTTGAGCCACTCTGACTCCTTACTCGTCACTCTCCTTTTGAATTAACGTTACTAGAATCCTACGAAAAGTAGACACTGGACGGGGATAACTAATTTTTTTAAAAATATCTATAATAGTCAGTGATGATATAGATCCATCCCTATTAGTTTTCTTCTGATACCTTACTCCCTCGCATCACATAGGTGTTAATTTCACTACGATTCACACACCATTGTATTTACTCTCTTGTTCCCTTTTACATTTCTTTTTATACTCAGATGTTGTACTCTCGTGTACTACCCAGCAAACGAAAATTAGTCCTTTAATTTCAATGGTGTACATAACTTTTATTCCCCTCTCCAAAGGAAACACCGTCCAGTTCTCAATAGCGAACACATTTTATGGCCCCTGAGCTCTCTTGAGAGAAGTTTCACTGAGCTAATAATGAAAATACTATTTACGATGTGAACTAAGTACATACACTACAAGGCAAAATTAGCGACACACTTCTTTTATTTTATCATAACTTCTAGGCTTTGAAATGTATCATACCGCTTGTGTTTTCTAAACATTCCCTTTTTGGTTCGTTTCTGTGCCACCCCTTTCACTCTGGGACACCCTTAGAGCGCCGAGGGTTGAAAATGATGCGAAAATATCACGGTTTCATATGTCAAAGAGAAATAGTTCAGGTGTATACTCATTAATGTCCACTACAGATATTGGTTTTTTTTTTAAATCACTCATATCAGTTGATCACCCCCACCACATTTTCTCCCACCCTTATTGAAGGGAGTTTCAGATATTCCAATACTGCTCAGAATGGTGTGCGTTTGTTCACGATACGTTGTTGTCGTTCCCTCAACGCCGCGATTAATCCTCTACGAGACACTCCTTAAAACAATTCACCCCATTTTGAAACTCAGATTTTTCAACAATAAAATGAATGTATGTGACAAAAATAATTTCCTCTGGTGTCATTAGACATATGCAGAACTTTTTGTAAAACATTTTGGTCTTCCCTTCTAACTACACCTGTTGAGGGGTTGTACATCTCAAACCACTCTATTACTTTCCTGAGTGAACGGGAGAAATGCTTTTCGTGAAAAAGGTAAGGAATTATTTGGTATTGGTGGTTACGAAAATTGATGTACATTCCTCAAACAGTCTTTTTTTATAAATTGAAATCCAAGATCACGCCGTACTTCAGTTCTCACAAATGGATCGGGTAGAGATGGCATTTGCGAACACAACGCTGCTAGAAGGGTACAACGATGTGTGACGAATATGCCCTAAGGATTAAGGTGGGTTGGTGTATCCACTTGTAATGACACCCCTTATCACTGAATTCATTATTCTTCCATGTCCATGCTCGTTTTGCAGTGAACCTGAAAATGCAACTCGCCATACTCGTCCTTTCGGACTAGTTACTACATAGTCCTACGAATATATTCGAAGTGAAGTATATATACTTTTTAACCACGCAGAAATGAGACAATATTCGATTCCATTCCAATTCTTAGGAGTACCCAAAGACACATCGGTATGCACATGTATTAAAAGTGAGGGTAAGATTAGGAATTTTTATTATAAAAATAAGATATGAAAAGTTAGAACCTCAAAATATGCTAAATTTAAGTTAACTTAGAAATTACAAAATATGGAAATCGAACAAAACCAAATTTAACAGACTTTAGAAAAAATAATTAAATTTGGACTTTTATCCAATTTCTTGGATGAGAGTTTACGTAAAATAGTACAATAGTGCATATATATTTGAAACAGAAGATAGGGATAGTTTCGACATTTTTGAGATAAAGTGGAAATTCGAAAATTACATAAATAATTAAAAACTTATACATAATTCGTCCATAAAAGGTCGTAGGTTATTAATTATTTATTTAGATTATATAATGGACGTTAATTGCAGTAGAATTAGAAAATTACATACCATCGCAATTCACCCATTTAAAAAAATCGGGATTTTCAAAATTCCTTCCTGAGAAACAGTAGTTTAGTTGTGGTTACCTTGTTTTCATGTTTTCTTTCTTACAAGCTATATGGTGTTATGTTTTAAATTTAGTAGCTTATTAGAATTCGTTACGGTCATATTCTTCAAAAGTAGTACAAGTAGAGGGACAAAAATATAGTTCACATATTCAACTCATAAGGTGCTCTTTATTTACCTCTATTTCATAACATGAGTTCATACTAAACGAATGTCACGACGAAATGAAATAACATATTACAATTTGATAAATACATGTTTTACCTTTCTAAAATAAGGCTTCAATTTTGCGTACAAAATATATACTTCGTGAATTTTAGTTGCGCTTTAGTAATGTATGCGCTTATTCAAAGAATAGTTTATTTATATGTGTTTGCTTGGATGTCTTTCCTCTTCACAATGCTGACATATACAACTTAAATATTATTCATGGGGTTTTCTGGATTTTTCTTTCTCGATCAAGGAGTTCATCTCGTCCATTAAGAAATCATGCCCTCACTAAATGTAAGAATGTTAACTTTATTTACCGCATTTAGAGGTTATTCCCGTTATTTCCAGTAGCAATCGAAGCATCTATACGTATAAATTTTCTTGTAATTTTTCCATTATTCTTTCGAAAGCCCTCAGTTCCCTGTACATTTTTGTAAATAAAGATATTTTATTTCTCGTTTTGGATAATAATTATATGTATAGCATGAAAGTTCAGCAGTCAGTCCCTCTAAACCGACATCTGCGGAGTAATGGTAACATGTCCCTTCCGCAGTATTAAGCGGAGTAGCTCACCTAACCCTGTTCAATGTCGACACAGTACCTTACATTCCCCGAAACTCCACCTCTTCTTTCTATTCTTTGGCCTAAAACATTTGGTTATGATGAAGGGCAGGTGTAATGACCTGAACATTGCTATACAAAATAAGATATGTTATGAAAAATAAAATTAACCGAGTAAGTTCCAGAAAAGAATATTATATATCTTGAACAGTTTCAATTTTCGTTTTCTTGAATGATTGTATTTGCACACACAAAACCCTTGAAATATCCATAGATGTTCTTTTTCATCCACAACGTGTTACGTGTAACCCATTCCAACCCCACCCCCCGCCCTTTCCCGTGAGCGTGGGCTTCCATGTCCGTTTGTGGCTTTGCGCAGGTGGAATCATGACTATTCTTGGATTCCTTACAAGCAGTCCTCACACGCTGCCCTCGTCCTCGAAGAAGCAGTGGCAGACGCTTTCCTGCAGCGTAGCGGATTCGTTTTATGCCGCCGCCGCCGCCGCCGCTGCTACACATCTCACCTCAACCCTTGTTTCTTGGAGTGCCACGCACATTCTTCTCTTGTTCCATCCTGGGTTATACACAAACCCCATCACAATGGATTATCTCTTCTCATTCACAGTTGACCATGTTATTTCAAAAGAATTTACGTCACTCAATTTCCGATTATTAATTTTATATACTGTCAGTGATATAGATTTTAGAGTTCAAAAGAATATCTTCAACTCCTGACGTTTCAATTCGTATATAAAATGTAGTGATATCATTGAAAACAATTCTAGTGCAAATACATTTAAACCAATTTATGAATCTCAAACCTTGATCATCTTCGGTTTTGCCAAAACCGTATATAAAACATCAGAAAGCCAAAACCACGTGATTATTCAATTATTTTTGTACAATATTCTTGTTTATAATACAAAACAAATACGAATAGATAAGGTTTAATAAGCTTATGTTCCTTCCTTCCAACATAGATAATTTATTCAAATTTTACCTGTACCGAATGTACCAAGAAAGAGGATGGAAATAAGGACGATGCTGTCGTTGCTTTGGCAAAGGGACACGTGGTTCCAGGGAATCCACAAAGGTTGGAAAAAATGTAATTAAAGGAACAAAGTATAATATTGGCAAACGACGATGAATAACTGTCCATATGCCCAATTAAACGTTTTAAGAAAACTCTCAAAAATCCCTAACAATTCGCAATCATGTCTCCGGCCAACAATTATCCATAATAATGAATATATTATTACCTCTGCAAAAAATTAGCAACAATTTCGAATAATATTTGTTATTGTGAAAAAAGTTCCCGCAAAGATTATTTTTGACTATTGGGGGAAGGGACCATTATAGCTTAATGTGGAGTAAGTACGGAATATTTGAAAACCAAGATGTCATAAAGATAATATAACATCGACGACCTTATGAAATTCCGTTTCATACAACACAAATTACATGTTTATCCTTTTATACTGATTGACGTAATGCGTCCTGGCAGAAGCAGGTTTCTCACATGAAATGAATTCACCTGAATGTTTCTTAGTGGAATAAGGCTTCTACGACCAAACGAAGGACTCATCTCTCAGTCTCCCGAAAACCGAATTGAGAAAAGTACGTGAATTCAAGAAATGTAAGATGGAAATTCTTTCTTCATTTCCCGATTGAATGGGGTCCGATACTTCTTCGACGGCACAGTTATTTTCAAAGAAATTTACTTTCTGTTTTGAGCATAATTTTTTGTAAGGCGAGCAACGTGTATACTGAATTCGTATCTCATTGCAAATTATACTACGTATGAAAACGGAACTCGACAGCTGTATTGCTGTGTTAGCTTTCCTGTAAAGAGAAAGGTGATTGGATACTTTGATTCTTTCATTTTTAAAGAAAAGATTCATAATGGAGTGTACATTATTGGCCTATGTTAATTTACAAAATTGTTTATTTTATTTTGCTTATCAGCACATTATTTTCAACTTTCCAAATTGTAGGGAAACGACATTATACAGAGTTATACAGGTTTGCATAATACGAATAAAACATTTTGATATTTCTTCCTTGCCGATTTCGGAGTCATATACCTTCAGTTTCCTGATGACTTTCCATATCAAGCGTTCGCCAGCGTGATTCGTAGAGGACTCTTTACCTCAATGTGCTCCTCGTGTAACAGGTTTCCTTCGAAAATAGTTTCTCTTTGACGTACAAGTCGCTCGTATACAACGAGACACAGAGTTGTGAATAAAACGAGAAGACTAGCAACATTAGACATTTAACTCTATACAAAGTGTCAAAGAAGATTAGACTCTTCTTCAGGCGTATCGACTACCTAAGAATAATTCTTTTGGAGTTCTGTTTGAAAAAAATAAAACAAATAGATGAGCTATTGAAGCTTGTAGTAAGAAGAGTAAATTTGTGAACATAGTAATAAAGCATACCTACTAAAAATAATTCCCAGTTGAAAAAATAAATGTTTCTACTAATTATTTCGCATGAATACAATACGTTTTGTTTTTATAGTAATTTAGAAAGCACGCATTTTGTAAGATGAGCATAACGACCTCTATCTATTAGATATTTTTAATGGTAAAACCATCAGCTTATGAAACACATTGCTAGAATCGTGGAGAAAATTCCCTTCCTTCTTCAAAGTTCGACCGACAGCCTCTCAATTACTCGGGCATTCGCGACCCATTTGTACAAGCGTCCACGGCCACTTTGGCGGCGCAGGCGAGCCGCGTAATTCGGAAATAAAAAGCACCTGTGCCGCCGCCGTGGTTGAGACGCGCCGCGCCACCGTGTGCTGTTTGTGTTGGCAGGGGCTGACATAGAGGCACACGCGCACTCACACAGGGCTGCCTAAAAGCTTTCTTACCCAATGGAAGCGTCAAGGTGGAGAAAGCTAAGCCATTTCTACCAAGGAAATCTATTTTGTTTCACTAGCATTAGATAATGGTTTACCATAGTCATTATGAAAGGAACAGAATTGTCTTGTTCTTCTGTGTTTCCGTAACTTCGTTTATCTCTCGCCCGAAATGCGGTGGATATCTCAAAATGGTTCAGCTATTCGCATTCATATCCATTATCCTTTCATATAACTTCTAATACTTGTAAAGTAATACAATTTAACGACTCTTTTTGACTGACTTTGTCAGTCCACACTACATTTTAGCCGAGATTTAGGTCTTCATTCGGTACTTACATAAATAAGATAGTATCGTAGTAACTTCGCATGAATTAAATTGTATTAATAAAATGCATCAACAATTTAAAAAAACAAATCATATACCAATTTTAGGTAAAAGCACTTCTCGGTGAAACCCTATATCAAATTATCATAATATTGATAAATAAATACCCGACAACTTCTCCGTATCTCCGAGTAAGACTTATTATGAAATAACAATGATCGACGAAAACAATTCTTCTCTTACTTCTAATAAATTTTTAAAAAATTTCATTTCCCAAATATTAAGGCTATTTGAAGTAAATAGTGGAACTATAATGAACACCAAAATTACTTAAGTTTCCAGATGCTTCTTTAAATTAAGTTCGAATAGTAGAGTGAAAATGGTTACTACCCGTAATTTTGACGTTTCGCTCTGAAATAATTTACTATCGCTCTGATATTACTGCAGTGATATTAAGAGTCGAGAGAAAATACATTATTACAAGGTTTACTGCGCAGGAGGAAAATAAAATTTGACAAGATCCTAGCAAAAAGTGTCGAATCTAATAGCTTTAAATAAGTGTAGAAAAGTGGCTGATGAAGACGAAAGTACGAGGTTCATGAAGAAGATAGAGGAGGGATGGATAACGAAAAGAATGGTTCCTGGCCTGAAGTGACGTGTCCGAAGTTGATGCCGAAAGCTCGAGAGTGGGTGATGATTAGGCATATGGTGCAGATGGTAAAGGAAGGCTCATGAATTCCTACTCATTTATTAAGTTTTACGTATTAAATAAGAGGAATAAATTGACGTTATCCCAAAATAGTAATAATATACCATAAGAGCAAGCGAAAACAATTTTCTATACATTCGAACAATAAAGTTTCAGTGAAATTTTTAAACGTACACTTGCTTCTTGTAAGTTAAGCAATAGAAGTAATAAGTTAAGTAGAAAATACTAATGAAAAAGTTTTAAATACACTGATTTGATTGTCTTCATACAAGATGTGCCTATTTCTATACAAAAATATATGAAAAAATGATTGCACGATAATATGTAATGAAAAAAAAAAAATCTTCAAGAGAAGAATACAGCAGAATTAAAGAGACTTTCATGAATGGGGTCAATAAAAATGATGGAGTACATAACATAAAATGTTTTTTTTTCTGAGAACTTCTGAAGAATATTCGTGGATGAATAATATAGTAAGTAATAATGTAAACTGCATAGCTGAAAGGTTGATGTGATACTGAAGCCCTCGCAACTTTGAGCGAAACATATATTTTCACAGAATATCCTTTCTATCGCAAGAAGAAGCGTCCCTGTGTTCGAGGAGGCTATTCATAGCACTAGTGGCGTCAGATTCAAGCAGCACACGGTGCCTGTCTCGTCTCACAGAAGGTGAACGGTAGCGCGGCACCTGACGGCAGCCGATGCGGCAGGATCAAGCGTTTGGCAACAAGCCTGATTGCCACAAATACCTTTTCGGCCGCGAGAGGACCCTGTCGGCGACACACGCAGTGATAGAGGTGCACGCGTGGACATCACATGGCTTCGGGAATGGCATAGAAGTTGGAGGAGGAGGGATTCGTATATCAATCAATTCAGCACACACATTTCACTTCAAATTGTTATGTTCTAGCAGTAGTGAGCTTATCAGGGGGCAATTATAAGTAGAAATGACTCAATAAGAAAGTCTTAAATATTACTAAGTTGGATCTGCCTCAATTCTAATTGAAATAACCATTGATTGAATTATTATTATTTCACAGCGAACCTCTCAATATTTCTGCCAAAACATATCAAGAAATTGAAATTGTGATAAATATTTGTACAGGTTATTCAAAAGAGAGAAAAAATCGCCCACTTTTGAGATTACGAACATTTCAGATTTTGTTGCTGCTAATTTTTCGAAATATTCAACTAAGTTTTAGAAGGAAAAATATCACATCCTAAGCCACTAGTGTATTTTAAAACGTATACACATTGTACTACAAGTAAATAGAATTATCAAGGAACAAACAAAAAGGGTCACACACGAGGTTGTAGTAGAAAGAAATCCATTACGTTCATGTTCCTCTAATACCTTTCTAATAAAAGAGGGAGAAATTCTGTAATCTTTTAATGCAGATTTAGTTTAAAATACATATCTAGATGTATGGTAGGTTATGAAGTTTAAAAAGCAACAAATCTTTCTACAATTAACGTCCATTCTGAAATCAAGATAAATAAATAAATTACGACGTACGGCCTATTTATAAAATATTTCGATGTCAAAACGTTGCGTACTGTCAGTGTACTGAAAACACACAAAATACATGTTTCTCTGCCTCATTCTCATTTATATGATTTTTTCTCCAAAATAGATGCAGATAACGTTTCCACGTAAAATTCCGTTTAATGAGTTGAATGATACCCAAAATATTCATTTCTTAAAAAGAATTTCAATATTTGATCGATCCAAGAACTCAATTTCGTATCAAACCTCTATTTTCTAGATTGATAACTACCTGGAGACCGAGAAAAATGTACCAATTGTTGAGGATTTAAATGAATTCCTCAATCTAATTCAAATAATCCACACAATTCAAGGAGCCCAAGGAGGAATCCGATGGAATTTTCCATCGTGTGTATTAATAGAAAAAAACTGTTGTTAACACAAAATAAATAAATAAATTTCGCTTGCAATCTTTTTTTTTTTTTTGATGGTCACAGTATTAAATATGTATTTGCAGTGGCGAATCTAGACTGTAATCAAGAGGGGGTAACCGGGGAGCATTTTTGTTTGAAAATTATGGTTTTACAACACAAATTTTATAAGTATTACCTTTAAACAAAATGCATCGAATAAATAATTAACAATAGTTATTATTAATAACAATAACAATTATTTATTAAAGCTATTAATATGGTATTCTAAATTTCATTAATATAGTAGTATTATTAACGATAACTATAATATTGTTAATAAAACAACAATTATATTATTAATAACAATAACAATTATATTATTAATAACACTAACAATTATAACTAATAACAATTATTAATCTGGTAACACTTTCACAATGTATACCATTTTTCAACTTCAATTTTATCCGTTAAGAGTTCAGGTTCGATAGTGGGGGGGACTGTAGATTTGTATTGACCATTCGATTTGCCACCGCAAATTTGTATTGTGCTTTACCTCTACATAACGTTACAACTTGACAGGAGTCGTCGTCAGGTGTAAACAAATTGTACCAAGAAATACCAACGAAGCAACAGAACTATTACACGGAAATTTTAACTCAAAATACATTGACAAAAAAGCAGATATCACACAAGTGTGTTATAAAATTGTGTTGGATACGAGATTTGTTTTCTGTGCTCTGTATTCTAGATTTTAACTCTCTCTTTGTTTGACCTAGGAGCTCAATCGTCGCATTTTATTTTCTAAACTGCTATATTGTTATTTATATTATCTTTCTTATCCTTCCCTTTCGTTATTATACTGTCCACACACACAATGCGTAGGAGTTATTCATTTATAAATTTTCTCAAACTTAGATTATTCTTATTATTATATAAATTATTAGAACAGTGCACGTGGCAATGTGTGACCCTCTCACTTCTTGGCCCCATGAAGTATTGCCAGTAGTCTCCACCAACGCTTTGGCTGCTGTCTCCTCCTCCACCCCCAGCGCCACCACTGAGGTGACGACTAATGAGAACACCGTTGCTAGGACGTGGCACTCCACACCTTGCTCCCACTCCACATTCTCCACGTATCCTTCTCACTTGGCTTTCTTCCCTATGCCCAACATAACATTTCTATGACCATCGTAGCGGTGAAATACAGAAGCAGAGCCACAGGACGTTTAAGGGGGTCAGAACAATCACCCTCATCCCCGATTCTTTATATTCACCGATTCCATTCCTGCAGGTATGGTGAGTGCGATCCATCAACCTTGCTTCAATATTGACCGACCTCAACGCTATTTGTTCCCTTCATCTCCATCTTGATATGTTTCTCGGTTAGCGGAAAACTTCTCTTCTAGCACATTCTTTCCTATATAATGTAAAAGTTATTTTCATTTTTTAAATCTGAAGAATAATTTTCGATTTAGTTGTTTATTTTTAGAAAATATAAATTAAAACTTGCTGCAAAATACATGAAATTATTTACGAACACATTTTTTAAAAATCAGAAAAATATTCCTAGTTTACCTAACAATATTGGTGTACATGAAATGAGACGCAGTTCCAAATACATCGTTTATTCTTGAAAATTATATTGAAGTATTGCAGTTCTAGTGGTTAATTGTTCGTCTTCTTTAATGATATCCATTAATTATAACTTCTTTAATTTAATAATAACTGGGCCATTTCTCTCTAAATGTTTGTGCTAATGTAAAAAACATAAGAATCTGTCGCACCTTCTTTGTAGATTGGAGGGATTTTAAGATCGTTTTCTGATTACTTTTCATCTAGTTTTCAGTATTTGATGGTAAAAATACAATGTCCAATTTGAATGAAAAATAAATAAAATAAAATAAATCTGTGAGAGAGCAAGCAACAGAATTGACGACGAACAAGTAACGCTCTCTGCTGGAGTCGGGACAGCAGAAGCAGTAGTGTTGGATACGTGAGCAGTGTCTGCGTGAAAGCTCATCGAGGCATTTAAAGGACAGGGGAGAATATGTCCTAGCTCTCACTGAAAAGCATCGACGAGAGACTGGAAACCCGTCGCCGACACAGCAAGGCAACCAGGTTAATATAGTAGTANCGTCTGTCCTCGCATGCGCACCATGTTGGATCCTACCCTCTCCACCGTCACACTCACCGGAGCGCAGTGGACACAAATGACGTTTTCTAGGTTCCAAGCAATCGGAAATCATTGTTATCATTACTAGATACAATCCGCTATTATTACTAAATATTAACGTTTTCCTTTAACACTTTCGTAATCACACATAGACAAAACTTTATTACTTATATGTATGTGTTCAGTAAAAATTATATATAATTTAAAATTTAATGTTAATTACTATGTTATTCAGAAGATTAATTATTGGTCCTCATTGTAATTAACGTATATGAAACTCTTCCTTAATTTTATACAGTAAATGTGAATCATATTGTTCGTAATCTTTATTCAACGTGGGTAGTGGGGAAATGTTACAAGATGACCATATGACTTCCGACCCACGTGACAGTTACATTTCTGTTTGCTAAAATCATCTCCCATAACTTTAGAAATGCCTGATCGAGTGAATTTGTACGAGAATCGTAAATAAGTCTTGTGTAAAATTTCAGGAATACATTTGATACTATAATTCCAATGCATTAATGTATTCTTTGTGTATTGTAATAATATTGTCCATTGCAGATGCATGTAGTAATAGTTTCTCATTTCATTGTTACATTACGCGAAGATTTGGGCACATATATGTGTAAAGTCTAAATTAAACTAGTGAAATGTGATTTTGGCCGGAGAAGTTAGTGCGTGGAAGCACTGTGGTACGCATGGTTCACGTCGCCCTTCTTCCCTAGTCGCACACGCGCCAAGCGACGGAGGTTTAAGCGTAATTTTAACGCTTCTGCAGCCGGTTTCCTCCCTGCGCTCTTCCCCGCTTCATTCCTCGTCCCCGCGGCGCGCATCGCAACACACCCGCTCTCCGGTAAACCGTTCGCCGAGACCGCAACACGCCCATCAGCAGTACAGGTTTCAACTACCCCTTCCTTCCCCCCCTTGCCACGGTCGCAACCGCCGCAGTAGCAGCAACCCCTGTGATTCCCGAACGATTCCCAACAGAAACGCGGTGCCATATATCGCTGATTCGGCTGCCCGCAGTGACCGCCCGCGGCGTTTCTGCATCGTTCGGACGCCACCGCCCCGCTCCGCCCCCGCAGATGATGCTGCTCTTCTCTACATGTTTCTGTCTATCGATAGTGGGTTACCTACAACCCTCATCATTCTATAGATTTTACCCCTCTTCATTTTTATGACTCACCCCCTCAGGAGTGTTTTGGGCCAGACACCACAAACAGAAAATTGGGGCTCGTCGCTAATAATCACTTTTTGATTACTACGCAGGTTGCAGGATGTTTCTGGATACCAACTTGCGCATACTCTGGACATACTTGTTAACCTTAGATACAGCTTGGTTAGCCTCCTTTTCTTTCAAGAGAAACAAGTACTTCCCTTTCTTGCTTAACATATAGTTAGCATAATATACACCCTATATCAATTTGCATTGTTTTCTCGACTCACTAAAGGTGTGCCTCACGAAAGCGACGAGAGATATTAGGACCCGACCTACGCAAGAGAGAGAGGTCGACAATTCAACGCTCCAATTGGCTAGATGCTGATTTTTCGATCATCCACCTTACCAAGACAGGTAACAATTGATATAAGAGACGTTAAGACAAAGAACCTTTATTACAAGGAGCACGGTACATTGATGAACGTAGACACACTGATCTGAATTACCGAGTGAAGCAGCGAGGAGGAATTGGACCCCTTTCTATTTCAAGTTGTTGAAAATTACTTTTGCTTGGTTTACGATTTGCGCTTTTACTTGAAACAACGAATCTCGAAAGAAATTCGATGCCAATACAGGTGAAGTTAGGTATCAATTTTTGTCATCACTTCAGAGTGAGATTTTGTTTTAATAACTTTTTAATGTACGTTTGCATAAATTCACACTAACACACTAACAAATTAGTACTTTTTATGAGAAGAATCCGTTTCCGAACCAAGTAGTCTGCGTTAATAAATTTCTAGTATATTTGCCACACTTTGCCTGCCAACTACCAAGACTCGTCACAACCCTGCGAAGTCTGCTCTTTTCAGGGACTTGACGCCAGCGGGGGTGTAAGGAATGAGGGGGTGGAGGGGAAAGAGATGAGCGCTTGCAGCTGTCGCCGGCCATGCATTTACACGTATCGATGCGATCGGCGATCGGCGAGATGTGGCAGTCGCGGTGAACACGAGTGTGAGGGTGGAGTTCGGTAGGTGTAGGAAAAGATGCGACAGTCCACTACCTACGGGATACGCAGTGGTCGAGGGCATACAGACGTAAAAAGGGGTCTAATGGAGAACGAACTTTACTTTTCACTAGGAACCTAGAAGATGAACAAAATATATATTTACCAAATGACGATTGATGTGACCTAATTCAACATGACAAGAGAAAAGGAGTTTTTTTTTTGTGGGGCTTTAGGGCTCGTCAACATCGAAGGTAGAAAAGGAGTTATCAGTTTATATATATATATATATATATATATATATATATATATATATATATATATATATATATATATATANTGTATAAGAGACATACTATAGATCGTATGTGATCTATTAATGCACATTTCTTCTGTAACAGAAGGATGGCGTATACCACACAAGATAGTAACACGTGATTACACATTTCGCAAATTCAGAGCCATCATTTAAAAAAGGCCAAGGAAACTGATGTGTCAAAAAAAGGAAATGAACAAGAAATCGATTGTTGAAGAGTAAGAGTTGTCACTTGTTACGCCAGGTAAAAAAATACAGGAAACTAAAACAAAAATTCAATGTCTTTGATCTCTGGCCCATAGAATCGGTCATTTGAGTTTTATTTATCTCTGAATTCAAAATCAAATCTTTTTTCATCGCATCACAATGAATATATTAAATTGGAACTATATTGTGAAAAATTAATACATCTACAATTCGTTGTTAATAAATCGTAGGAAACGTGGTCTTATTTCGGCGAATGAAAAATCTATCATGTAAACCTCTAGCTTAAAGATAAATAAATTGATAGCTTAAAGGTAAAGTCAGTAGCAGAAATGTGGAGGTAAACTGACTGATCTGGCTCCTGAACATTTCAGGTTGAGAATACTTTTATCAGTGCATTCAATTCAACTTCGAATATCATATGTTTATGTTTTTTATGTTAATTCATAATAATAATAAAAATAAATTTATTGTCAAAAAACAGTACAGACTGTNAACTAATTTACTCTCCGGAAGCAAGCAAGGGACCATCCCATCAATTCCGATCAAGGGCCCTAAGGCAGAGGCGGATTCAAAAATTTCAGCAAAAGTTCCTAGATAAGATAAAAAGTTAGCTGCGAGTTATAATATATTTATAATGTCAATATGTTTGTAATTTAACGCAAATATGTTTGTAAATTTACATGTAAAAGTTATTATCGAACTATAGATTATTCTGAGTATAGCGTTTAAAAATACATAGGCATTCGATGTCTGTTTCATGGCATCATCACAGAAGTAATGGACATGCGACCCGACGTCGATAAGTTAGTTATAATTAAGAGATACGAGTACATTAATTGGGTAGACATTTTTGGTGCGTTTGAAATGCTTACACAACCTACTATTGCTTGTGGGGACCCACCCGGGATGCATTGCGTTTCATAGAACTTGGGCGTGCCTTTAGGCAAGATATTAAGTCCCATGGTAACATACTGGCAAGATTTTTCCATATCTTGACCAAAATTTCTTTAAAAAAATCATTATTGTCTTCTTTTCAAAATTTGTCCGAATCGTGTTTCCTCTCTTTTGAAAATTGGATTAAAAACTTTAGATACTGTTTTATAATAAAGTAATTGTTTTACTTTTGAGACTCTATCCTCGCCTCAGTGAAAAAATATTTGTTTTTTACGAGACTCAAATATTAAGTAATCTGGATTACCTCGTAGTATGCACACTCTGAAATACACCCAGCAAGCAGGAGAATTTTCTAAATGCTAATTGAGGCCAAAACCGTTACAATATCAAAATTATAAACATGCTAATTTAATCAATGTCTACTGTAAACCAAACAATATTCATTGGGTATTTAGAAGGGGAAGTATTTTAGCCTACATAATTCTTTAGGTTTAAATAATGGATACTTACTACAGATGGCTTTTCCAACGTAAAATTAGGAACACCTGTTTAATTACAGTTGCTCTTATGTATGTTTTTTTTTAATTTTCGTGTTTACTTGATTAATTGTCAAATTTTGTTTCAACGCTTAATGATCCTGTATTACATTGATAATTCTGTTTAGTATAATGTAATGAAAAGAATCCCACTCTGAAATTCATTACAATAATAAATAGTACGCAAGGGAATTAATGTATGTTTGGACAATGGTTGTTCCTTTGTTGAATAGTTTTGCTTTCAATTAAGTGTTATTACAGATGTTTTCTTCTAAGTGTGAGTAATTACCCATCGAAGGAATCAATAGTTTCGAAAACAATTGAAAAAAAGCGGTAATGTTGTACTTAAATTCTGTTTGCTTCTATCACTATGCTGTATGCATAATCAATAAAGACAACACCTTTATAAATCAATGTAATCACCCACATTACAAACGATTCATTTTAATTACAGTTCCAAAACAAAGCATCGGTTGAGAGAATTCGTAACATTATTTGATGCCACCACAGAAACACGTGTCTCATTAACAACGGCGCTTTTGCAACACGTACAAATCCAAATAAATCTCGGACAAATCGATTTATTTGAATGAGCCGTTGAGATGGGGTGAAATGAACTGAGCAGGAAGAATTCAAACACTCGAGTCGTCACTAACACGCACCTTTCGTCGCCTCGACCGGCCTGTTGGATAATCAACGAACACTGCGTGACACTCACTGCGTGATGAAGCTATTAGGTTACGTAATTTTCAAGACGAAGAACCGAGGTTCAGATGAAAAGTATCAAAATTTTTCTATCTACAGTAACGGGATATAGGTGAAATTATATTTTTATTTTAAAATATTAGGGTTAAATATTCCTACTATAAGACTGCCCCGCATTCCTGGATAGCATGCTTTGCAGAGCTTTAAATTAAGTAATTCTTTTTCCATTATCTTCTTTCTATTGATATGCAACTATATATGAAGTTCTATTATTTGTGATGTATCCTATGGAATACTAATATTAGTTCTACGGGATGTTTAATATAATTTTTTATTGTGAATGTGGACGGAAATTCGGATTCGTTTTTATTATACGGAAATTCAGTTTGCTAAAATTCCATGCACAAAATTTCAATAATATAAAGATGAATAATGGTAAAGGCGAGAGCCTATTGATATACTTATCTGCCCGAGACATCACGTCTTGGTTAGTGGACTGAACGACCAAAGTAAATCATACTCAGGGTAATGTCACAAAGCGAATAATCGCTGTCGTACCGTTTTTTTGGTACATGTTGTACGCGAGACGAAGCGTTACCGCGTGATCTGGCATTAATATAATCAATGGATAAATATGAATTCGTATTTCAACAAGTTTAATTCTAATAACAACTAAACCGCTGAAGAATGAGATGTTTTAATCAGGGAGACCGTGCAACACAGGATAAGAAGTGCTAAACAATTTCCTCTTTTTCTTTACCATTGTGTTTACCGTTATTTTCAATGTTCTCTATTACTTCGATTTACAATACTGTAAATTGTTTTTATATAGTTATTTCGTGAAATAGTTTCCGTATGTTTCCATTTACTAAAACATGGAGAGTTAAAATAAGCGAGATCAACTCATTCGTCACAAACTTCTCCTTGTTCTTTTTCCTTTGGCTAATTCAAATTTTCCCGGCCACTTACACCATCCAAACCCACCTGTGTCCCTTCGAATTGACGCACCTATTACCTCCGCCTGCGGCACTCCCAGTGGAGATCAATGGCAGTTAGCTGTTTGACCGTCAACGCGCCCAATGGGCCGCAACGGCCGTGGAAGGGAATCAGCGGGGGAAGGTTGGGGAGGGCACCCAAAGCCGCCACCACTCCAAATTGAATTTCCGTTCGCACGCTTCCTTTGATCAGAGCACCGCAGCACTGTACCTGGAAATATGGATTCAATCAAAGCAAAAATTAATCAATCAAATCGCCAGCCGGTTGGGCACAAGTACACAGCACGGAAGGCGCATTAATTCTCGTACGGTCATATATCCCCTTTCACTCAGACACAACATTCACAAAAAAATAATAATAAAAATAGAACAACGCGGTAACGTTCCCGTCAGTCGCGCCGAGCGACGTAACAAATATTAGCGAAATCAAGACGGCGCTGATAATTATTATGATTTCGTCACCTGTCGCGGAGCGGGTGTCATTTGACAAGGCTGGAGCGACACGTGGGCGCGACACGGTAGCAGGAGCAGGCCGTTCGGGCCGAAGGGAGACAAACTTTTTTTGGCGAATAAAAAATCCCCCGGAGGGTAGGGGTGAGAAGGCCGTCAGCACAGCGTCCCGTCGACATGCCGCACGTTTGACACGCGAGGGAGGACATGGTGGGCGAGGCGGAGGGAAGGGCGATGTGGCGACGGAGGCGGTGACGACGACGCGGGCCGGGCGTGGCGGACGAGTGTGTGGGTGTGTTTTTCATAGGAAATTAAAATTCAATCAGGCACTGAGGCTTGAAGCAGCCAAGTCCTACGGCGTCCCCCTACTCCTGGGTGCACCCGCCACTCCGTCGCTTCGCACAGACTTGACGTGTATTGAACAGGAGTGTCAGTCAAAGGGGCGGAACGGACGCGGTGGCAAGGGCGGCGGCAGCGACGGCGACGGCGAGGGGGAGGAGAGTGCAGGAACGCTGGTCACGGTAGAGGTAGAACAACGATGAAGAAGCAAGAAGAATGGGAGGTGAAAAACGCAGAGGAGAATACACCACCAGAATGAGAATAATAATATACGAGAATATAAAGCAACGTAAAAATTAAACATTTTTAAGAGAAAACGGTACTTGTGAAAAATAGAAATTAAATTTGCTTTGCTTGTAACACGTAACAACATTTTTGAATATTAATAATTATAATGTTGATCTTTGACTTTCATATTTAATAAATTTATATTCTCCCTCTTAAATTTGTGTTTCGAAAATACTTCTCCGAGTCACTTCGTAAACAGTGTTAAATACATGTATAAATTGAGCTAACAACAAATGTTTCATAGAATCAGTTCTTTTTCACACATAGAAAAATACGATATTCCGGTCATATTAGGGATACTTATAGTTAAAATGCCAGAGAACTTAATTTTAAAACAAGTATAAAAATGAAGGAATCACATCAAATTGCTTTGCAGAAACGGAAGTAATCGTCATCCCATGATCCCATTTAAAAAGCACAGTGTCCGTAAAACTTCCCTCTCCCAAATTTTTTGTCATTCCCGCATCTAAGAAAAATGAAAAGAACTGCAATCAGGAAACGTTGGAGATAGGTATCAACGAAACTTAGACCGCGGAGGAAATTGTCAAGAGAATCGATGATGCGGAAGAAAAGATATCATTTAGACACGCGAGCGAGTGGAGTGGCGGCATGACGGTGAAACACTGGTCCGGGTGAAGCGTCTGCTTTCTAACATGAGACGATCTGCAGGAAAAGTGGCTTGGAGCCATCGCCACCAGCTGCAGCGTCTGGGTATGAAACGATGAAAAACAAGAGAAAAAAGGAGCGATTTTTAAGAAGAATTTGCGAGGGCCCTATTCTTTCCTGTGACGCGGTCAGAATTTATTACGCAAGGTGTATGGTAAAAGCAATTAATAAGAGGTAGAAAAATAGGGGAGATAAGTTTTTACGGGACGTGTGCGCTGAGGCAGGTGCAGGAATTCTTTTAAAAAGTCAGGAGCTAAGAGCGGAGCCATAGCCTGACGTTTTGAAGTCTTAAAAGAAAGAATACAGAAAGGGTAGGAAACAAATTGAACTCCTTTCCCAAATAAGATGCCGTATTATTTTACGTAACACGCTACAAATAACAAACACTAATTATTCCTTCAATTTTTAGAGAAAAAATATAGAAGTGAAATATTCACTTTTATACATTACCCGAGCAATGACATATTTGATGAATATTCACTTTGCTTTTTTTTATACCAACAATTAATTATCATTCTTCCATTTTATTTGTTCAGAGTTATTTCCCTGGCGTACTTATCTTTATTGGTTACTGGGCACCACGTAAACATACTGAAGTTGTAATGACAACGTAACAATATTTTATATCAATGTATCCAGTTTCGGTTTTAGTACTGAAATTCATTCATGAGTGGAAAAAAGCAAGGGTGAAAACATGCGAGATACTCTGCAATGGTACTTTTAAAGGTACTGATAATACGGTTGAATCACGACGGAGTTCATGATGAGGGCATGTGTGTTTTAGTGTTATAGTTATATCGTTTAAATAAATTATTTTAAATAATGATATAATTGAATTTTTGAATCAAACATGAGTTTAATGGTATAAGAACTAGGAAGAAATATAAATAATATGAACGTAGCCTATATTTGGTGCTTCATTTTCAGAAGAAAAATAACTTATGTAAAAATGTAAAACATTTTTGCTGAAAGACAAACTTGGAAATAGATAATTACATTTAATACACTCAATAAACGAGTTGTGAATTGATATTATTACCCTTATATACTTAACATGAAAGCAAGTAACGTACGAACAGGAAAATAACGGAATACCTCTCCCAACTTAGATGGGTAAGCAATCATAAAGAAACCAAGAGTCTCTTGCAAGACTACTCAAGTATTACTATTTAAATATACACTAATAAAAAATAATTTTCTCTTGCTTACGGAATTGCGTGATATTGATACACTGGATGAAATGCTTTCGCTTATGGAATAGTCACGTACCTGAAACAGAAGAAAACACGAAATATTATCACAGAAAATTAGAAAAAATAAACTTTGGTACAAACCAGGAGTAACAATTATATATGTCATTTCCTCTTCACTCTGTGCTCTTTACAATCCCTAATGCTTTACTCAAATCTTAATACGGACATGCAAATTTCCGCACAGATTTTTTCATAACTACAGCTTCTCATTTCCGGACGAAGCCAAGTCACCCTTGTTAGGGAAGAGAACTTGGTTGCCACCTGCACCGCCGCAAAGAACCCACCACCTGTAATCTCTTTTGGTGCATAATGTGATGAAGTAATATTCGCGATTTTTTCCTTCATTCTTCTCCCTTCAGTTCGAAGGACTCGGCAGCCAGAGTGCTTTTGACACATTTAATTTCACTCTTCCCCCTCCCTCTTCCACTCCTTGAGACTCGTCGACGTGAGCGACTTGTATTACCTCCCTCTCCACTCTCCTCCCCTTGTACACGCACACTCTACTTCTTCTTCGCCAATACCCTTTCGCCTTTCTACTTCTTAAACATGAACTGGAAAGAAAATTAAATTCGTCAGGGAGAAGGAAGTTAAGAGGGAGGCGCAGCGCATACTGACGGGGTGAAGTAAGGAAGGGAAGATGGGAGGGAGGGGGAGTTCGAAGGGGAAAGGTGTGCGAGAGACACGTAGGGAAGAAAAAAAAACGTAGACATGGCGACGAGGAGGGTATTGGATGGGAGGAGATGGCAGTTGATGAGATGAGGAGAGGGAGACGACAAGGATGTCCGAGGTGGCGGTTGTCGCTCAAGAAAAAAAAAGACAAGTTCGTAGCGACTACGAAGGTAAACATGATACCGATGATTGCACTATAATGTGTGTTTGCCCATTTGTAGGATGAGTGGTCACAGTGACGGATGACCAAAATAAATGAAAAAATGTATATAATTGAGAGGAACTGCGAGAAAACATGGATACATACTCATCTATAAATAGGTGTAAAGAAGTTGGATATCTGCAGAGAATGGAGATGGAAGAACTGTGTGAAATAGAAAACGACGTTGAAAGTGAAAAAGGGATAGATGAACCTCGTAGTGTCAGATATGAGTATTATTGTAATGTTCTGTCGCTTACTCAATAGAAAATGAAAACGATGAAATGTTCTAAAATCCCTAGTAACGATGACAATAAAGAGATTAAGAAAAATCTTGATTTTCTTACTACTTATAATTTTATTCTCTCAATAATAAAATATTATTGTGTATATTATTGATAGAGATATCAGGTGATCCTCTCAATTCAACAAATTGCAGTTTACGTTATGTTTAACACCAACTTAAAATTCAGGAACTTCTTGAAAACATTATTTTTCAACAAAGTAAGATAACGTAACAAATTAAACACGGAGTTATTATTTTATGAAAAAAAATATTTAAAAAGTCAAAGAGAAGTAAAAATTCCTTGAGTGATATTATAACCAAGTGTTGAAATGTTTCATCTCTTGCCACATCAAATAGTCAAAGAACTATTAATGATACATTTCATGGCTATCATACTTTTCGAGATCACACTTAGAAATAAGTGATAAAGTGTTTGTCATACCTTGTACCCATACATATAACTAGCAGTTAGTATTATCCCTTATGTGCGAACATAACACATTTATAGGCAGAGAGGGGTGCCGCCAGTTGACGTGTGGCGTGGGTGCCTCAAGACGACGACGGGCGCCAGAGGGTGAAGCGACTGTTAAAAAGTGGCGAGGCAGCGAAGCGACGAGACGTGCCATCCCTTAGGAGCCCCAGGGCACGCGCAATTTCATTACGGCGACTACAGGTGCGAAGGAGCGCGTTCCGACCTAACCCCTCCCCTTGAGGGACTCCTGCGTGCCCGATGCACCACACCCTCCAAATGAAGTGCGGTCTGGAAAATAATAAGAAGTGAGTGGAGGGATTGGTCGTAACTCCACAAAGAAGGGCGACAGGCGTCTCGAAAAGTGCAAAGGGAGTTGGTGGCTCCTGCCTTCCCTTGTGGGCTCTCGCGAGATTTTTCTTGCAAGAGGGGCGCATGTGCTGGAGGTGCGTCGGAGGAATTTTTGTGGAGAAATTGGGAGTGATAAGGACCAGAAATATATGGGAGTCGCAAGCAGGTGGGAGAAAGAATGAGGGCACTTTGAGGCTGATGTACGGTTTGAGGGTTCGGGGTTGATGTGAACGATAACGTAAAAGAAGCGCTGAAAGATATGAACTAGTATCGGACGGATATATAACGTAACTTCTTAAAGCAAGGGTGTCTGAATCACACAAAGCCAATATAGGTGAAACGCTTCCGCTGATCAAGTATAACTTAAGGATGAACACGATGTAAAGAAAGGCAAATAAAAGCAAAGTAAGTGAGATGATCTATTTATAAGGATTTAAGGATAAGTTATGTTTTTAAAATATTACTCAAAGTACAAAACCTTGCAGTCAGAAACATGGAGAAATAGCAAAAATCTAACATGTAAAATAGTTCGATAAAATAGAAAAGAAAGGCCACAAAATACAAACCACCGATTGCTTTTGAAATAGAGATCCCGCTCATTATTTCTGTGGATAATGAAAACAACAGAAAAATACATAATTGAGATGAAATTAGACTACAAGTGATCTTATTTGCACATAATTATTAATTTCGGTAACGATAGATGGACTGCAATTTATTTCAATGGTTTAAAGAAGATAAGTCCACTTTCTTAAATTTTACAAGAGACTTTTTTCGAAATAGGTGGATCTATATCTCTTACCACATTACGTTTTCTTGTTTTTGTCATGGACTGAACGTGTTTATTATGCAAAAAATAAATGTGATAGGTGTATTATGATTCAAAACATCAATATCCGTTGTATTGTTTACTTGGAAATTTGATAGACACATTCACTTTAAACCTCGACTGATAATAACAAAATTCTCAAGTAAAAAGCTCAATATTAATGCTCCTGAAATGTTATATTACTTTAATATCCTGAAATGTCCCTGGACCTTAGATATACATGAACGAAATTTAAACCCGCTTGCCACACTAAATTGTATTTAAAGCCATATATTACGAGAACAAAATATTTGAGGATAAAAGTCATAAAACTGAGTAAGATTTTCATTTTCACTGTTGACAGTGCGAACTTCAGTTAACGTATAACTTCCACTTAACGTATAGACACATATGGTGACCACCATACCAAACAATTGTTTTGTAATATATATGAAAATAATGAAAACTAAATCATTTACATTTAAATGTAAAATGTAGTCCAAAAATGTTTTTGACAGTGATTCTACAAGGCTATTGAAATTTCAGAAGCATAACACTTTGAATATCTTCACACCAATTGTGGGTAATGAGATAATTGTCAAGGAGAACTCGGCGCGCAAAAAAAAACTGATATCAGTGTAAAATCCGTGGTGTTTAGGCGTTATAAAAAAATTAACGTTCGTTGCTACAAGTAAATGTCTATTGCCATAGGGTACATTAAGATACCAATCACGCTATAGATACGGGAGGACTGTTTTATATATATTTCTGAAAATAAGTAGATCCTTTTGCGAAACGTTACCATATGACATCAAAAGTCACGTTATCGAATTATTTGGAATCACTCGGTCAACTTTATATTTTTTTAAAGTACATTAATCCGTCTTATTACTGATGAATTTGTCAACACCGAACTTAAATCTCTCAAGATCACTACATAAACTTCTCGAGCTAAAGCTGTTTTGGCTATTTAGTCGTGTCTTTTATTGATAAAGCCTTGTATACCATAAAATGACTATATCAAAACAGCATAGATTTCCGCTGTAAGTGTTGAGGTAAGTGTGGTAAGTGTAAGTGTGGAAAGGGTGGTTGTTTAATCTGCTGTCATTTTTTGTTGAAAAGTTATGACACATTTAAATGCATAGATTTATGAATGAGTTGTTTAATGCGTATTTACAAACCTATTTTCGTTTATTTTCGTGTTATATAATGACAAAGTGTTTAATTAATGTTTCTAAATTGACAGCGTGTATATAACATCTTATGAAAGGATATACATAGCAATCACAATCACATGTATACGCACCATATAAATAATTTGTGTGTTCTTCTTGTGTTGTTCTCACGAGATATTGACATAAGAAAACCTAAAACCTTTTGAAATATAGCACAATATTTACAAACCGAAACTTAACGTAAATTAAAGAGAAATACTGTACTATTAGGGTCCGTTAAATGAGAAGGGGCGACGGTCTTGCAGCACAGGGTAGCGTGGCCAGACGGCCTGTCCAACCAAATACGCCGAGTGGAGACGCGTAGTTTAAAGGGCGGCGTGTTGTTAAGGAGGGAAAGAGAAGAGTGAGAAGAAGTACTAGTATATGGGTGAAATTTCAATATATTTACTATCTATCTTAAAAGTCATACAATTCACCTTCCATAACCGTACTTATACATAAAATGCATTCGATCAACCTGCTTTCTTTGTATTTAGGCAGTGCTCGAGAGCCAAACCCCGAACTCTAGAGACTAATATACCGTAACCAATCGAATCCGAAATACGTAGCTAAATTGTTATAAAGATGGGAGGGCTAACCACCCATCACCTCAAGCGAGAGGCGGCACTCACCAAGGATGACCCACGGAGTCAGAAGCACAGGTCACCCTGAGACGGCAGCTTTTCCCACTTTGGGCTTGAAACCTTGCTTTTAAGTTGTTGCCCAATGTCATACTACCTTTTAACTCCGTATCATACGTCAACAGTGAATACTAATAAACAATAACAGTTGCATGAATGCAACCTTCACCGCCTGTTACCTCAGCAAGGACTTCACCTTGCTAAATAATTTTGCATCACTTCCAGGTGCTACAATTGTAAATCACCCGAAAGTGCCAAATTTTTAGTCAAATCTAAGCTGGCCCTTAGAGTGCGCAATGAATTCTCGGGCATGTCTGTTTCCTGCAGAACTTGTAGCGCCGCTGTTCGCTGCAAAGAAGTCTGACGCTTTGTAAGAATGATTCCTCTCAGTGTAGCGTCAGAGAGCGATTCATTAGTCCACATTTGGAACACACCCCTTGGTCGACGCTGTACCCAATTTCCATTCTTACGAGGAGGGTTCCAAGAGATGAGGATCGATGAGGGGTGGATGCTGTGAGGTGACGAAGGCGAGGGAAGGCACGGGCGACGGAGGGTTGGGTGGATGTAGGGGTGAGGGTCAGGTGGCGGAGAATCCGTTCACGGTAATGGCAGTTGATGGTATTAAACATTTAAGTGAACTAAACCATTATTTGCACAACGCAAGAGATCTGTTCTTTACCACAGCAATACCACGGACATTTTGAAATTTCTGCAACCGTACAAAATCGAATACGTATAATATTTGCTGTACTTACATGATAAGAACATCGAAACCTATGGTAAATGGCCTACAACGTGGAAGAAAATTAAAAAAATTGTAATAATACTTCAAGACTTCGCCGATAAGACATATAAATTATCTGATGGGAGAAGAGATCACCAATTAAACTAAAAAGTCAGAATGAAGTAGAAAACCATTCATTAATTCTCTAAAATCAAAACAAGAAACAAGATATATTTTAAAAAGGAATATTAAAGACAAATGTCTATTTAATAGAGCTCGACTTGCAAATATTTCCATTTTCTGCGTTCTTTTTATTTTATTACTTTGTATATTCTTACGTTTTTACCTCATTTGAATTTTTTTGTAAATATTTTCCACATTTTCTTTTACGTATGGTTGTATTTGTCATTATATTCCAATTTATTGATGAAAATATTATTTTAAATCAAAAGGTGAAAAGAATGAATATTCAATGTCTCATGAAAGTTGACCTCCAACAGAGTGAGGCTGAAGAAATAATCTGGAAGATTAAGATGAAAACAGTCGATACCGATGAATGCCTCAGCGAAGACAATTATATTTTAAAATATATGAAGAAGAAAATCATGAGGCTGCAGAAAAAATTTGACGAGGATTCAAGTAAGAAGCGCACCTCAAATTGAAGCATGTCATGTCCGTTTCATTGATATCCTTCGATCGGAGGCATAGGGGTGAAGCTGAGTGCTGGAGGAGGTGTTGGAGAGGGGGAGAGGAAGGCCATCTGTAGGCGACAAGGCGCGAGAGCTTTCGCTAATCCCGTTACAGGAGCCGACCGCTGGCGTCGACGGGCACACGCCTTCCACGACGGACGCGGGTGTTGAGGGGGAGTGCACCCCTGGGAGAGTGCCCCTGCAGATATCTTCTCTCCCTCCACCTAGCACATCTGCGAACTCCCTTTGAAAGACCTACGTCAACACTTACACGCAGAAACCCTTCATCATTATAATGCATTTCATGACGACCTCCGATCCATTTCCTTACTAATCATAACCAGTATCAAACATATGGAGCACAAAATTAGCACACTCTTCCTAAATTGAACATTATACCGCGAATATTATCCATATTATAATTTCCGTATTTTACTAACTTTTACGGTTTCTCTGCTATTCATCTCCTCCGAAATTCCTCTACCTCTTAATGAATTGAACATGCACCACAATAATGATTTAATTTCACGGTATTTGTCAAAAATAGAGTCACGCCTGTACATGTGAGGTGACAATGATGAAGTGGGGTTGGAGGATTAGAAGCTGGTTTTCATAGTCGGGGAAAATGTACGTGGACTCAACTCTGAAGGAAGAAATATCGAGAATGGATCATTGATTGCTTTTAAACAAATGTTAGATTTAAACTTGCGTGTCCACTTACTATGGGAATTAATTTTACTAATATTACTAATTTTAAATTTATAACACTTTATCCACGGTAAGAATGGTCAAACATATCAACTCACAATTTGTTTGAAGCCTTGAACATAAATATCAGTCTCTTTGCTAGGTAATAAGAAGAAAAAAACATTTGGTATGTACACATCATGTACCAACCCTTGAGTTGTAAATGATTGGTAGAAGTACCTAGGACAGCTCTTGAAAGTCTCATCAACGAAAGTTGCTTCACAAAGTACTTTCATATTGATGATGACAACCGACCGTTCGAGCTCATTGACGAACATAAATTGTTCCGCAGTATTCGTAGGAATGTCCATTATATCTAACACATTGAGGGTTTCCTCAATGTTCTTGGGAATATTTGGATTAACAGATGCACAAGTATTATATTCTTCTTCACTACGTTTCAGTCTTCAGACTTGCTCATTTGTACATCCATTTTTGATAGTTCCGAGTGTAGAAGTTTCGGCGACTTACTGCAAATACCGTACACTGTTTTTCTCTTCACACGGTTTCTGAATTTCTGTTTATTTACAACATTTTGGACAGTTTACACATGATAATGGTGGTTCATACATTCAACATTAGAGTTATCTGGAGCAGCTTTCATGTAACATTCACACGTGCTTGGTAATGGGTCTAGCTCTGAATTCCATCTCGCAACATTTGTGGAATATGAGTTTGAATCCGTCTTCGATGAACATATTCATTCCCCTCTGGCTTCTCATCACATTATTAACCGTAGTTATTTTCTACGACATGTGAACTTGTCATAGGGAATAATTTTCTGGCTTATAGTATGACAAGTTATAGGAAAAAATAAAGAATTTTTCTTCTCCCTCCCGCAGCCCTCCTCCGAGACCTCGAGACTCAGTTTACCACCTGGAAAGGGTCATCCGGGACTACATTTACCAAGTAGATAAACTCAGTTTATCACACACAACAAAAAATTATTTTAAAGATATTTTTCCTTCGACTTCATAAATGACTGAAAATGATGCGCAACGTGTATTTTTGTGAGTAAAATCTTGAATGAAGAAAACGTTTAAGGTAATTTCAGTCCCCGTACCTTGAACTATTTGGACGAAGATAAGAATAAAACAACGCCTGCCGAGTATATGACATGGAAGAATGTGCAAGAATGAAAAACAATTCAATAACCTTGTTTTTCCAAACATTTTTAAACCATAACCACAGATAGGAGAAATAAAAAATTAGCGTATTTTATTACAAACTCAATTATAAACTCATTACTTTGTATAAAAAAGGTAATGTTTAATAAAGAGAGAGTATGTCTCATCTCTACAATTATACTAAATTTTTTATATTAATGTCACTTTCATATTATTTTGATACTGTAACCTCAACACCGCTGGTAGCTATTGAAGCACCTACTCCAAATCAAAAAATGTTAGATAAAATTGGTTTATTGTTTTTGTACTCGATTCTACTTAAATCTTGTGTGTTTTAGAAATTGATTACTTCCTTACACTTCTCGCGTCACAAAAACGACACTTATTAAGAACAACAAGCTTACTGTTAATTACTGTTAATTTAGAACAATTACTGTTAATTTAGAACAATTACTGTTAATTTAGAACAACACGCACGTAGTTGATAAATTTTCTATATAAATTTAACTATGAGTATCGTGGCATTGTAGGGATTCAACAGTGTTTTGAACGACAATTTGCTGTTTTGTTATGCTTTCCACGTGACATGGTTTTTCCTGAAGAATTAACATCTGATTATGTACGTACATGACAAAAAGAATTGACAAATAAGTGTAAGACGTGAATACAATACATAAATCAGTAAAATGGAACGATGAATGAAGTTGTTTATTCTCGTCCTCGAAATCCATAAAAAATTCTAACGTTTTGTTCGGCAACAAAAATTTCATAACAATTCAGGATACTTTCCCCCATCTACTTTCGCGAGAACTTCAAAATAAAGAGATGTATCATAATCATATCACCAATTCATTAATCCTCGTATATAATTCCAACAAATCTTAGTGAATGGCAGGGACCTTGTTTAATAAAATCTATCATGTATTTGAGGAAGCAGAAAACTTGCTGAACATTACTATCATTACTTCTTTGCCTTAGTGATTTTCGTCCGATATGTATTCTACCGGTTTTGTCTGAAGTATTTGAAAAACTAGAACTAGAAAATAAGCAAATCTCTGAATTTTTATCAAAGAATAGAAGAACTTTAACAATTTTAAGTCAGGTTCTTCTCAAAGTAACTGAAGATAGAAACTGCACTTCTCAAAGTAACTGAAAGCAGTATATGATAGAAACTATTCTATTGTAATTGAACTTCAGTAAAACCTTTGACTCGGTTGATCACGATAATTTTAATAGCTAAATGTATAGTAAATATTGGTCTTTCTGAACGTACACATACTTGGGTTTCTAGCTATTTATCTGAAAGGAAACAAGTTGTGAAAATTGGAAATAATATTTCCAATTCCGTGTAAATAGTATGTATTTTCCGTACAGTTCCCCAAGGTTCTATACTTGGTCCACTATTGTTTACAATTTACACAAATGATATTTCTAACGTGCTTTCTTCTTTCTCGTATCATATGTACGAGGATGATGTACAGATTTATGTTTCGGTTAATGAGAGGGATTGTTAACCTTGTAAATAAGAGTAACATTTACCTCGATTTTTTATTACATTGATCTGAGTGTAATGAACTAAGTTTAAATCCATCAAAGTCACAAAATCTAGTCATTGGATCCGCTAATTCCCTAAAACAAATGCAATCTCACTTCAATAAAAATCCATGATGAACATGTGCCATGATGTTCTCGCGTAGGGAATCTCGGTTTCACTTTCACTTCTTCACTTCAATGGGATAAACACGTAGCTAACGTGAATAAGAAAATGTACGCTTCTCTTCAAATCCTTAAACTTATTCATAAACTACTTCCAACTTCAACCAAAGAAATTATTATATCGTCACTCATATACCCTCATTTTGATTACTGTGACTCTCTTTTCACGGATATGAGTGCACGTTTCGCAAACAAACTTCCGCTCATTCAGAAATCTTGCATTCGATACATTTACAACTTAAGATAATTTGACCACATTTCGGACTTCTATCACTCGAATAAGATTTTACTATTACAGAGCAGGCGTAAATTACCCCGTCTTGCTTCGCTTTACCAACTATTACGTATGAACGGTCCTTCGTATTTATTTGAGCGTTTTAAATTTTTAAACTGTTTACACTTTTAGGAGCCAAAACTTCTTTCAATACCCAAACATAAGCAAGGCTTTCGCTATAACTCTTTTACTGTAGGAGTAGCTAGGATGTGGAATTTTCTTCCTATTACTACCAGGAACATTTCCTCAATTTAAGAAACAGGTTTTTAACGTATGTCTCTCGGAAGCTCTCCAAACGTAAGTGGTTTCTCCAGGCAAAGATTATGATAGAAATTCAATAAAGTTCTCGGGATAAAACAGGTCTAATGTGATAAAATTTATTGTTATTTTCAATTATAGAAAGTATTGTTTTTTTCGTTGTTATGTATTATACATTATGCTACATGTTTTAATAATGATTTATATATTATTAGTCTGTCAATTTAAATATTATCGAAGTAATAATAATTTTATCTTAGTAGTTAACCATAACATGGATTAAAACTATTAAATATTTATTGTGCAATGTAATTCATTTCGTTAGATATAATATTAAATTGTAGCAATTTAATATTATACAATTTGCACAATTTCTTGAAGCTATGATCCCTAGTTTGATACCCTGAGCAGAGTAATTACATAGTCCTCCTATTTTTGTGGTATAATTTATGTATATGTTCATGAATGTATATATTTATGTATGTATGTGAGATTATTATGTATGTATTGACGGTGATAAGGCGGAAGAGCAGATCAGATGGCTTGAGCATAAAGACAAAATAAACAAGTTTATTGTTATTATTACATATTGATTCTGTAACTTCAATAAAAAGATTGCTAATATCAAAAACAGTTGGTTGTATTTTCGAAAAAAGTAGACTGCAACAATATTCTTAGGCGATTGGAATACGATACTTTTCAACAAAAAAACAAAGTTTTGAGAAAAGTCATGTTTCTTCGATAAGGTAATATTTTGACAGAACCTGAATGTGAGGAAAGAAGATTGAAAATCAAAGAAACTATCCGACTTAACTCAAATAGCTAACAAACATAAAGAATTTTGCGTTTACGCTGAAAGATACGCAATATGATAGAATAACTTATATTTTCGGGATCAGAGAGGTCCGCATCTGCAAAGTTCAGATTTATTCCCGAAATGGAATTTAGGGTGATTATCATAGATTTCCTGAAACGAGGAAGTAAGAAGTAAGAACCTTAAAAGGAAGAAGTCCTACTCCACCTCATTACAGACTCCATTGCCTTCTCGAGTGTTGCTGGGCAGCAGCAGGTGCAGGCATACAGCCATTGCTCCCCTTGTGTGCAGCCGCCGCGGACGATGACTCAGACAGTCTGGCACCTTGCTTGCATCTGCCGGCTGGACGGTCTCATAGACAGTGAAGGAGAGGGAGGAAGCTATGTGACATGCTTCGCACCGCGCAGCTCTCGGCGATGTTCTTTCATTACGTCAATTATATTTACTTCATTCTCAACTCATCATTAGAATAATATAATTTTCTTCCACAGAGGAGACAGGTTACTTGCAAATGTATAAAAATGTATTATTTAATTGCACCTAAGATACTCTTACAAAATGCAAAATTAGTAACGATAAAATAATCACCAGTTACTCATACGTGATCAAACGTAAGATTTAAAAGTTCAGTGATATCAATGACACAGGTATCCAGAATGCACCTGCACTGAATAAGTAGTATTTCGTATCAATATACTTTGTTGAAACAAATTAACGAAAAATATGACGTATTTTCTTTTATTATACCTCACGAATTTTATTATACCTCATCTTACTCAAATAAAATGCGATAATTCAAAGTTACTTGAGTAAAATAAACATTTTCGTGTGATATATAATAGAGTATATAATATAGCATAAAACACACAAATGTCCATGCATGCAATACAATACTCAATACTCAAATACATATTCTTCAAAGTTGCAGATTGAAGATGATCTCTGGCGAGGATATATGAAGGATTTGGAAAAGTATGGGCAATTCCGTCCCAGGGGAACTTAAGGAAAATTGTTCTGTATTCAATGGTCATATCACATGCCAGCAGAAAGCGAGCCAGTAACAATGTACCAATCAGTGTGAAAAAAACTGAAAAGGAAGAAGATTAATAGCTGGACTAGGAAAAGGAGAAAAGAACCACAATACCGTAATGCAGGTGATCAACGAAGCTGATGGCGAAGAGAACCTAACGATAGTTTTCTAGTTTCGGCAAAAAATACATGTAAATGCGTCAGACGAGAAACCTATTTCATTTTTGGCTAGGGCACTAAGGAGCAAGAAAATCACTGTCTGACTCTCATAAAACGTGAAAACATTTTTTAAAATAAATATTAAACAATACGTACACATCCGATGTTCTTTTAATAATAATTCAGGGATAAGTATTTTATCGAAAACTTCTCATCCGGATTTTAGCAGTTATTAGGGTAAAATTGCAAATAAATAACATTTTACTAGCTTCAAGAAATCTTATCCTAAAATCCTAAACCCCAAAGTTCGAAATCCGACGCAACTTCAGGAAAAGACAAGAGACGATATTAAACACAGTTTACGTGTCTCGTATTTCCTCCCGGAGGTTTTCCGCCATATTCAGCCAAGCTCCTTGTCCCTGGTGCTGCAAGGGACGCGTGGGCCCCAACGTCAGCAAACATTGGAGCAGGGGATCAAAGTTCGTCAGGTGTCGCTTCTCAGGCAGATCCTACTCTGACGAGTTACTCGTGTGCTTCGTCAATTTGCTTCGGATTCGTCATCAGAGCGAAAAAAGCTTCTATGGATTTACTGGCTCTTCGTTTCTGCGAGAGCCTCAATCCGATCTTTGAGCTCAGCTTATGCCACAAACGTATTGACAAACTATTACCTATGGCAGAAAGACCCAAAAACACTTCGGGCCGGCACAAAACCTTTATTATTGGTCTCAGCCTGAAGCATCTTTGGACCGGTCCGAAATACAAGAGCAACCTCTTAAGTCTGACTTGAAATGTATGTAAATTATATTGTTAATTCCTTAGAATTCACAAGTATATTAGGAGGGAGATACGCCATGAAATAGATATTATTCACAAGTAACATAAAATGGTAATTAAATAGATGTGCAACAACAACATGTTTGGTACCAAAACCAGATATCTTTCTTTCGGAATATACTAAACCATACCCATCGCGGAAGGGTATGAAATAATTTTTGATAAATAAGAAGCAAGCAAGGTATCATCCTATCTAGAGGCATCATTTCAGACCCTTCTGCCACGGGTAGACAACATCATTAAGTCTTCCTCATTTCGAAGCAAGCGCTTTTATAGTACCCTTTTCGAAGTAAAATTGGTTTCGAAGTAAAAAATCGTTAAATCCATTCCCTTTTCTGCGCAAATTTACCACATGTTTCAAAAATAACAAAGAAAGATAAAAAAGGAACTCTTTCACAACATAAGTGTATCAACACCTAAAACCACATGTACAAAATGGGGTAAATTAATTTACATGGAAATATTATAATGTAGAATTGGCTCGTTAGGAAAGTGAGAAATTCTGTATTCGAAGGAATGTTAGAAAACTGTTCAAGGGAGGCAAACTGTTCATTCGCTATCAGCTGTTATTCACCGAGTTTATTTAAATTAATCTTAACATGCATTGTATTTCTTTTAGTGATTAGTAGGTGTGGTCCAAGAGTGTCATACTTGCGAGCAACCACTGTGTAAAATCCACGAAAATATAATGCTGGATACCAGTTATATGGGTAAGTTAAATATTTATAATTTCATTAGTTGCGTGAATTAATGATTTATGTAACCATATTGCTCCTCAGAACGAAAGCTCGTGGGAATGGGTTTTCTTGAAGTTGTTGTGAATAACAGATGTTTCTCTCCTTGAGCATTAAATCTACACTCAAAGAAATTTTTCGCATTCCATTTTTTAAATTCCCTCTGTGTGAATGATTGAACAAGTACAAATATTTTGCTTCATTTATTTGATTTCATAAATATTAATAAAAATAAATACCCAAATTAAAATATTTAATGCAATGATCATTATTTCGCGTGTTGTTAATGATAAGAAAAATAACTCCTGCGAAGCAACAGTATCTCCCTTGATTATATCCCTTTTTTATTTATAAATGAAGAGGTGATGACATTTAATTATGCATTCAGTAAGTAGGGGTTTAAATTCATGAGGACAATACGCCGTTGTGACTTATCGATTGACTTGCTCATTCGTCAACACAGATAATAATTAATAGAGCCATGAACTTCTTGACGAGTTGTAACTCTTGTATAGCAGAATATAGGTAAAAAACAACAAATTTTTCGAAATTTCCAAAAGACGGGGATTGTTATGGAATTTATATTGTCAACTGGTGGTGGACGTATGTCTTCTTGTTTGGTTTTTCTTGGCACCAATTTACGTTGCAGAAAATGGTATTTGGAATATCCAAAGCCAGAAATAAGTTAATAGTTAGAACAATTATTTTCAGGTTTACAATTTTTTTGAATCTAGGAAGAATGAGGGTTTCTTGTTAAAGAAAAATCAAAATATTTTAAAATATATTTTTATTGGATAATTAACAATATACCGTGTATATTTGTAAATATATTTTTTTTGTATTGTTGTAAATATATTTATTAACTGTTACTACGGCGAAGGAAATATAAATATGATGTTGCACGTCTAGTGAAATACATAACTCACATATTTCTTTAGAAGGACCACACGTTGACGGCGACGGTAATCTGTAAACGTTTTCTTTGTCCAACCCTGGAGACTACCGCCCACATCACCATAGCTTGACCCTCCGCCGCGCAGGTAGAAAAGTTGAAACATGCATAAGTTGAACAGTGCGTAAGTTGAGAAGTGCGGACTCCATTCTTTTTGGTTATTTTCGTAAAACATTAAACTATGTCTTACAATTACTTATATCTTTCATTTCTCATTACAAATATCTTTCATATTCCTTTTAATTTTTCAACCCATTGACGCAATAGTTAATGACATTGATGTATTGTTCTCGTACGAAGCTTCTGATTTTCATAACAACATGACAGATTCAACTCCTCGTTAGGGAAGTCAACGGACTGTATCTGATATGTAAGTGCTCGGATTTGCTTTTTCGGTGTCTTACTCTCGTCGAGTCTCGCCTTCAACTTTCTTCTCGTTCATTTCACCGCAGATTGCTTTGTGAAATGGCTTGTAGGGATGGGTGATTTAATTGTGATTAAAACAACATTTCACACGATCAATCGAAAACTTATATCGATTATGTTCAGACCTATTTTGCGCATCAATTAAATTTTACGATTGTTTTGTCTTATTATAATATTTTGTTAATTTAAATGTTTTTATTGTTCCATTAATTTCATTATGTGACAATAAACATGTAACAGTTTGTGTTACACTTGTCTTGGTATCCCTTGTATCAAAGAACTGTGATCAGAATGACAATACGCGTAAAATAGTGCATAGCGATTTGGGCATAGAAATTTCACATTGATCTGGCGTCCCATGGTATAATTTATAGGCAACGTATTTACATATTTTAGTACATATATATTGAAGAAACTTGAAGATATATTATGAACATTATTTTATTTCGTTTTAAATGCGATTAATATTAGTAACAAACAAATAGTTCATTGAAAAAATTAAAATTACTTTAATTAGATTAATCGATTAATTGACAACGATTATTCGATGAGTACAATCCAATTCATCAGTTACCGATTAATCGAAATATTTTGCGTAACGAAGCTCTGAAAGGTTACATTTGCCTCTTTGACCTCTTGTTGGGTTAGAATTTATTCTTCCGGCTAAATGTAAATAGTGAGCAAATAGTTTTCTGAAATTTTCATACAAAATCTGATTACTAACGTAAAAAATAATGTACGTAAAATAGCCCCTTACGAAGTGTTCTTCCCGGTATGTTAATCAGTTTTTAAAGCCTGCTTGATTCATTCGCTCTGTTTAATGAGTAGCTCTAGTCCTAAGTTTAACCTCCTGCTTCACATTCAAGTTGCGGAAAGTGGTGGCGATCGGTATCTTCCTCCCACTCCTATGACGCCAACAGTTACCCACAGTAGCCCGAAGCAATCATCGAAAGGCATATCGCTGACCAACTCTGGTTTACATAAACATAAAATTTTATATTCTTATACACTAGGAATTTTGAGTCTGTGTTCAAACTGACAGAAATAAATCTTTACACTACAATTTTTCAACGAGGTTCATCATAGTTTTCACCATTTATCGTCATTATAATAATAGTGATGTGTATCACAATTGCTACAGCACAGTCGAAGAATCATCACTCATCAAACAAAACAAAATATATTCAATGCGTCATTACCTAACGATATATGGTAAAAATTGCGGGATCGCTTGCGCCACCTAAAGAGAAAAATTACAAATTAGGAAACAAATATTGTACTGTTTTTCTGGGAAAATTTAAATAAAATGAATAATTTATTTAATTTGTTTTGATTATAGTAGTTTTTTAAAAGAACTGTTTGAAATAATTATTTTTAACTGCCAATTTTATGTATGATTTTTTAAAAAAATTTCCTTAAAGTTCTACGGAATGTTTGTGTTGTGAAGGAATATAAGTTTTAGCTGCAGCTCACACTAGATATTTTTGAGAAATAGAAATCACGTGGTGTTTATATGTGTTTGTCATTAATGAAGAGGCAAGCAGGTTTTTAGAAAACATGACCCATAAGTTGTCTTTTGAACACGATACTTTTTGAATAAATCTCATAAATATTGGGAATCGAAAGAGCGTTGATTGATAACTGTGCCGTTTGTGAATAAATTAATGCATTGAAATTTATCAGTGATTATAATACCGCATGATGTAGTAACTATTATATTAATAATTAATTCTAAATCACTCAAGCTTTATTCTAAAGCTACCATAAATTAATGTACAAATTCGTCCATTAATTCTTTATCATTCGTCAATGAATTCTGCGAGGTAAAATTAAAACGTAGCGTACAGCACGTAATACAAGAACCTCACGATAAAAAAACAAACAATTTCAAACATTTATCATTCCTTTATCACCTTTTCATATGCCTTCCAAAAGTCACACCTTCAAGCCATCATTCTTCTTTACCATCAGTCGTGAGACACAAAAATAGCTCTCGAAAGAGCCAAAACACATCTCTGTTCCCATCCTCATTCAACTATAATATTTCTTCCTGCACATTTAGCAATTGTATATTTCAAAATACGATGATTAAATTCATCTACTGAATTATATACTTTAAAAGTTAAACCTTTCTTTCATTATTTTTGTTTCCAGATTTAAAATTAATTTGGTGACATTAAAGTTAAATATATAAAAGGAGATTTGAAAGGTGAATATTTTTTTGTAAGTAAAAAATCTTGAGTCAAACGAAGAAAGAATAGGGAACGATGCTTTAGAAGTTCGCGTCGAAAACGTCTAAAATATACATATTCCACAGACTAAACTACAATGCACGTTATTCGCATAAGAAAGTAAGAATCCTGATTAAAGTTGAGAAACAACATCAAAAACCGTTTATGTAGTACAAACAACAACATAATAGAGAATTCACAACGCAATAGGTAATAATTTATTGGATGAATATAATGTTTTCTAAAAACACAGCGATATCAGTTTACTCTAATTTCAAAATAATCTTCCACATTTCTAATTTCTCTAGGTAAGAAGTTGGAAAGAAAACTGATAATTGATCATTAAAAAGTAAGTCCTACCTTGCCATATTTGAAGCAAATTTGGACTGAACATATTCAAATATTTTTGGAAAATGTCAGCTTTCTTCCCCTCCCTTTACAAACACTAAAATGTTGAGAGATGAGATGTAAATATATCTATAGTGACAGTAGGAATGTCGCGAAACTCTAGGTTATGTTTCACATTTAAAAGTTTGATACCTTAAGTCATTTTAATGTTTTGGAAAAGATAATTGGTAACTTTTGGTGTTTTGAACAAAATATTTCTGGACAGAAACAGTCCCTGGGGCAAAATTACTTTCTGAACTATCTGAACTTTATGACAAAAATGAGAAATAACATAAAGAAATTCAGTATCTTTGGAGATTTAGAACGCATCACTGTTAACATATGTCCACGTAATAAGCTTAACGTAATAAATATATTATATAACTTCCTGGAAAAGTTTTGTGAAATGTTATCAAAAATCTGTTAAAAGTTAGCTAGATTAGCAAAAGCAAGATCTATATGTTAGTAATTAATATTAGAAGTTGAGAACTACCAAATTGGTACTAATTTCGTACATAATACGTAAGATTATTCAAGTCAAACTCTTAGTCCCACCATCAACATTTTTCTTTTTCTTATCGCCGAGACACCTGCCTTTTTCATCCGCACCTTGTTCTTCAAACAATTATTCTTCCTCAACACTCCACCATTGCCACTCCACTAAGTCCCCGAAATAGTGTTCGAAGAGGGCATATGCGTCTCGTCACTAACAATTGCCTCAAAGAAATCAGTTTCTAAAGAGCATACGATGAGAGGTGGATCAACAGACACATTTAACCTACGGAATGTGAAATTATGAAAGTTTATTGCATACAGTATGCTTAGATCAGACTGAAAAATGTTTCAGAAATTATTTGGTCAAAAACAATTTGCTATTTACATACATTTTCTAAACATTGGAAAATAAGAAACCAATAGTCTACTGAGTCACAAATTTATTGAAGCAGAAAGCTTTAATGTTAGCTTGGTGGACATGGCCTCAGTGTTTCAAGGAACATCAAGTCTGTTGCCGTTAAATGCTGTCTTTGTAGCATTGATGACCAAGCAAACGGAAAGCTCAGTAATTGAATAATTTATGATAAAATAGAAAATTATTTGATTTTTTGATAAAAATTTGACAATCTTACTCATTCACACAACTAATGAATTTGGCTATACTATTCTGCAAGTGTAAGTTTTCATTAATTTGAATGTAATGTTTCATTTCAACAAATTTGTTTCTAAAGTCTGCAGAATTGTAAATAATGAAGTGACTATCCAGTGTATTAAAATTAGTTCTATGTAAATTTATTTAATGTTCGTGGTGTAAAAAGGTAAACCTACAAAAGTTTTATTCGCTAGAAATTTGTTACTTCAAACTTCAGTAATATATTTAATATATCCTATATCCGGTATCCGCAAAGGGGTGGCTCCAGGAAATATTTTCAAGGGATTTCAGAATGGAATTTGATAACATAACTTACGTCAGATATAACAAAAATAGTTAGACTTGAACGTGGATGAAATATTTATCTATTCATTAATGTTAACGATTCATGCTAGGTAACGGATATAAGTATTATTCAATTAATAGTGCATTAAATAGAGTTAAAAGAGAAAGTTAGAACCTACTGTACTATTTTGTAAAATTTCGCCCTCTATGTTCTGTTAGCAAAAAATAGCAAAAAGTTCGTGATTTGAAGTGTAATCTAAACCGTTAATGCATAGGCATACACATTATACATAAATAACTGAAGGATAAAATAGGTAACAGTAAGGAAATTTATATTAGTGCGAAAATAAATATAACAATATCAATAAATATAATACAAAAAAATCGTTCGAAGTATTTTCATCGCAATAGCTGTAGACACAATTTTATATCTACTTCAATATAATTACTAAATATCAATAAAAGTATATTAATTAAAGAACTATATTGAATTTAATCAACACTGATAATTGCAACTAAAAAATAAATCGCATTTTACGAGAACGAAAGTAACGGGTGATAGTTGTAACATGATCGCGACATCTAATTTCCTAATCTATTTTTGAACAATCAAGTAATTAATTTACAATTAGGGTACATAAAAAATATTCTTTAGTGTCTCATCTAACCATATGTACGGTTCATTTGTCTGGAAGTGCTAAGGATTTTACGTTTACTCACCACAAAACTCAAATTCCCTGTTATGCAGTTAGTATAGGTATTCATATATCGCTCTAATTATATATAGTAGAAAGTCAATTATGTAAATCTTAAATCATTCTTTAGAACAAGTTTCTTCAAAGATTTAAATTTATCGATGGGGTGATTTGCTTCATTTATTCCAGTCTTTTTCTTTTTATTGTAAATCATTTGTAATATCAAGTACATTATTTCACAGTATGGGTTTCAGATCTCATAGAAAGATTGTATTATCTTAAGAATATTTCTTCATATGTATTTCTAGTACGCATTTATTAGTATTTTATAAATAAGTTAATATTAATGTAATTAGTAGACTATAGTCTTCCTTGCGAATACACGCTTAGAACATTTTCCATTTTTCATCTCACTCAGATATTGAATGCAATTAGATAACAAGAAAATTTATTCTTTATTTAATCTAATTTATTTATTTATTCATTTTAATAAATTATTGATTAATTATTAAATTATAAATTATTAATTAATTAAATCTTTAAAATAAGAAAATATTTGGAATATGTAAAATTGGTAGTCAGGAGCCGAGTTATTTACAATCGCATGTACAAATAAATTAGGGGCACAACTTTCATCTGCTCGACAGTTATATTGGTCATTCCATTTAGATAGAGATAAAGAATCGCATTGCTTACGTGTGTCCTTGTACTGTTCTGGGAAAGTTGCAATTATAATAATTTTAGTTCAAAAAACAATCAAAATTCACGATAAAATTTTGTACTCTGAAATGCTGTTTATTTCAGAAACTCCCTGCAGCTAGAGCGAAGCGTGAGGTCGAAAGGTACAAAGCAGACGCTTCAGCCGCGCGCGGCCAATTACCTGGAAACGGCCGCTTAAAAAGGCGCTGAAGACAAACACGATGGCTAGTGTTTACTCCACGCTCGTTTGAAAGGTACCAGCTCTTCGAGCAGAAGAGAGCTCCCAGTCAGGACAGTGAAATGATAAAAAGGAGGATGGTAAAAAATATGGAGTGACAAAACAATTAGTGCAATCACTCTTCTTTTCTTTGGCAATTTCATCAACTATAGAAATTGTAAGATATTCTCTCACTTGGTTTGCTGATACATATAACGTTTTACGTACAAAGAAAAATAATAAGATATCATAATAAATTTCGTAAACGTATTGATGTATCGTGAATTCATTAGAGAAAATGTAAATAAATTCCAATATAATAACCAAGTCTGAGCTCAAAAGTTAATCTGCCTTGGAAAGTCAGAGTGATGCGATACGTTTGCTCAAAAACTGACGATTCCATTTCGAAGTATAGTTCTAAGAATGTTAATTCTCATGTCAAGAGATCAGTAATCCCTCAATTCAGAGTAGTTCATAATCTTAGACGCAGACTCCTTCGGAAATTTCGATCACGATTATTTGAGGTATATGTCACAACTTTTCAAAATGGAAAAAATAAAGAGACTGTACTGAGGTATTTTCTATTCAAAAAATTCAATTTCACTCTTATCACCCCTTTATGATTGAAATTTTGCAAATTGCAATACGAACCTTTGCAATACAAATGCAACACCCTGTCAAAATTTGAACTTCCTGTTTTCAACAATTTTCTTTCTGCGTTGGTCAATATGTCAGTCAGAAAACGTCCCAAATATGTTTACCTTTCTTCTATTAAACAGTGAAATATCACAATAATTGACTTTTAATCTTAATTTAGCAGCATTTAGATACAAAAACCGAAATATATCTCAACTAGTTCGTGAGATGTAGTGATAGTAGTGTATTATGTTGTTAGTGCAATTGAAAAAAACATGAAACATATCTATCGCATTGCCTCCTTAAAACAGCGAAATATCGAAATGTCCAAAATTACTGTTTTTTTTGTTGATATTTTACTAGCAACATCAAGTACATGCAAAACCCTGTTGATATTTCAATAAGTTCCTTAAAATATAGAAACTTTGAAGTGTTACGTTTCACCCTTTTTTAAAATCGGTATTTCAAAAAGTCCGCAAGCTTAATTAGAAAATATAGAAAAAACATCCTCCTAAAACTTTTTGTTCCTGTATCGAGTCAATTTTACTCTACGTTGATGAATACAAGAGTTAGTGCATCAGCAGTAAGTCAGCTAATTACTTAGGACCACTCCGCATATATAATTAGATTCAAAAGCCTTTCTACAAATGTAATGTTTCTTACCCGTAAAGTTCGTTTTCAGTTTTTCCGAATATTAGTGTTCCACAATATTTTTTGAATCCTGGTAATTTACCGCAAATGAAAACAGTAGTGTTAACGGCATGAAATCATGCGTTCTTTTTCTTTGAAGCACATGATTTGATCTAAGAAAGGATTCTATACGGTTCATGTATCATATTAAGGTTCCATTCCGGCATTTAGAAGATACATCAATGTTTTAGTGATTAAAATAACAATTCGATAAAAATATCCGGTCTACTATGATAACGATAATCAAAGAAGAGAAAATTAGACGATGTCCTTGATTCCATCAAGTTAGATCCCTGAAGAAGTTCAAGTTTGAAATCTCACTCCCACCCCACCCCAAACTGTAACCAAACATACCGAATAAAAATTTAGTTCTTAGATAAGTGGTAATTAATTTTATTTCGTACCGTGGAAAATTGCAGTTTTCCCACAACCTTCACCGTTTGGAACATTGTAGAGTTCATTGTACAAGAGTCGGTGTGTCTGACAGAAGGTCTCAAAGGAGCTCATGTGTTTGGAAATCATTAAGCGCGGGCCGACTGGCGCACACCTCGGCTGCGTGGTGAGACCCAATTATTTAGGCAGCGGACGCGTCGACTAATACTCCTTTGTGTAGCTGTCAGTCACGCAGCCACTTCCACGCTCTGGTGACCAGGATATCCCACCTTTGCTTTCTGCTCAAAGTATTCTCTCGGTTGGGCTGCATCGGAATGCAGACTTCTGCATTGTATTGTGATCTAAATACTCCTTTGTAACATTATTCAGGAAATTAAATTCTTTTACGATGTCTTCCCAGTAAGTGACGATGAACATAAACGTTCTTTAGTATCTCCCTTTTAATTTATATATATGAAACGACGACGATATAAGAAGTGTAACATCTTCGTGACTATTCTCCACTTCTAAATTGGTAAAACTCTGAGAAACGGGGGAAATGATTAAGAATGATTTATTGCGCTTTAGTTTTAATGTATTCTTGAACTAGTCAAGATGAACGAGAATGGTACGTCCCTTGGTTTTCCCAAACGGCAGTAATTATCTTCCCAATTAAAGACACACATAAACACACTGCGCATTATAAGACTGGCCATAAATGATAATTTTATTTGAATTGTCGATGAAGCCAATGAGTTATTTTGAAACGTCGACATAGCCAGAAGAAGACGCAAACCAATGCTCTTAAGTATACTGCACTAAATACCATTAAGTAATCATTCTTAATTACACGAATCAGAAAATACAAATTTTCCCTTTACTAAACATATTTTATGAAAACCTTCTATCAGATTTATTTTATAAATAATTTTAAGTGGCATCTAAAAGGTCCTATGACGATTATCTCGTAACATTTCACTTTAGTAATTTTTGTACAAACTGAAGCCTATATTACCATTGCAAAATTTGGATTTCGAAATAATAAAGGCAGATTAAATTAGGCGATTGCTAAATTTGTTCTCTGAAATCACACTCGTCCCATTGGCCCCAGTAGATTTGGATAATCTCCCGTGTGCATATTCACGCAATACCAAAGAGTTCCGTGCCACGTAGTACCATCGGACTGGTCGTAAAACGAAAGAAACGAGAGCCATCAATAAAGACACCCTACACGAAACCTCCTCAACACGAAAATGCCGTAGCAAAGGTTGAAGATAAAGCGGCCGCAGATAAAACACACGCGGTGGCGGTAGAGAGGGAGGTGCAACGCAAGCCGCGACACCGGCGGGACGCCCGACCGACGCCGCCCCCACCGCGACTGGCGCTTCGGAAAACGGAGCGGAACGTTCGCCCAATAACGAGGCAACAAGACGCCTGCGGCCGCTTAAATAAGACAAAACGCTCTCCCTCAACCGCAGTCCAAATGCAATATTACGGACATAAATTAACGGCGCCTCACGTGAAGCGCATTCCAACACCTCCGAACGCCAGGCACACCGCGGCTGCAAGGGCTGTCCAAAAAAAGGACGTCAGATAAAGACGCATGAGAGAGATTCGTAAAGGAATGTTAAAAAATTAAGGGTAACGATATATTAATAATATTTCTTTCTTTATTTCGTCTTTACCTGGAAAAGGATGCGCAAAACCCATTTTCAATGTATAGATCTTTAATAATACAGTGCTTTTTGTTCTTGTGTTGTCGTTTTTTTGTTCGTGAAAGAAATGCAATGTTATAATCTTCTGAATGGAGAATGATCAGGAATGCCACCAAACAAGAACAATATTATATGACCAAGTTGTTGAGAGGTTGCTGTTGAAAAAAACTCTTTCTGAATTTGACTTTTGTACATATGGTATCAATCTTCTTCTAAAATGATTGACTTGTAAGTACCAAAAACTCCATTATTCTTCTGAATACATGTGCATAGACATGAATGATATTCAAATTATATTCTTGTTTATGATATTACTTAAATTTGAAATTGCATAGGTAGCAATGTATAAATTTTAATTATAGCCATCATTTTATTTGTATATATCGAAAGGAAATTGCATCACTTTGTATTCTAGAACAGCAGTCGCGAACTGGAAGTCCCTCATCCACTGGTAGTCAATGAGTATTTTGGTGATCCGCAGAAAAATCCAGACATTAATCGCAATTTTTCTTCCATTGAAAAATCTAGTTTCTTCCGTTGAAGAACCCACATCCCACAAGGAGCTGATCTTTGCAATGAAACAAGCCTGTCACCTTAGTCCTAAATCCCTTTTGTTGAGGAACTGGATTATAGAAAGGAGATCGTTTCACTTGAGACTAATCTCTTTATTTCATATTTTCTCTTCAATTCCATTATTCTGAGACTACGATTGACTGGTCAATATAATGAAGCAACTCGCAAGGAAAAGAAAGGGAATGAAGTTGATGTAAGTTGCAAGTCACTTGATTGGTTCTGGGGGATACGAACATTTTACAATACAATATTCAACGGAAATCCGTTTCGTAAGAAAAGAACAATATATAACAATCTGCGGCTTCATAAAACTACGCTGAAATATAATTGAATTTTGAATTAGTATTGATAATTATGATTATTCTAAACAGCCGTTAAAAACTGGTTTTGCATTACATTTTCTTCTTCTCACCCTCGTGTTTGTTGTAAGGAAAGATATTTGGTTCACTTCAAAAGATATACAACTAAAATGATTGAATAAATGGTTTTGCTGATTTAGTCATGTGAAGGAAAGTTTTCTCAGTAATTAATAGTCAATTTTGAATCAAAGTTAACATAAAATGTTCTTTTGAAACACTTATTGGTTGATATAAAAAGCATGCTACACATGTCACCCTCATTCCTTTCTTTCGTATCCAGAGTGTATATATTAGCGCTGGAACAATTATTCGACATCAAAGCTTTGCAACATTAAATATTAATTAATTGTTATGCATATAAGCATGATACAACCACATTCCATTTTCCATAGAGAATCTTGCGAAAAAAATAGGTAATACAACAGTCAATTCACAATCAACTATTTAGCATGTTGTTGAAACCGTCTTTAATAATTATCACTGTTTTTTCTTCCAATAATTGAGGTACTCTATTTCAAGTATTATGTTAATAAAGTTAAAATACTTAAAATAACCATGTTTCCATCATTTTACGACTACATCTCCAAACAAGGTAAACTTCATGGTTATATTTTCGACAAAAGTAACCAACAAAAAGTACGTGATTATTAATATAAAGCTGCATTTGATACAAAAATCTCGTTCCGCAGTAATTGCAATGAACGTCCTCAAAATTAGTTTCTCTTTACCATCTTCTTTCTCACTTACTAGACACGTCCATATAAGGTTTCTTTAAATGCTAGTTCATTCTACTCATTACATTTATCCCAGGTCGGTTTATTTTTGTCTTGCATGAGACCGCTTTACATTTGATCCTTGTATATAATTCGATTTCTCTTAATCGCAAGTCCTCAGTTCAGTTGTAAGAACATCTGGATATTGGAAAAAATGATCCATTCATTGAATTGGAAGAAAATTCAATAAAACATGAGGGGTGTGCTATCTAATTTAAAGACGAACACATTTAAAATCCACGCCTTTTCACTTTCAAGCTCAAAATAAGTACTAATTACTGAAAATATTTTCTTTTAATGAAAAACCAAGCATGTTAGACAAAAAATTGAATGCATGCTTTCTTGCATAACGCTCTACAAACACGCATGCATTAATAACTGATTACAACGTACACAATACAGATGTTTTCTGTCAATATCATTCTTGAATCATCCCGAGAAAACGTATCCAATGGTATCCAGGAAAAATTATAGTTTTATCTTTTCTTAAATTACCCACCTTTGATCATCACTGAGAACTAATAAATAAACTAGACAATGTCGCCTTCCTTATCCAAAAGCGTGAACCGAGTTGCTCGACCCCTGCTGCGCGTTAGTTGAGACGTCCGCCCTACACTCACCTCCCAATACTCCCACCCAGGGGAGAACACGTGTGTCGGCAGCCCCCAATAACTCTCGCCCCCATTCCACCACGACGTCTCCGAACCGACGGTGGCTTCGACGCCGACGCCGGCCGACGCCCCACCGGGCTGCCAGTCGACCGGAACTGCACGGACAGTCTTTGCGAAGAGCGAACACTTCCCTCTCCCTTGGACAGGAAACTGGACGAGAAACAGTTGTCTCGGACACAGCCGCGAAAGGAACATGCAAGCTTGCAGATAGGAAGCGGACTCCAGGTTTCGGACATTGGACACGCCGAAGAGAGAATTCTGAGAGAGGAAAAATCTTTCCCGTTGGGGATCTGCAAAAGGAAAAAATCTTAGAAAGAACTGTTTTAGATATATAACAAAAAATACTACATACGTGACTACAGTAAAAATGCTGAAGCGAGCAGGAAAATTTCTTTCGTCGACTTTCCATCTCTGTGTGCTTGGGATAGCACGAGATGCGACGAGGGGGTGTCTTCGGACGTCGGGTCTTTCTCTGATATTGTGAAAAGAAGTCGACGAGGGTGAAGGAAGGAAGGAAAAGGATGGAACACGGATCATGGGAGAGTAGGGCGGGGAGGAGGGTGACAGCTGTCGACGATTCTTCACACCTGCTGCGATTGCATGGACCGCGCTGGTGGGTTTGCGGCCTTCAACCCTCCGCTACCTCCATTGACGTCGACGCTGACGACTCTATACCCCGCCCTCCCTCACATCGTCCCGTTGAGGGCGAGCGCTTTACGACCACGGACGGAAGGTAAAGACGGAAATGAAATTAGAGGTGATCAGCCTGGCGCACAGGGCACTGCGATATTATGTCTATCTATAAAACAATAATCAATCAGATGCTGCTTAAGTTGTCCTACCTCGCTGAAGGTCTCATCATCATTTTTTACATTTCGGTATAATGCCTCTTGATTCGTACAACAATTGAAAAATAAATGTTGTGTAAACATAAAAATTATTGGTTGAAATATTTTTACTATAGTGTTTATATGAACTTATGGGGCGACCCGTGGCGTAGTGCCTAACTCCGGGACGCGGGTTCAAATCCGGTCCGATCCAAGTAGAATTCGAGACGGTGGAAGAAGCGGTGTTCGCGGCAGGTTTTCTCGGGGTTCCCTCGTTTCCCCTGCTTATCATTCCACCACAACATTCACTCGTCATCATTCACCCCCATGTCATTCATTAATCACCCGCCTCAGTGAGGGGCGACAGGAAGGGCATCGGGTACCCGGGAATTCCCCAGCCAAATCAAAAAGAGGCACCATACCATCCCCATCGTCGCCGACCCCGTCTAACACGGGATTAATATGGCGAAGAAGAAGGGTTTATATGAACTTATAACCGACAAAATAAGCCGGAGTATCACGGCTGAGGTTCTGTGATGATACATTTGATAATCCATGAGATGCTCGACCACATAAGATCGAATTGCTCTTCCTAAACCTGCTTTAATGTAATACATATCCATCATTATCTACCATACCCACATAGCTATCATTACAAATCTTTGCACTTTATTTTATATACCACATTATAATTATTTTTGTATAGTATTTCTTATCTTTCCATTTCGCCATCAAATTTTTTTTATTATTTTTAAATATTGATATCAATTTCATATTTTCAGAATTTAGCCACCTATTTAGTGAAGGGTAAAAAACGAATTATACGGAAATACAGCATAAATCAATTCATCTTCTTGAGGTTGTGGTTGTTGTTACCTGTTTTGAAGATACTACGATGACAATAATTTTAATATTTCTATTAACAAATTCTAAGGGTTAGTAGTTAGCTAAAAGTATGTCATGCGCTATATGTAAATTCTCCCTCCAGTGTTGTTCATTCTTAAGTATCATAGCTTCATCTGTTATGTTAAAAATCATAACTCTCTTTTGTGCTAATTCTCTGAGTAAAAATTTAATACGCGACCAGAATAAATGTATTTCCTATACAATCAGAAGGTAGTTTTGTGACCACACGATTTCTTGACACATCTAGAAAGTCAAGTTTATAATTATTTTCCACTTCTAATATGAATTTTATCCTAGGGTAGTAACTATTAAAAATGTTTTGTATTTTATTTTCTGGCACTACACAAAATATGTCATTAACGTATCTAGCATAAAGTGCAGGTGTTAAATTTAAATGCTCAAGGCTAACTTTTTTTAAATTATGTAATACAAATTCTGACGTATTATGTTGCTAGATTTATTTTTCTTAATACAAATCGTTACCCTTGCCGACGACACATACTGCGACTCAAAGTTTATTGAAAAAACACAAAATATATCATCTTCCATAAAAAGGTCGTATGTAGTAATTTATTCATTCATAATTAAATTCCAGAAAAATAATGACATCCCACCGACATTTTAACATTTTGATAAAACTCAGACGAAATATCTTTATTAAACGTCTCATGATAAATGGTCGATAGTATTACGTCTGATTCTCACGTGTAATCAAATTTTTTTTATTTCTATAGACAATAAATCGTAATAAATTATACCTCTTACGTCATGTGTATTATATATGAATCCAATTAGAAAAGAAAAAGAAATATTATTTAAATATTTGATTTCGGGTGATCACTATTAAATTTCCCTCTTTTTGTGTTATCAAAATATGTTGAATCAAATGTAAATAACACGGTGAGAGACTCTGAGTAAATGTCTCTGAGAGTTCATTTTACTTCATTCTTTTCCAGTTTATCGGCACAAATAAAAGAAACGTGGCAAAATTTATTGAATTTAGTCTACTAAATTTCAATGGACCACGAAAATCGACTGAAAAACATAAAGTTTGGATGAGAAACATATTTTATGAACGATAAATTGATGTCTCATTTGTTTGAAATGTTTCTTCTTCATATGAACGCGGTCTGAATGCGGGGAGACAGGGAAGTTGAAAACTAACAAGAGCACGCTAAAAATGTTACAACCTCTAATAAAGAAAAATTTTTGGCTCATAAAATGCGTCAACAAGTACAAATGGACAATTGTGCATCAAAATGGCATATTTCCGCCACCGTCGTTTATACAACGGGCTCAATATGTAGACGTGAGCAAATATACTAGCACCATATTGGCATCAATATCAGGGGAATGGACGATCATAAATACTTTTCACAACGTTAATGTCTGCTCCACTGGAGTGATGGACAATCAAGTGATCGTTCACAAATTTTAACTGCAGTCGTAATCAAACACAAATGATTCACACCACTAAATTAGGGAGAGGGTTTACAAAGAGAATGGGTCTGCACCTCGTTTCAATAGAGTGCGCACAACAAACATTTGTAAAAGTGTGACATTAAATGCTTTACAAATAATATTATGTACTCAGTATTATATACACTGCCTATTATGGGTACGCATTAATGTTTGGGGTGTATTTCATTGATACGATAGTCTTAAAAATAACCTAAACATATCAAACACGTAACATTCTTTCCAAATACTGAGAGAAAATTGTAATCTCTATTAATATAAGCGGCATTGTCCTGACGAACTGACTGACTTATTCATTAACGCAGAACCTTAACTTCGAAAGCTACAAATGTAGGTGCCTTTTGCAACAAAGAATGTGTTTATCGAAATTCGAATTTTAATAGGGTGAAATAGTGAAAATGTGTATTTTCGAATTTTTATACTTTTTACTATATTTCATGAACTCCTCTCAGATATCCTCTCAGTTTGAGAATGAAAAAAATGTGAAATTAAATATCTAGAAAAAGATCCTTGGGTATTTCGGTATTTCATTTTTAATCCGTGTAAAGGGCCGAGAAGGATGTTTATACTGTTCGCACTAATGGCATAATATGTTATTTTCGTTTTAACCCTTTAACTATAAGGATATCAAATCAATTTTTGTTTATAAATGTTGCTAAATTAAATATGTAAAAACCGATTTCTGTAATTTTTGATATTATTATTATTATTTTTATTATTATTATTATTTGGTGAAAAGCGATGAAAATGTTTGGTGTGTTGTCATCAATGGCTGACACAGTTGTAATTTTCTGTCTGCTTTAATTAAATATAGAATCGAAATTTCGACGGAATGTTGCATCAATATTGAAGATTCTCATTAAAAAAGAATTTTTCGAAATTTTGATTTGCATGGGGTTATTTAGGATAAGATGTGATTTTTTCGTTGTATTGGCTACTTTTACTATACCTAACGAACTAACTGAACTGTCATCACGATTTTTATATGTAAATGTTTCTAGTTTGTTTATCTAAGAAACAGGTTTTCGGCTTTTTCGATATTTGAATCTATGGTGCAACGGAGTAGACATGTTTTCGGGAATTTTTCGTTAACGATAACGTCATCGAATATCACATTTGTTATACTCAACCCTAACCAATGGAGACATCAGTTCTGTTTCTGTGTATAAGATTTGTTGAATCAAATACCTTAAAACATTTTTCTGGTATTTTCGTTATTTCTATATAAAACGTGTAAAAAAGTGAAAATATTAGGTATGTTTTCCTGAACATCTGACTCTTTCACCGAAACACAGAGAAAAATATTAAACATGAGGAATTGAAACTTAAACTACATGTTTCTTATGTATCATAACAACTCATAAGGAAAATATTTTTTGAAACTCTCACTTCAAATGATGATGAAGTGTTATATTTTTTTCGAATAGATACTAATTATCACTCTCAATAACACCTCACTTTCTTGACTTGGAACGTTTAATTTAAATCGACACGAAATTACCATGAAAGTTAAACAGCATCACAACAAAATAACCCTGGCGAAGTTCTTGAAGAGTGAACTTCAATGAACTTCAGCTGTAAGTATAAAGAAGTAAATGCTCTACGAAAATTTATTAGTTCAGATGCAATTTGTACAAGCATTTCCTCAAGAATGGGAAGCGGGATGGGAGAAACGAGACAAGGGAGACTTGATAAAAGATTCCTTTGGTGAAATTAAGAAATAAAAACAAAAATATTGTTTTTTCCTGATGGTTATTTAATTGAATTTATATCGGATTTTGGAAATGAATAAATATTTGAATAAAATGAAAAGGAAAGAAATACCAAACTCAAGGATAGGTTTTATCACGAGTTGGCAAACAAAACAAACGATTGGTATTACCTGACGTTTCGGAACATTTATTGCTTCATCTTTAGAGCTGTAATAGCGTGGATGTTCCGAAATGTTCCGAAACGTCAGCTAGTCGTTTGTTTTGTTTGCCAACTCGTGATAAAACCTATCCTTGAATACCAACATGGCTGATAACCTTCAACTTACTGCGAACAACAGTGAAATAGCAAACCGTATACGTACGAAACAGGAAGAACATGCGGAGCACATTTTGTGGGTGCGTGAAATGTATACACAACAAAATTTGTTGAATATTGAAACAAAAAAGGAAAGTACAATCCTGGAAGAAAAGAACAGTTTTAGAAGACACAAATGTAAAAGAATTTAAGAGTATCTCACTCAGATATGGATGATAAGAAATATACTATATTAAAGAAGAAGGAGGAGGCGTGAGAACGCATTCGTAAGAAGATAGTATATTGTGATTAAAATTAGTTATTGTGAGCCTTCTAAAATATTATGTGACACAAAAATAGGCAGTGATACCAATGGCCAAAATAAATGGAAAATACGTATTAGAAAAAAAAATGGTTCACAACTGGTTGGTGCACAAAAATGGGAACATTCACGTTCTTTATTGGAAGGAGTTTACTTACTAAATAAGATGGATACTAGCTAATCAGCCAATTAGAGCTCATTCTCAGGTTTCCAAAAGAGTGTACCTTACGTGCCATATTTTGCAGGCAACTCGATGCTCATGATTTTGTCTGGTATCTCCGAGATTTCTGGACGGTAATCCTTAATATTCCTGCGTAAATAACTATATTTTTTACCACTAGGAATTGTAAACATTTTCTGCCATGTTAACGACCACTTTCCAAGCTCACGTGTCTTCTTAGTTACAGAATACATCAATTAATTCTCTACCAAGACCGCAAGAATGACATTATGAAGCGTCTTTGGAGACCAAAGCAACCGTCACGCTGTCGCACTCCTCGACACAACAGTCACAAGCAGACGCTTCTTCATCGTCAATTTATAACTATGTCATTCACCCACTACTCTCCGTTATAAGATTATTATTGATGCATTCCCTCGACAGCCAAGAAGTTGGGAGCATCGCTTAGAGGCAAAGAGTTGGAAATTAATTAGTCCAAATTAATAACATCCCTACGTCTCATCAGCTCGCATGAGTAATGGGTTACAGACGGACGGACTTGAGAAGCGGTGAGTGAATATATACATCACAAACCTAGAAACACGAAAATGGGAGAGGGGATTTTGGTGGAGACGATAGGGGGAGATATCATGCGCCGTTGTTACTCCTGGAGGCGAAGTCGTAAAGTTTGACGAAGCCACCACGACGGCAGTCAGAGCTTCCAGACAGCGGTGAGAAGAAGGGGAGGGGCAAAGGTTGCAGACGAAGATATTGCCATCGTGACACGCAGGCGTCTATTTATCCGTCTCACAGTGGCGAGCGGCACAGGCTGGCACCTCCGTCTTCCAAGGCTCTCGAAAACCGCAGACAAGACGGCGGCGAGCGCAGGCACGGCCCTCTTGATAATTATAAGCGTGTTCAGCAGCGCAGGAGGACCAGACGGTGGCGCGGGCGGACAAGAAGAGAGATGTGGAGGGGGAGGTGATACCTCTCGGAGGTTAACGAGATGGAACTGAGGTCGTGAGAGAGAAGCTGTTTGACTGAAGGGGGAGTGGGGAAGGAGAGACTAAGTAGTTTGATACAAGTGCTTGCGCTGACTTCAGCGAAAGTAAGGCGCTGTTGCTTGTCACTCTTACCTTACACGTTGTAAATAATATCGTTCTCGAAGAGTCTGAAATGTACCGTTTTGGAAAGGTGAGGATTATGTCTCTTACATTTCGGCACAATTGGGGATTTCTCTTGATGATTAGTCAAAATTACCTCAAATCGGAACCAAGTTGTTCTCGATTTTTGGACTGATTTTCAAACAATACTGAATTGAAAACCAATTCATTAAAAAATTAAAGATCTTTCAGAAGATGCGTAAAGAAGAAATGAAACCTTCAATGACTTCTCAAGAAAACACTAAATTTCGAAATAAATTATTTAAAAAATATGCATTTAGTTCTGTTCAACAAATACATAATAAAGAAATAAATCTTTAATTGTTCCGCATCAAAATTCTTTGGAATACTTCAGTGGATTCTCATCTCATATGAATCGGAATTTCAATTGCATTCCTAAAATTTTCTATCGTCTAAGCTATAAGTAATCGAAGATTAAGAGTTCAAAATATTCCAAGACATGTTAATCAGCACATAATAAAGGTACTACACATTTACTTTCCACAAATATTACTGTACAGAGGTAATTCTAATGCTTTAAAAGACCGCGAGAAATAACTCACTCCATAACTTCCCTGGAACTCCAGTAAATACAGAAGTGCGCGCAACTTTATCTGTCTGCTACAATTACTCCATGTCGACCAATCCCAACCACTCATCTGGCACTAGAGTAACATCTCTGCACTCTGCACTAATTTAAAACCCTATATATCTCCCAGTTCTGCAGGCAGGTTCAGTTTCCCCGAGTTATTCCTGGCGGGGCCGCTGAAGACAGCTTCACATGAAGCAACAACATACACAACAACTTTGCAACATCAGTGATTTTATAACACAAAAACATCTAAATTATGCCTCACACGTCTTCGCACCTCTAATTTTACATGAAACCTACAACACTAGACAGAAACATGAATGAATGTACGTTTCATTGTGAAAGTTATGATAGGTATAAAGAAAGGTTCAGTTCTTTAACACAGATTTTCGTTTGAGATATGTGTGTATCTAACATCCTGACATAAAGACTGGCCATGCGTGAAATTGATCATTCTATAGCGTGCGTGATTGAGTTACATTTTATCCTCCATTGCTCCGGTTTCCCCTATTTCACATTGTGTGTTAAAAACATTAGTCACCCGAGCAAGGAAAGTGTGTGACAAAGAGAGTTTACTATTGAGATTTTTGCTTGATACTTTCCGCAATAATGGCTACAACAACAAAGCCATAAACAATGCCCTTAACCCTATTCATAATGTTCATACGGAGGATGTAGAAAACCGTGAGTTCTCCAAAACCTCCGTACTCCCATATGTTGAAGGAGCAACTGACAAGTTTGGTAAAATTCTACAGGAACATGACATACGACCTGTCTACAGCGCCCCCGAAAAGTCGGGTCAAAGTTAAAGACAAGTTACCCCCTCTGGCGTCGGCTGGTATTTATTTTATACCTTGTAGTTGTGGCCGCGAATATATAGGGGAAACCGGACGAACTGTGGAATAGAAAATGAGGGAACACATTAGACATTTTAAGTACGGTAGGACAACCAAATCAGCAGTGGCACTGCATGCGATCGAAATAGGACATAATATTAATTATGACGGCACCCGTATTATTACTAAGGAGGATCGTTGGTGGCCCAGACGGATCAAAGAAACCATAGAGATTGCTAGAACACCAAACAATCTTAATGTTGATCATGGGTTGATCCTGAGCAGCGCCTGGAGCTGGGTACTTACTCCCCTTGAGCGCACCACCGCGCTCGGGCGCCAAACTCAGAGTTACCCCACACCCTCCCCACCCTGTCACGTTTCGACCCACGCTGATTGACCGCCGCGCTCGGCCAATCAGGATGATGCCTTCCAACTGAACCTATATAACCGACTCATGACTCGTCACTCGTTCGACCTCGCAGAGTACGACAGCGACTTAGGTCTGTACGGCTCTGACATTGCCCTGAAGAAGGCCACATCATGATGGCCGAAATGTTGGTAGTTTTATCTACTAAGACGCGGTTTGTCCCGGATAAACAAGTTCATAC
>NNCF01135024.1:276678-311658 GCA_002313205.1 Laupala kohalensis | reverse complement strand
ATAATAATAATAATAACGAATGCAATAATAAACTTCGAACGCATGAATCAGGTCAGGGGAGCTTTTTCCTGAAACAGAAGGGTTTGTTATGGCCATCCAGGATCAGGTTATTCCCACTAGGAACTATGAGAAATATATTATGCATATACAAGATAAGTGCAGGAAATGTGGAACTGCTTCTGAAACAATTCAACATATAACCGGAGCTTGTAATATGTTGGCACAAACTGATTATTTACATCGCCATAACCAGGTGGCTAACATAATTCACCAATCATTAGCTTTAAAATATTGTCTTATAGAATATAGCACACCATATTACAAATATGAACCAGCTGACGTTTTAAAATCAACAAACTTCAAATTATATTATGACACGTCAATAATCACGGACCGTACAATTCATAACAACAGACCAGACATAGTGCTAAAAGATCAAGTAACAAAGACAACCTATTTGATAGACATAGCTGTGCCAAATACTCACAACCTTCAGAAAACAATTCAGGAAAAATATAAGAAATACAGTGACCTTAAAGCAGAAATACAACGGATATGGAGAGAGTTTACATAGTACTGGTGGTAATGTTCTCTACAGGAGTCAACCCTCTCTCCCTCCACAATAGTATTAGCATGTTAAAATTGCGTAAGATCATTTATGTACAACTTCAGAAAGCTGTTTTGCTCAACACATCAAGAATAGTCAGAAAATTTTTGGATCATCCAGAGTGAGTGTGCTTGGTGTAGCTTGTATCACACTACGACCAGCAGAAAAAGCTGAGATCCTAAACGGCATAAAATAATAATAATAATAATAATAAATGGGAAAAATAATTCTCATGGAAATTGCAAAATCACTGAACTTCATTAAGAATCCCATACCACCAAAACATCTGTAAAAAACCTCAACCAGTCCTGCAAGACGATTTGAAAGCAAGTATTTTGTACTGGGACAGAAGCATTCTCACTGACCTAACAACAATTCACAACAGACTTGATACCATCCTTTGGAAAAGAAAAGAATCAAAAGTGTATCTCATCGATTTTGCTGTCGTAAATTACAACAATCTAGAAAAAACAAAGAACGAGAAAATATCAAAATACCAAAAACTAGCCTTTGAAGTAAAAAAACTCTGGAATGCTCAAGAAGTGATCATAGTGCCTATCATTTTATCTACCCTAGGACTAGTACCCCAATCCCTGGTCGATTCCATTAAAAAACTCAAAATCAACACCAATATAATAAGTAGATTGCAACACAGCGTCCTTCTGTCCTCAGTCCACATTACCAGAACGTTCTTGGACCTGAAATAGATTCTTCCTCCCAGCAGAACTTGATATAATAATCCACGCAGAGAGAAAAACCAACACAAGTTGAGAGAACTAATAATAATAATAATAATAATAATAATAATAATAATAATAATCCGTGTGGAGCTCCCTGTCTCCCATCGGACGCGTCCCCAGGTGGCGGATAGGGGAAACCCTCACCGGCCATGCCGGCGGGTTGGTAGGAAATAAAATACTGCCCGTGGACCAAAATAGGCATCACCCTCATGATGGAGAAGACAAACACAAGTAGTTATAAAGCCTCGAAAAAAACGACGTAAACGGGTTCAGTTTGACCTCTGACCCCGAGTCCGGCAGAAGGCTCGAGGCACCTCAGGTCGTCACTATGTGAAGCCCTTACTCATATGTCAGGACCCTACATCAAACTAGAACTAAATCGTTCAATATTCAGCGCATTGTAGGAGACGGAAACTGCCTCTTCCGGTCAGTGAACCTGTATCTCTACAACACGCAGGACAGACGTATGGAAATTAGAGCGAAGGTAGTGTCTTACATACGACGATGCTGGAATAACCTAAAAGACTATCTTGTTCGGGGACAACAAGACCAAAGAAGCTATTGCTACCAAATGAGGTAGTCAGGGACATTTCGCACGAATGTTGAAATCCTAGCGATGTCAGAACTACACCAGCTACGTTTTATGATCTACGCAGAGAAAGGAAAAATAACAACCGACACAAAAACCCTACAGTGGTCTGCAAAGCGTCACACACGGCAAATATTAACTTGCTCTTTACTGGAGATCTCGAAAAGGAACACTACGAACTACTTCAGGAAAATAATATACCAGAGCCACCGGACCAAGGAGTCAACAAAACTCCTGAAGGAAAGCGGAATGACCCCCGGCCAACGAACCTGAATAAAATGAATAGACGGAGCCATGTCCCAGGGTGACAAGCAAGCAAACGTCTTGTCCCAGAGTTGATAGACCAAATCGAGGGTAAAATGGTCTCGAGAAGAATACAAAGAGATTTTACTCTGCTATTATTTTACCCTGAAAAAAAAACGGGAACCACCAACCTCAAGGAAACATATAATCTCTGGAAAGAAAGGAACCTGAGCACTGCGCATGAATTAAGTGCTAATACTATGGCAACACAAAGAAGATTTATCCTGAACAACAATAAGCTATCTCCAAGTGAGTTAAGTGAGGTTAAGAAAGAAGCAAAGAGACTTATCCGTGAAGAAACAGAAGATCAGATGGAAAGTGAAGCAGAGGAAGAACTGGTGAACAAGACTGTAAATGCAACCTGTGGAGAACCGACTCGAGAGCCCAATGAAGGTCCGCCTGAAGTAGCAGAGATGGGAGCATTGCCTAGCTGTGAAAAGAAAGGTGAAGACATACGGAATATGGTTGACCATATCACTAATAGAATACTAGATTATACAAATACAGAAAGAAAGATCGAAAGGCAACAACTTAAGAAACTGAACGATACCCAAAAGCTCAGGAAGCAGATAAGGTTAGGTAAGAATGCTATAGAAGAAATCCTGAGAAAGAGGCCAGAAGAATACAACTGCATCACGGATTTGAACAAGTTCATTTACGCTACCACAGCAACAATTCAGGACAATGTTTTGCCCACAGAAGCAAAGTCTAGCAAACCCAGAAGGCCATAGACTGATGAACTACATTGGAGAAAAAGAATTCAGAGGAAGATAAATGAACTCAGAAAAGACCTTTCGCTATTGGATGTATGTCTGCAGCCTAACCTCAGTAACAAAATGATGACACGAAAGAAAGAATTGTATGAAAAGTACCAGATACGAAATCCCAAAGAGCACACAAAAATTGCTGAGCAGCTGAAGCAAAAGGTAGCTGCTAAAGCATGTAGGATAAAGCGGTATACGGAAAGGTCAACCTAATACAGACAAAATAAACAATTCGGGGAAAATAGGAACAAATTCTACAACAATATTATTGGCAAAAAGAATCAGGTCAAATCTAGGCCATCAGAACATGACATAGAAACGTATTGGAAGAGTATCTGGGAACAAGACGATGCACATAATTCAGCAGACCCTTGGATTGAGCAGGAGAACAGCCAACATCGATAGAATGGAATGGGAAAGCATAACCGACGGGGAGCTGAGGGCAGCTATCAGCACAACCACCAGCTAGAAGGCACCTGGTATTGATGGAATACACAATTTCTGACTGAAAAGACTGCATGCTACTCACAATAACATAACATTAGCATACAACGAAATGATAACCGACAACCAAATCATCCCAGACTGGCTGACAAAAGGGAAGTCATACATGATACCTAAGGACGAAAATACGGAACTAGATAAAAACTTCAGACCAATTACGTGCTTAAATAATATTTACAAGCTCCTCACTAAGATAATATCTGAGAGATTACTCCACCATCTAGCAAGAAATAACCTGTTCCCTGATGAACAAAAGGAGTGTATCAAAAATACGTACGGATGCAAGGATCATTTACTCACAAGTCAAATGCTACATAGAGAGTGCAAGGAATGAAATAAAAATATGTCGCTAGCCTGGATAGACTACAGAAAAGCGTTTGATAAAGTCCCACATACATGGATTATTGAAGCTTTGGACATCTACAGGACATCCCCTACCCTCCTTTCCTTTGTTAGTAAAACAATAAATGCTTGGAACACCGACTTGCATCTGATAGCAGAACCTAATAGCGATAGCAGCGCCATTGTCATTTAAAATATCAAAATAAAGAGCGGAATATACCAGGGAGATTCTTTGTCACCTCTTCTGTTCTGTATCGCTTTGCTCCTCCTCAGCTCCATCTTGAATCGTACAAATAGGGGATACGCATACAAGCACGAGAAAGAGAAAGTCAGCCATCTTATTTATGTTGACGATCTGAATCTTATAGTAGAGTCAGATGAAGAATTAGCCGAACAGCTGGCGACAGTAAAAGTGTTGAGTGACGACATCAGAATGGAATTCGGACTTGATAAATGCGCAAAAGCCTCATTTGTCAAGGACATACTGCAAACAAAGCGGAATATTGAAATAGATAGCGCAACAATCATCAAATCCTTGGACCAAACAGACGTCTATAAATACCTTGGTGTAGACGAGCGTGATGGAATCTAACATAAAAAGTAGCGAAGCAACTCCATTGGAACATATGTAAGCACTACAATATAGATGTAGATGAAAAGTGGTACCAACATAACCCGGATCATGTGGGATACCCAGATACACATAGACAGAATGATAGTAGCGAATAAACCGGACCTGGTAGTGAAAGATAAGAATAGGAGACAGTGCTTTTGATTGACGTGGCTATACCACCGGACTTTAACATAACGCAGGAGGAGGCTGAAAAACGACTAAAGTACAAGGACAGAGAATGTGGAACCTAATAACCACAGTTATCCCTATCATCATCGGGGCAACAAGCATCATCTCTAATACCACCGCAGAACTAGTTAAGAAAATTCCCGGAAAATATAATCTCCTACAAATGCAGCGGGCAGTGGTGCTGGTACAGTCCATATAGTTCGGAAAGTGCTATAGCAGAAGATCAGGCTATCATCGATGGCAAAGTTTCACCCTAGGTGCACGATGTGCACTCGGTGGTACTCTGAAATAAAACCTTAGCACATGCGCTAAGTGGAGTAGTAAAATAATAATAATAATAGTGTTGTATTTTGTTCGAAAAATTTGTACCACTTATGTTGTAAAAGTACCAGAAAACCAAGGAAAAGAAGAAATTATAATAATATATTAAAGTTAAGGTAAACCTTGAAATTGGTCATGCTCTAGGAAATTGAAACTTTTAATGTATCACAACCGATTATCTTTTCCCACAGTGCTGGAATAAAAGGTCATTAGTAATTATATAAGATTAAGTGGTAGAACTGGCTGTAATTCATAGAAAATTTAATGATTTATTTTGAATTTATGTTACTTTAAAGAATAAATTATTTATTTTTTACTAGTTTCTTTGAGTGGTTGACCTGTCCTCACGCCTCACTGAATTCTCGTACTTGAGAGTAATTCATAATACGCGTGATTTCAACCCTTATACGTCAGCAATCCTTACATTTTTTTACGAAGAAAACAAATATTCTATCGTTGGTAACAACTATACAACATATAGTATAGAAATATTTTACACATAAACTCCAACATTACTTGAACATCCTTACTCTACCAAGATTTCAACGTGGAGTGTGAAATTAAATTAATGTTAGGTTGTATCTCGTTTAATTTAAGATTAATACACAACCATATCGCCTTGTTGCTTACAGCAGGTCACTCGTATGTTCTTCGCTAGACGCTAGGTTTCACCAACAATCACAGAGAATTGTTCGCGACTCAGAGTCAACGACGCTTCAAGTGAAAAGCGGGTAAATTAATAACAATTTTCCTCACCTCGAAGTGCGAGAGTCTTCTTCCTTGGTTACGTGGGAGAAGCAGAAGGTGCGAGGCAGCTTCGTGAAGTACGAGACGGTATGCATATGTAGCAGTGTGTATGGAGTTAGGAGTATGAAGCTCACGATAAAATAAAGGAGAAGGAAATTGGTGAAGAGTTTCCGAGTTTAAAACCGTGAATTCGGGATAAATAATCGCGGAAACAATTCGTTCTCTATATTAAAATATTTATCTCAAATATCAAAACGTGAATATAACGGGGGGGGGGTGACGGAAGATATTTATGAATTGCTAGCAAGGGTTTAGATCAAAATATTTCTTACTGGTTTGGTTTTAGAAAGCAGCAACCTGAGTTTACAAAGTCATAATAACACAAAATTAATACAAAGCTTTATTTAACACCCTTGAGCAAGCAAAGTTCTCACTTTGCTTGCTGCTCCGTAAGAGAAACCGTGCCCGTCGTCAGTCAAAACCAGTATACAAATGTCAGTAAAAAAACAGTAAACTGATCAGTAAACACATCAGTCAAAACGTCACCATTTAGCCTTGCACACCACTTCACCCTGCAGAGAGTTAGGGGCATTTAACCCCCATATGTGCTGAATTTGTACTTATGAGGCTTCATGTCAGTATTCAGCTGAAAGGTTCCGAAATATATGGAATTAAACACAAATATCTTTCTTTTACATTACATATTTTACATGATATTCCTTTCCTACTTCTACCATTGGGTTTCTGGGACTGTTTAATCTTCCGCCCTCTTCCCCTAATAGTGACCCTACTCTGATATATCATTGGAAGTGTCTCTATTCATCTCAGCAACCCTCATTCAACTCAGCTAGGACTTCGACATTAATATTAACTATTTTCGATAATGTTTTGTGTCACGCTCTTCCAAACCCCCATCTCAAGGAATGTTGTGCACTTTATGTGGTCTGGACGGTTACATAGCGTAATGAGGAGTATATAATATTCTCAAAATCCCCGAAAACTATGGTTCCGGACCTAATATTGGTCGTTTTACGTTATTTTTTTACATCTCGCCTCTTTCAATCCCAGCTCTAAGGGTACTGTACCCCGATGCGATCTGAACTACAACTTTACGGTATTGGTATAAAATTATATATCTTACGCATCCTGGCAATGTTGGATTTAGGTTTACACTATATCAGGATTACACTATCAGCTCAGCGATGCTGAAAACCGTGGTTACGTCATGGGTGTCTTCTTCTTCTTCTTCGATGGTTCTACAGCCCACGTCGGACTCGGGCCTCGCCACGTCATGGGTGTCATTTCCGATAACTTTTGCATGATATCCCCTTCCCAAGAGGTATTAGGGGCTGATCTTGAACTTGGGCGTCATCGGGAATATCACTAAGTAATTTCAGAAACCCCGAAAACCATGATTTCAAAATGACTATCGGTTTCTTTCAGTTATTCGCATTTCATCAGTGAGTAGTGTATACGTATTATTACGTACTTTTATACGTAAAGACTCATGATGACTATGAGAATGTCCCTGAGCTGAACTCCGGAAAGGGCGGTATAGTCAGTGTAATGCGTTATACCGAAAACCGATTCGCTTCATAACCTAAGAATTGGGTCACTAAGGTGTATTTACAAGTCGAGGATCATTCTGTCAGCGGTATTTCGGCTGGGCGCTTACCTACACGTCATAACATCCAACTTCTCTGTGAAATGTTTTACACTGAAGCAATGCAAAATAGTCGCACCCGATGACTAGAAATGATAAGGAAAAAATGATAAGTTTGTAAAATATAAATTATTCGTCCACATTTTACGATTTAAAGATAGATTTCATCTCTGTAAAAATCCAAAAACAAAGAACCCATTTCATTTATTGATGATTTTATTTTTACTTGCTTAAATTACTTTCTTAAATTGAAGTGTTTTAACTCGTTTATTCTTAAAACTATTTTTCGATAATTTAGGTTAATTTTCGAATCTAGACATACGTTGTCGCGAACTTTTTATAGAACTCTTTGAAGCGAACAACATTAATACAATTTCTTGTTGTCACCTATCGCTAACTGTTTAGGCAGCATTTGCGAATAAGTCTCTCCGATGATGGATTTTTCCCCCCGACTTCATCAGCATTCATCGTCAAAAACCCTTTACAATAATAGACAGACTCACTTCCGTATTTCTAAATTCGTATGGATTCTCTTGTTACATCATGAAGGACTAAGGTTTCTGTCTGCGTCCACCCTCACGTTAATCCAATTTTTGATTTTCTTAGCGCGGCATGTGATTTCAATATTTGAACATGGGTAGTGACGTGAAAAATATTGGGAGCGCACACTTGAACTTGTGGAGTTTGGGGGAACATAATATCCCTAAAAAGAGAGGAAGGACCGTGGGTTCTTTTTGGAAAATTTTGGTTTTAAGCAGCATGATAAACGTGTTTTAGAATCACATTTACGTCTGTAATTTACAAGTGCTTGTGAAATTTTTACTGAAACATTTATTGAATTGAAAGCTGCTCGTGAATCCGTTAGGAGGGAGTATCGTACCGTTATTGTTACCGTGACTTTAGGGCGTTGTATATGTAAGTTTCGTGATAAAGTTTCACAAATATCCGAAACAGGTGTTTTGAAGTAACTTTCTCGCCAAAAATCTTACTTTCTGATTGCTAAATATTTTAGCAAGAGCAACCTACAACAGTACAAGTGAGTCTCTATAAATACACATTCCGAAAGCCACTCTATGTTAGGATGGTTTAATTAATTTGGTATAATATTTGTTGTCCATTTTATAGTAAATAGAGGATACGGTATAAGTATCGCTAGATTGAAATGTTTCAATTTGTCTACAGAAGGAATAGAGAATTTTACGTAATCACAGACAAAGGTGACTTGAGATAGAAGAAATTGACAATGAAATGTGAAATCATTGCAGGTAATTTTTGCAGTGACCATTATTCATTGGAGATGGTGATGAAGTAGACATTTGCTGGCAACAACGATTCTGGTGTTGGTGATGAACGAATCATCATCCCCATAATGAAGGGGTCAGGAACTGAGCCTATTCAATGTCGGTGTAGTTGGTGATTATCGAGTGACGTTGGAGAATGTTGACGTGATGTTAACAGCTAAGCTGAGAGTGCTCCGCGGCTTCCTTCCGTTGGTGATGTGTGTGGCGGAGTCTGCGTTTGTAGCGACACTGAAGGAGGGCGTGAGCTGCGGAGAGAAAAGGTTACTTAAACTGATTAAGGTTCTGCTGGAGCTCCTTCGCAGAGTAGATAAGGGCATGGGCTCCTACGACAAGAGAGCCTGCTTATGCGGAGGAGGGAGTCCTTGCCCGAGGATCTTGTGAGCGCCTCTGCGCGCGTGCGACGTGTCAGCTTTACGACGCCCTCAGGTCGCCTTCGACCACAGGGACAGTGGCGGTGCAAGATGGACGCGCGATGGTAAACATTCCCCGCCGCCACTCGTTCGCCGGAAGGTGGGTGACGTATTTCGCTCCTGTGCGCTCTTTCGAGATAAGGCATGCTTCCGGGAACCAATCTGTTATTTTATGTCTCAAAATATAAAAATGTACCCTTTAATGTTAAAACTGCATTGGATGAAATGATTGTTTTCAGAAATTCCTCTCTCAAACAATATTTTAGAAAATATTTTATAATTATACAAAGGAATCAGAATATACGAGTGGGATTGTTAACAAACATATCATACTTAAGGAATGTGTTTTGTTAAATATTTCTACCAAGATATTAATTATCTGACGTTCCCAATTAGGTAAGCGTGATTTATTTCCTTAAGTTACTTTCCTTGATTTATAAATGTATGGAATATAAATGATTTGTAAAGATGAATATTTGCCATTAAAACTAACAAAAAACTAATATTTTGCTTGGATATAAGTTTTAGAAATAAATGAATTTGCTATGCTAGCTATATAGGTCTACAGAACTCTATGCTGACATGCGATCAAAGTTTTTCGCGATTTTAATACAGTTTCATGCCAAAAGAAGTAGCGAAAACGTATTTCATAAATAATTTAAGACTCTTGTGTTATTAGTTATACTTCAATACGTTTTGTTTGAAACTACTGAAGGCCTACGTTAAGATAACATCCTACAATATGATCCCATGTGGTCATAGTACTGCGTGAAACTATTCAAGTCGTCTAATTTCGAAGCCACATCCATTACGTTACTCATAGTGCTGGCACACACAGCTCCAAGAAATGTCATTCTTTTGTTTTAGAGGAGTGTCCGTTCAAATGGAGATATTTCCACCAAAAAATCCCCTTATTCAATTATTGTTCTGTGATAATATCGAAATTCTCCACCATCTTGACCAACAATATTTATTTTACTATTAAAATACACTCCATACTTCGTAATTCTGAAAAAAGAAACGTAAATTAACCTAACATAACATAGAATAACATAAAATTTCCTTAATTGTGGTTTTAACTTGTTTAACTCGAAAAAAAGAGTATATTTCCTCCTGACTGATGGTTGATAACGAAATATTCCATTGCTTAACGATATATTTCCTTTAAATTATTTTAAATGATTCAATAACACTGACTTTTATGTTTCCTGTAAAATCGATGATGTAGGAAATAACTCAGTTTGAACAGACACTCTTCTTTAGTCATCGTAGTGCTAACGTGAGATGAAACACTTAACATTAAATGAGAGTAGACCATTCCAAGTTTAATGGAATAAAGCGAAAACTATGCACAAAAAGGAATGCCTAAGGGTATACTGATGATGCTGAGCTTCGTATTACTAAATGTTGGTGCAAAACAATGAAAAGATAAGTTAGAAAAAAAAAATGAAACATTCCTGAACGTTAAATGTTTTTGTTTTTTAAGAACTTTTCACTTGTTTTCTCTGTCCTCGACAAATATTGCAATAAAAATGACTTATTCTCAGTCAAATAAGCTTTGAGAATAATATGGGAAATACAGCAACTGATAAGAAACAGTGTTTCTCTATTGGGAATATAAAGTTCTTTAAAATATTCAAGGTAAGTATTGCCAACAAAGCGTAACTGCGTATAATGTATTTTTTCACATTTTGTGACGTTTGAGGACAACATCCCTTTCTAACTACAACATTTGTGTGCAATTTAAAAGTAAGATAAGGAGAATGACGGAAATATTTACGAATAAAGATGAAAAATTCCCTTTTTAAACATATCCGATATTCTGATACCTTTGGTTCTGAAAGGATGTAAAATGGAGAAAAGATTGGAAAAGAGTGAAGGCACGTGTTCGGTTACCTCAACGTGAAAATCAATCACGAGGAATAAGTCCGCGTAAGCAAACAAGACATGGATTCTCTCTCATTACTCCTTTCCAAAACAAGACACACACGCTTCGAGACTGACGCCTGACTCTGATATATAGCAAAGCGCTTGAGACAAAGGAACGCACACGGAAAAAGAGGACATTCACATCGTTGTGAAAACACCGTCTTTCAAACACTCAACCAGAGACACTTACTGTTGACAATCAGTGTTTGTCACCTTGCTGATGTCGACGACTAAGAAGTCGAGGACGGCTGGATCCACTGTTTATACAAACGTCGTACGTGTATTTCTTTCCTTGGCAAAGTCTGTGCGATTCTGTAAAAACGGGGAGATTATCTAAGAAAGATGTGTTAATCCACAACTTGGCAGCAAAGCAAATGAATGAAGGAATATTTTATTTCAGATGATATGATTTTCTATTTAGTCTTCAAAATACAATAAAGAACTATATTATGAATAAGGTCTTGTAATATGGCGTTATATATTGAATTTATTTACATTTCCTTTATTCCATTATGTATCTGTATGAAAATGAGGTAAAAATATTAATGAAACAGCAAACTAATTGTTCATAGATATTTTTTAGTGATGGTTTTTCACTGTAATTTATCATATATGCTATTCCTGGCTGCCATGCTGTGGCTTTGATATTAATTTTCTTCGGAGAAGCTAGAAACGAAGTTTCATCGATTTCTCTTTACCTGATGACGCGAGGAACCAATGATTGAAAAGTGAGTTTTAGAACATAACTGGTTTAAAAAATAAAAAGTAAATTTTATTAATATATTGGCAAAAAAGCAGATACGTATGACGACAGCAGAAAAGCAGAAAAGCAGAAAGCGTATGATGACGTGCAGGATAATAAACTAAATACTCTCCGGAAGCGAGCAAGAGATGATCCCATCAATCCCAACCTGGGACGGATTTATCATTTCTGCGCCCCCAGTGGTAAGAATAAAAATGGTTAGCTACATGTTATAATATAAAGACAATACCAAAAAATTAATATTTAATAGAAAACAGAAAAGTTACTTCCACCTCTGGTTCAAACACTTTCTGATCCAAGTTTAATTCGCTACTGCGTAGTGGGTGTAGCGGATTCGCGCAGGTTTCCCCAGGGCACTCCGACAGTCATGCATCATCTAATAGCTTTCATATCATACATGTATCACTCACCTCGGTCAGGAAGGGCATCCGGCACTAATAAAAATTACCCTGCTAAAACCATCTTTATCATCTTTTCCTCCATCGCCGACCTCTTCAAAATTAAGGGAAATCATGGATCAAGTAACCTGAGTAATAAACACTTGCAATAAACAATTGACGTTTTTATCATATATGTTCCTGCCGATCATAACATATTTTAACATTAAACGTATAAACACTACCTTTTGCGATATCCCATGTATACGTGTACTAGTAAAAGACTCGATATATTCGAGTAAATTTCATTTATCACGTACTCCTCAACATATCTTGTAATCTGATACAAACACCGACATTTACAAGAGAATTTCTGTGTATCTGATACAGAAACATTTGTATCAGGAACGGAGTTACCTCCATGTTTTAATAAACTTAGTCTAGAACCCAAGGAGCATCATTTCTTCCGAAAAGTTCCCCTGTACAACAGACGTCTATTCTTTCTCTACCCCGTCCCCCTTCCGTCTTGCAACTCCCTTATCCATTTTCTTCCAACGCTTCTGTCGAGTGATATTCAAATCCAGTCATGTCCCTGCCATTGCACTACTCATTAACGATAAAAAGGAACCAGAAAATGTAATTAATTAGGAATTCCAGACATCGTGGTCCCTTAGTCTTTTTTTATACTCAATGCATACGACTACGTGGAAGGAATACTGCCGTGGCTCAGGTCTGTAGGCAACGCATTTTTCCCTCGCATCTGATGGAGCAAGGTAGAGATGAGAAGCAAAGAAGTAGAAGAAGAAGAAAAGGAAAACGCGAAAAGAAGACATGCGATGTATAGTGATTCACAGTTACTATACTTTTAACGAAGAAGAGGAAATTGAAGGTATTGCAAGACAATATCCGAGGTATAACTTCATGCATTTACATCTTCTGGATATAAGAGAACAAAAATCAAGAACACATTCTCTTCCTTCCGTTCTCGAAGCTATTGAATTTCATCCTCTTTGCATATGAACTTTGTTTAAAAGAATGTTAGAAAAAGGTGACACTTAAATATTGAAATAAATAATAACTTCAAATTTATCGGACTCTTGGATGTTATTTAATAAGTACTACGATGTAACAATACTCTGACATATCAAAATAAAAGTCACTGAGCTTTCTAATCATTTCCGTTGTTAACATCTTTGAACATTAATTTTATGTGTTTCTTTTAAATGTCATTTTATAACAGGACTAATAGATTGCAATGCAAACGAATACACGTGTTACAAATGTCGTGTTCTGCCCTTAAAAAAAGTTTCTGAAGATACGGAAACACATTGACGAAAGGTAAATAAGAAATGCTTGCCAAGAAGAGAGCGTTTGATTGGTAGCAAATCGTGAGTGATCTCTTTAGAGTGTTACTACCAAGGATTATGAGTGAAGTTCGATACTTAAATTTTTGAAGGTAGGACATGGTTGACGATTGATTAATGACAATTAAACACGGTGACTCCAGTTGGTTGAACTACTCTCGAAATGAGAAGCTAATTAATGTAAACGGATATATTGAAAACTAATCAAGGGAAAAAATATTAAACTAAGTCGGCATACATTAATGGAAAAGAAAGTTTAGAACCCCAAAGATTCATTTATGACTAACAAAAAGAATACAAGCAAAATATAATGATTGATGAAGAAACTATTGAAATAGTACTAATATTAAATATTGAGTCTGTGTCAAGAAAATAAGTAATGAATAATTAAAGAAAAAAAGATCAACAATAGTAAATAACCAACTTATCTTGGCGCAGCGGGTGAATTTATGTACGTTGTCGATCGATCAGGCCGGCCTGGGACAGTGCCCGACGAATAAATCTGATGGATCATATTTATTTATTTGCAACATGATATTTTGATTCTCATCGACAAGTTGATATTATTTCAAGCTAAAAATTTATATATATTATATAAGACGAATTTCTGCCCAAGTTTCGACGTTTAATACGTCTTCCTCAGGGCATCATTCTCTTACACTACCATCCTTCTCATCCTCACTTCTTCTTAGTAATGGGCAGAAATTCGTCGTTTCATTTTTTGACCTTTTTCCTGAATGATGGTTGTTAAAATATAATACGAAGGTTGAGTATACTACTGAACATTATATACATTTATTATTATTATTATTATTATTATTATTATTGCATCTTATTGCCCTTTGGACGTGAACATATCTTCTGATTATTCCTTTTACTTCTTCTTCTTTACTTTTCAAAATCTCTTCATTCTTTGGCTATGTTCTTGTTTCCTCTGTTTGTCCAAACTTCCCCTGTTTTCTTTTTTTCTTTTACTTCTAATTTTGTTTCTGAATTCATCTCTTGATTTCATCATTTCCCTATTAATTCCTGCTTGTTTTAGGCCTTCTTCTATTTCTTGGAACCAGTTGTTTTTTTGTTGTTGAGCAGTTTACTACATCTAATATATTCTTTGTGAGTCTGTTGTTGTTCATTCCATGTATGTGTCCATAAAACGCTAGCCGACGTTTTCTGACCATGTTTGCGAGTCTGTCTGTGTGATCATATAGTTCTTTAGTTGGTCTCTTTATCCATATACCATGCCTTTGTATTGCTCCAAAACCTTTCCTGAGGATCTTACGTTCTATTTTTTCTGTCTCTGCGATACCTGATGCCCCGATTACGGTCGTTTCTGATGCGTAGAGTGCTTCTGGTAACACAACCGTATTGTAATGCCAGGGTTTGGCCTGTCTTGATGTTTCTTTTCTTTGTAGTGTGTCCGTGTGATTTTGTAGGTTTTCTGCATTTACTCTGTTCTTTCTATGTTGAATGCCTTGTTTGATCCTCCCGTCTGTATATATTCCCCCAGTTACTTGAATTTTTCCACTTCTTTCACTTTTCCATATTTTGTGTGCATGGTGTGTGTGTGTGTCTTGTTGTACTTTCTTTCCATGTACTCAATTTTCTCATACGATATGTGCAGACCTGTTTTGACAAAGATTTCATGTAGGAGTTCTAGCGCTTCTTGTGCTTCTTGTCTATTGTTGCTGAGTATTGCCATGTCATCAGCAAAATCCAGGCATTTTATGATTGTCTTGTTTTCACGTGTTATTCTTAACGGAATCCCTTTTACTTTTTCTTCCCATTTTTTGATAATTTTGTCCAAGGCCATGTTGATTAACAGTGGTGAGAGACCATCCCATTGTCTGACTCGTGTACGTATCTCGAATGGTTCTGACATTTCTCCCATAAATTTTATTTCGTATGTGGTGTTGTCCACATAAGGAATAGACAGAAAAACTACGTCTCATTGTTTCATGAGTAACGTAGTTTTTCTGTCTACTCCATATTCTTTGTGGCCTGTCTATGGAGTCATAACCCTTCTTGAAGTCCACAAATGTAACTACAGTGTTATTTGTCAGTCTGACTTTCAGGAGTGTTCGCAGATCCAAATCTGTTCAGAACATGATCTTCCTTTCTGAATTCTGCTTGATATTCCCCTATCATTTTATCAACATGGGGTTCTAGTCTGTTAAGTAGTGCCTTTGAGAGAATTTTGTAAGTGACCGATCCCTCTATAATTATTAGGGTCTATCTTGTCACCCTTTTTGTGCAGTGGATGGATTAACGCGCATTTCCATTCTTGTGGAATTTCCTCTTTAAGCCATATTTTTGTAAGAATTTTCTGAATTTTATTTGTGATGTTTGGGTCTTTAAGTTTCCAGATCTCGGCGATAATGACATCTTCTCTTGGTGCTCTGTGGTTCTTTAGTTGTTTTACGATCGTCTCTACTTCTGTGAATGTGGGCGGTTTTGAGTCTGGATTTGGTATTATATTCATGAAATTTAACTTTTCTTTAGGCTTCTCATAGTTGAGGAGATTGTCAAAGTATTTTTTAAGAATTTCGCAGTTTTCCTTAGTGTTTGTTTCTAGAGATCCATATGTTCTTTTAAAGCAGGTATTTGGAGGCTGAGAACCATTTATATTTTCCCTGAAAATTCTGTAAATATTTCTGGTGTTGTTTCTCTTGAAGTCTTCCTCCATTTCATTTAGTCTATTCATTCTGTCTATTTTTGTCTACTCTTCTTATATCTATTGATGATTGTTTCTGAACTTTGTGAAAATCCTGCCATGTTTCTTATCCTGCCGCATTCTCTTACTGCTGAACTTTTCCCATGCCTGGATCCTTTGTACAACGGCCTGATCACAAATTGCATTCCACCATCTATGTTTGCTGAGTCCAAAGCATTGCCTTCTGAACTTTCTTTACGAGGTCTGTCCAATTTTCTCCAGTATGACAGATTTCTTCAACAATTTTGTCTTTGTTTATCTCCAGATATTCAGGGTAGGGTCTTTCAACTTTGTTCTGCATTGTCTTTCTGTTTCTTGGGATTGGTCTAATCTTCACTTGTAGCAGATGATGGTCGGACTCAAAGAATCCTTTACGTGTTTTCACATTCAAAATTTCTCTTGTATTCTTGTTTGTTATGGCTACATGATCTATTTGGAATTCTCCCCATAAGTTTTTGGGTGTCTTTCACGTTGTGAGTTTTCGTCTTGGTTTTTGAAATTGCGCTTACACACTCATATATGTGTATATATGTGTACATATTATATGTACATACTTTAAGAAATATTTTAAATCTTTAGTGTTATAATAAAATGTTTTCATATTGTAATGTATATTGTATTTGAATTTGACAGCAAATTATAAACGAATAACAAATCAGCGAATAGCTGAAGTAAATACACAACAAAGAAGTCAAAGATTGGAAAATTTACGACTGGGTGCAAACGAAACACGAGGCCAGGAAAGTGATGAACGAAGGCATTAATGCTTAGAAGAAAGGTGACGTCCTTATGCTTGACGTCAGAGAACTTTGTTAGCAAACGTATTACTTATAACTTTGCTGTAGATTCTAATGTTACTTATAATAGCTTAGTTAATTTTATACTTGTTTTGTTAATAATGTCTAGCGGTAACGTGCATGCTTCAAAATCGAATGGTTCTCGGTTAGAATGCCCGGGGATGCGGAATGTTTCTTATTCATTCTTGTCGATGATATGATAAATCTATTTATACATTCATCGTTTTCAACATTTTTCATTCAACATTTTTACTATTAATAAATAGCTGCTGAATAACTGAAATGCGAATAAAACTGCTACGTTTGCTGCTTAACTGACCACCCGCTGCATCATGGAAACAGCCGTCCATGACATATTTTTGTTAAGAATCCGAAAACTCAGATTCACCACCAACAGCACACCAAGCTGATTAAACCGGCGTATTTCGAGACATCGAGGTACGTTAAATACAGTAGGAAAGTATAATCAGGCAGGTCATGATGACAAAAATAAATGAAAATATATCTTTCTCGGTGGGAAATCGAACCTGGACCTCATATATTCGAGACGTTGAGACAATTGAGGATAAATAGTTATTTTCTATTTATTCTCTGTATGTGTTCTACCGAAAAAATACAGAGTGTCATTTCCATAAAATTAGGAATCACCCTTTAAACCCGGACCCATACACACGCAAAATCATATATGGTTAACGTAAACTACTCAGTTACCAAATTAGCAAAATAGTTACGTATGGAATTATCATTCGTTATATTAATGGTTTGACAGCAATGTAACTGAGTAAGTAAACCATGGGTTGTATCCCTTAACGAAAAATATTTTTTAAATTTATCTTGTCAAGATCATGATATGGGTGGTCATACACCGGTACTACATTTAAAAAAATTACAATTGACTGAAAATAATTTGATCATTTTGTGAGCCATCGGAGCGAAGCTTGGTCACCCAGATATTTAATTATTAATTTAGGTAATTTATTATTGTTATCGCGAAGTTCCATCAATGGATGGTTATCCAGTGGTTATCCACATCTGTTTATTTATATACAAGTTTATTTTAAGTCGCGTGTCTTTATAGAACCGAACCTGAAAATGTATTAATTTTGATGTCAAGGTGAGTAAATGAATGACGGTATATGTTACTACATCCACACATACTAGCATTTAACGTTGCGCTGAAAAATTACCCTTATTAGCTGTCTCAGAATTGGATCCTGAGTTCTATGTGCATTAATTCTCATCTATTCAATGTATATGTGTCAAAATTATATACCGGCATTTGTACGTACGTGACATGATTTGACGTAAAGAATTATAGTGAAGATATGAGAAGGAATGTTATTATGTGTGGTCTCTGGTACTACTGTTACACAGCTTAAGGCTTAAGACAACTGAGAAAGAGTCACAAAACATGTAGACTCTCAAACAGAAGACTAGCTCCCATTTAAACACAACACATTTCGGAATAATTATTTCAATTTCCACAAATCGAGTTTAACTGCGCTCCTGACCCACGGAAACATGAAGAATAGCAGCTGCCCCTCAAAGAATAGCCCATAATGACCACAAAATTTGCAGCTGCTCCACCACAAACCGAAAATAAATGTTATGCCTCGGGTTTAAGAACGCAGAAATCACAAACAGAAAAGCTGAACCTCCACTTCACAAGTATCCCTCTCAACTCCACAATTTCAGAGGTTCTCTTTGAAATTCACAAATAGTTAAGTGAATAATTACAATTCGAAAAATCTTTGTTGCAGAAATAGCAAAGTGAGCGGCATTACTAAAAAGAGAGAAAGAGAGTTTTCTAGAAAATGATATATCCTCTGAGAGTAGCGGGTGGTTCACAGAATTCATAAATAAGCGCGTGACGTCCTAAATCATACACGCGCAGAAGAAAAGAAAGCGAAGGAATTCGGGGCACATAAAAATACACAAGAAAACGTCTGCTGTCCCTCGGAATATACCGCGAGAACGTATTTATAGTGCCGACGAAAGGCGGAGTGGAGGACTCAAACGCGCGGAGTCCATCATGACGGAAAAAAAATCTTTTTGTCCGTCCGCGTTTAGTATTCACGCGGATCGACTCCACGGTTCCGAAGGCGCCCAAGCAACATCGAGGGTTTGTTTAGCGTCAATTGTTTTCTGGAGAACCCTTCCGAGCAGTGACGCGAGAACATGAAAAGGTACGGGCGAACACTCCAGCGTCGTCGTCGGGAACTGAGGCTCCGGCGTTTCACGTCGCTGGAGCCGGGCTCGAATATTTGATTGGCTGCGGTGCGGTGATGCGAGCGCTGACTCACGGAGAACGCGCGAACCACCAGTGGAAATATGCAAATCCATTTTACCTCAAATCGAATTACTCGAGGGTGCTTCCACCTTATGTTTGGTCTCAGCGGCAGACGTTGCGGTTCGCCGAAGCAAACAGCGACAAGGCGTGGGTGGAAGGGGAATGTGCGATAGTGGATTTAATAAAAAATGTGGTGGTCAGTGTGTGTGTCCACTTTGAAAGCCATGTATTGGAGAGGTTGACTCAATGAATAACAGAAGTGACCAGAAGAACGATCGCAGAGGGAAACTCATGAAAGGGACTAAATGTTACTTTTGAATTCAATATTTTTATCAGACAGGTATGGAGTTTCTACTCGATAAATGACGATTGCATGCATAATTAATTTAAAAAAATTCAGTTCTTATGTTTTCCTTTAAAAAAACTTAATGATGTACAGTTGTCGATGGTTTTCCAAACCTTTGATATTCTAGTTTTTGTTGAAAAACGAACAACCCTCATCCATTATATTGTCTATTTAGGAAACTCGACTTTTCATTTAATACATTAGTTTCTACTACTAGATGAGAAGCCTGTCGCTCAAGATTTCACGCAAATTAGGTCATGCTCTTGCTTCTTTTTTCTTGCTGGTTGTAAGTCAGATATCAATCGTTAAAATGCTTCAAGTTCTGGACTCTACAAAGTATTAAAATAGTTTCATGTTACTACAGCGTTAACAGAGTTATTTAAAAACAACCAAATAAAAGATGACAATGAATTTTAGTTACTACACCATGTCGTCCAACTTCCCTTAATGAAGCCCAGGTTTCAGATTGAACAAATACTTTTCCGCAGTGTTACGAGACATGTTTTGTAAGTTTTCCAATGAATGGAACTTTTCTTAACGAGGTCATTATGTTTATTGTGGTCATTATGGGCGATTGTCTGAGAGACAATTGCTATGCTTAGTGTTGCCGTGAGTCAGGAGCGATATAATTGCAAAAACATAAATGTTGACACATACTAACTTCATTCGAAACAAGTTTTGTAAGTAAATGTGAATTATTCTCCGATTCTAACACTATGTAACGCTATGTTATGTTTCAAGAAATCTTGACTTTTGAACCCACGTACTTAGAATTTGACAATAAATAAATAGAACGAGTACGTCCGAGGGCATAATTTTCGGAGACGTTAAGTTTTTTGTCTTTAGTTTGTGTTTCTTTGCAGTGAGTTACTTTCTTCTCTTCACCCATTCCCGTTTATCGGCTTCGGTTCTTAATTTTTTTTTCGTTAAAATGACACCATTGTTTTTCGCTTTCGGATATATTTCCTTTCATCAGCTTTGGAATCATTAATGTAACTTATCACTAACATTTCCAAGAAATATCTTCGATATAAGAAAAATATTGTTTATTTAAATACAAAATTAATTGTATAAGAAGACAACATTAAATTGGCTCTGTAACAACTAGCCCTACCAGAACTGGAACATATTGCCCTAATTTACGCAAACTATTATCTTGACAAATGTGAATGGAATAACATAGTTGAATATAACTTTTAAATAAATTTTATGAGAAATCAGACTTTCATATGACACTGAAGTTATACAAATAGATTCAAGGGTTCCGGTACAAATTACAAAATACAGCTTCCAAGAAACATTACTCATAGACGAACAATCAACGTTATCTCAAGAATTTGCTCAGAAACTGACTGCCAGCACTCCAGTAATCAGCAGGAACACGATTGAGTTTCAGCGCAATGTAGTAAGAAGAGTGATTTTCTGCCGGAGGTTAATTTCAAATTCGAATGTAAACAACTCACCCCATGTAACAAATGACCCCTGTCTACAATACAAGCCACTCTTTGAATAAAGTTTTCTGATTAAGGACTGAGTGATCACCGTCGCCTTGGCTCTTCCCAGCCGCTTCCCACATTTCATATCTCTACAGAGCAGTTACCCCACCTAGCCCTATGTTACGCAAATGCTACCCACTGTCCCTGTGTTACGCACTACATTCAATCAACTGCTAATACCCTCATAGTGCTTTTACAAAACACAAGTAAATATCCGTTCGCAAGAGATGCGTACAAAAATAAAATACATTACTGGCTTGTGTAGACATTTCAGAGAATTTGACACTCATAAGAATTATAATAAGATCCATCAACTAGTATACATTAGCACATCGAATAAACTATTAAACATCCAAAAATACAAGCATAGGCTACATATTTATATATCAGATAAGGAAACGATGAAGTCCTTTGACGCCTTTAACTTTGTATTTTTGTAATATGTTATTAATCTTACGAAAGTTAAGAGCTGAGAATACTTTAACATCGATGCAGATCCTATAGAGATGAAAAACAAAACACATAGTATATTAACTGTTTCTTTATATTCATCAATATTACGGATATACGGATATCTTTGTAGTGAGTTAATATATTTTTAACTTGATGTTATATTTTGAATAGTGACATAAAAAGTGGATGTTATTTTATCTACTTTCTAAATTATTATAATATATGGAACATTTATTTTAAAAAGTCTTTATTTTAATTGACTTATTTCTATGTTTACGTGTTGAATTCTTATAAATTTTTGAATGATTTAACTTAATTGCTGGATCTTGTTCTTCACACGACACAATAATTAATAACAATCACCAGTCAAAATAAGACAAATATTTAAGTCTCTAAATTCACGTAGGAGAGGTATATTGCCATGATTCACAGTTCTGGATCAACTTCCCAAACCAATTTATGTCAGAACACATTACGTAAATCTACTAAAAACCTAGTGTCACAACCCAACGTCATAAATCTGAATCTTCCAGAAAAGAAACCGTCTACAAATCCTTCCGAGATCCTTTTCTCCACTCTCTCACACCTCACATTCTACACGCACGTGAAGTCATACGTGACAGCTCTGCAGGGCACTATCCATTCGTCGCGTAGGCAACCTTCGAAAACCCAAAAATCCTCTCATAGTATCCCTAAAGCGCATGGGTATTCTCACATGAGACAATATGTTTACTGCGCATCATACTAATGTGGCGGAATTTGAGTGGACGTTACTCGGTGCATGTTTGTACTTAAAAGATAAATTTCCTTTACCCTCACTAAGAGTAAACATTGACTTCCCACCCACAACAAACACGGATATCGGAAGGAAAATAAATCATCACGTTTCATCTGCAATATATAATCAAAGGACAGTAGAGAACCAGACCTTGGGACAGCAAAGACGCAAAGTGTGATTTGAACACACGATTTGAGTCGTACGGACTTTTCAATGGATTTGAAAAATAATTCCTAGCAATTGATCTTATCCTAGATTGTGTCTCTCTGATACCCGTAGTCGGCGCCGCGTGTGTGAACACTGAGATCCTCTTCGTCGCCACAGCGTGCTCTGCCTCCTCCTGCTTACGAGAGAAGGGAAAAACAGTCAGACAGACACGCAAATTGGAGATGATTTATAAAGGTGACGGGTCGGGCAGAGCTTTTGAGTTACGAGCGGATTCACGTGAAGGAGATGATGGCGGCGAAGATTAGAGAGGAGGTTTTAGATGTCACAAGTAGCACTCTCTCCGAGTGTTTAAGGCTGAGGCGCAAACGAAGAAAGAGGTGACGGAGATCACACGGTGGAGTGATGCTGCTAATAGCGAAAAGCGTAGAAGTGAATCAGATTGTCGCATTTCTGATGATGTTGGAGGAGAAGGCTTGTGTTGGAAGTGATAATTGTTATTCGTTTAACCCAAGAATTGTTAAAATTACTCAAATATATTCCGCTAGTTAAATAACTTTGAGAAGTAGAATTTACTTATAATTTCATGAAGTTAGTGACTATGTCATTACCATTATTGACCGTTAATATTAATGTATGGGAGTACATTCCTGTATCTTATATACCAGTTGCAATTATTTTCATGTAACCTAACTGTGAGTAATAAAGGTGAGATTTTCACCTTCGAATGAAACTTGCATGAACACAAAAACATAAGTTAGATAGCTCAGCCTAAAGTTAGCTGTGATCGCTCACGCGTTGGCTGTCTAGAGGACTGACAGTACCATTAGCTGCCATAGCTTATGTTGTAGCTGACCTAAAACAGATTTCGTATGAACGAGACCAATTTTCTATCACTGCGGAAGCTGTTTTGTCTGGGAGGAAGAAACAGCTATAGCTTATATGTTTTGCGCGCAACTGTTCAACCCCGCTCAAAAATCCGACATAGCTACAATTACTTTTGTTTGTTCCTCACCGCTGATCTCGTTCGTAGTTGCAACTAAATGACACTCGGCTGCGCCACATTCTATGCATTCGATTCGTTGACTCATGACCGAGGCGGCGCAGTCTCAGCAATTGTTTTACGGAGTCAAATCGACCATGGTTTTCGCAACTATGAATAATTGTTTGTTGTTTTTTTTGTGAGATTTTAGGGCTCGTCAACATCAAAGGTCATTAGAGCCCTTAAAACTTGTACAGGTAGGGAAAATGCTGTTACGCACTAGGGAGANGCGTCGGGATCGAAAAGAACAAGAGGTGACCAAGGAAGGTCAGAAAAGAGAAAGGAAGGAGCATGGCACAAGTAAGTGGAAGTAATGCCAGACTCAGCTCGGGGCCCCGTGTTCGCCAAACACGTACTTACTCGATGTAAGTCCCCTGGGGGGGAAAATTGTTTACTTGAACAAAATGATTCATTACAACGACTAAACGACGCCATCCCGACGTAGCGTAGCCCGAAATTTGATGTCTAGACGTCGAATATTTACAGTGTTTCCTTGACGACGAGCAGCCGTACACTGATGATATTTTGAATTTCTGAAGTTTAATGTTGGCTAGCACGTAATTATTATTTTAAATAATATTTTCAAATGTATTAATATAATAAGAGTAAATTTCAAGTATATTCAAAATAAAGAAACGTTTGGATACAGAAAAACTATTTTCTTAGTATTTAAAGATATTTTTCAATATTTTAGAGATGATTGCTATTTTACGTATTTACTATTCATGGTACAATTCATGGTTATTAAAAAGATTTACTGCAATATCTCAATGCTAGCGTTCGCACCTTCAGGGGGAAAGGACCCTGGATCGAATACTGGCGCTGTCGGGTACCTAACGACGGACGTCGAAAAAAAAGAACGTTTGCTGTACGCTTGCGATGAAACAAGGTAAAACCAAGGAGTTGTAATAAAAATGAATATTGTCAAGAAAGTCGAGAAAAAATATCGAGAAGGAAGGATGCAGATAGTCGACATTGACTCACGTCCAATCAATATTACATGCTTACTAGTTGGCAACATCATCTACTATAGGTTCCCTTTTCTTATCTTGTAGATTAGCTACTTAAGCTGTGAGAGCGTACGCTGTGATACAGAAGGTCGAAAATTCACATCATATCAGACGGATGTTAGTTGTGAGAGCTCATGTATTGTCTGTCCGGCTGGCAGCCAATACATCAGCTATCCCAACTCAGGTATTTTTTCTGTGTGAGGTCATTTTGTAAAAATTCTAAGTTATTCGGCTTCTAGTTTGCCATAGGAATGGATACGATGAATGGACAAATTACAATCGGCCACAAACAAATGACCTGAGACACTTGAATGAATAAAAAAAGAGTTATTTTTACGTCGGATGCAAATGATGAAACATAGTCTTTTCGTTTATAAAGATACACGTTCGACCAATAATTTACGATCTCCTTTAGCATCTATACATAAAATTGTCTTGTTTTTTTATATTGTCAAATGTACGTATGTATTTTATCAGGAGGAGTACTCTTATCTACTCGATGAGGGGAGGCTTAAACTATTCATGTAAAAATATTGAAATAGAAGAAGACGATGTATATCACGTAGTAAATTGTCTATTTGAAAACATTCTTAAATAATGGATAACCAATATGAAACAAAATATAGAGAAAATATGGAAGTATAGCTGTTAGAAGAATATCAAAAGTAGTTCACATACTTTTATTGAGAGTGAAGATAAAACAAAACATATGAGTATCCAATGCGACCATCTATTGACAAAATGTGTTTTCAATTTATCATTCTACTTTTCGACTCTGGTTTGAGCCACCTCCAAGGATGTGTTATGATTATTTAAAAAAATGTTTGTCTGTGAATTGTCATATTGAATTTTCAGATATTCGTGTAGAAATATAGACATAAATTGAAAAGATAAAAATAGCTTATTTATTTTCCGTCAAATAACAATAAGTTTAATTAGAAGCACTAAAAAAATCGTCGATTTAGTAATAAAAATTAGATAAAACACAACTCGAATTATTGTAATTTTGATACGAAGGTACACACATCTCACGTGCTTGTATTCTAAAATGGCGTGTTCTTTATTGTTATAGTTATTAATTTACCTACTCTTCAAAACTAAATGGTGGAATTATTATTATTTGATTATTACATGCGGGTTTGTTCAAATTGTCACAATAAATAAATTTTCTTCTTTCAGGGAAATCTTGGAAATTCGTATGAATCTACGACCCACATGCATTAGCCGCGAATCAAGAGCACTTACATCTTCCTCGACTGGTGACTGCCATCGCCCTCATACAGCACATGTAGTGACATACCTGCAACAGCAAACAAATACAATGAGAAACACGACAATCATTACCTCCATTAAACGGGCGATGCCAAGCAAAAACAAACGACGACAGAGGGGCAATGCGGGATGTCAGAGGGACGTATGAGACATACGGGTCTGAAAGAAAGAGGACCTTAATTAATTCGTTTTGCAGCACATCACGACAGGACGATGGGACCGGAGTGTCTCTTAGTTTTGCTCTTCGTGACGTCACAAGAAAATAAGGGCTGGGAAAGGGAGATGTGACTTGAGACATCCATTAAGGGTAACAGATGAGAAAGAGGAACTGATACATAAGAATAGACGGCAACACTGACTTTGTAAAACACGTGTACGTACATCGCACAAATTGGTGTACGATTTCATACTTAATGAACTGGGAAAACCTAGGAAATAACAGACAATGAACGGAATGCAAAATTGAATATATATGAATACCTATACAAAAATGAATATTCGCCTCGAAATGTGGCTATTTACCCTCATGATTTCAGGAGTTTGGAACCCTTTCTTGCAAGGTCAGCGCTCTCTCAAAATCTGTTCCGCAAATCATAGAGAGTGTTTTCAATACTTAAAAACAATACAAAAATTTACCTGAAAGAGAACCTTAGTCTGAATCATGCATCTCAAACTTGAGTCTGAGTTCTTCTAGGGAACCGCGAAGCGGATTCAGGGTGACCGTGAAAGGGTCACTGAGTTAAAATTGTCGTATAATTACGATTGAAGCCGCTGGTTCCCACATCCCGTTGAAGAGACGGAACTAAAAAACTAGTTGACCCATAGCAGATGAGCCCATTCTATTGACTGTATATTCAATGACTAAGATTTGTCAATTGCTGAATAAAAAATTGTTTGTCAACCAATTTTTGTTAACTACAGTCAAAATGTAAATGATAGTTAATAAAAAGTCCGTGATCGATCTAAAAATGTAAAACGTTTTAGAACCAGTGGTGAACATTGTGAGAAATACTGTAGGAATATCGACCAAGGAATCTGGGCAAAGTTTGGACTACACTAAATACTGGCAAAATATGCTAATTTTTAATCGGAGTGCGTACAAAATCCAGTGTGAACGTCGAAGAATGAATGGAGTTCTAGCAATTAAGCGACGTTGAGTCCTCCGAATATATATTTCTTCTCCATTTCATTATGTCACACAAGGTGACACATGGGTAAAAATTTAATTACTGAACCTTACGAATTTCAGAATGTGTATATTTTTTGTATTTTGTCTTTTTTATTTTATTATTTTGTGCCGTACAGTACAATATTTTCATTAAATTTTAATCGTTTTAGTAGTGTACCAATTCAAAATTCTTCAACCAATAAGAAAAGTTATAACTATCATAATATTATCCTATTAATTTGTTATAGGTATAAATTCATTTTTGTACTTACAAATGTTTATTCAGTTCCTATTATAATACTAATATAAGCAAATTGTTCTCAGAATGTATTTATGATGTTTTTATAGCTTTCTCAACCATTTAATTTTTTGTTTTGTTTAATTACTTATTGACAAATAATGTGGTGAAAATGTAGTACTGATGAAAATATTTATCAATAAAGAGATATGGAAACTTTTCCGAGCATTAACTTACGAATAACCATGAATTTAATGGAAATAGTTTGTGCTAAGCTAAACAATATAACTCAATAATCAAATGCTCCATAAAACGTCCTGAATGCTCACCTAAATTTACTGGCAAGCGCAAATTTAAGCGATTAAAAAAACTAAGTTGACAAGTTGAATCTCTGGACGGTATACTAAGAAGAAAATGGCTTTCAGCAAATTATGCTTTAAAATTATTCCGTAGTGCATAAAATATTGTGAACTTCAGCATCTTTGGGCAATGCAGATAGGTTTGTGAACCCTCTTATCATAGGGACGAAACTTCTTCCTTGTAATAAATTATCTCGTTTTGCCAACGGTTTACCGGGAAACATATGAAAATCTGACAGGAGCCGTGGGCGGTCTCCTTATGAACAAACGAATCTTCTAGAGATTGCTCCTTCGCGGGTTACGCAGTGGCGACGAGCCGTGTCGACAAGCTTGCCAACCTGCCGCACGTCACACTAAACTGCCTCACTGCTCTCACCAACAGAGACGTATATTCGCACATGCGGCCTACTTTACGGGTTTGTTTTTCACTACATCTTCCTGTGTCCGCAGCCCTTCAATATTTCTGCCAAGGCTATGGAGAAGGGGGGGTTTCCCCTCAGAAGTTGGCAACAGTGAATACGATACTTGGCATCCAACACGGACGAATTTTTCGCGGGTACTTATAAATACGGACTTTTGTTGGTAAATTATCGTGACGTTGGCAGTTCTGCACTAGATGTGAACCCATACCACTCGTTATGCTGTGAGTTACAGAGAGGCGACTATTTTGAGGCATGTTGTCTGTTTGTAGGTTGGAGGTTGGCAAATAAAGTTCCCCCCAGTCAAGTGCTGTACTCTCGTTAAGATGGAAAGCTCAGGGTTATGAGATGGACGTTCCTGCTACACATCGAGTTGCTCTGACAGCACTGGCATAAATTCACGCAGAATGTACTTCTTGTCACTTTCTTTGCTCAATGAAACTAATGATTCGGACAAAAGAGATCTATCAGAGCAACCCAGATGCTCAATAAACGTATAGGTCACTAACATAATAATATCCTGTAGTAAACACCTTTTCAGAATTTCTGGATGTCTGGGGTTCTTAGAAATTGTCATATGAATTTCACATTTCAAATATAAAGCATAATTTGTAATACTAATGAAGTTAGTAGTAATGAAGTTAGTACTAATGAAGTCTTTGAGTTTACTTTTCCAAATATATATGAATCTTTGACTTTACTTTTCCAAATATATATGAAAACCATATCAAAATTTTAAAATTTTACTTGCTATAATTGACAAGAAGATGACACTTCTTTTAAATTTTAACCCTATCGAACTATTTTGTATGTGCTGAGAATCTTATCTTGCTTTATAAAATAATAATGACAAACACCTGTCCAACGGACAAGCGACATTTCACCTTTATTAAGATGTCATTTTCATCTTATAATTTGGGTTAAGCACTGCTAACTAATGGAACAAACGCCCATCCGATGTTATTATAGAATAGTCATAATCATTCTACTTCATATAATAGATAAATTTGAATGTTTGGGTGAGATAAACGAAAATCCCTCAGCACCCGAAAACAACAAACTTGGTTGAAGAATACACTGAAGAGGGTTTATAATGTATTTTGGTATCGAAACATTAGATAGATTATTTCGAAAATAGCATTAAATTAGCAAAATACACATTGTCAGCGAGCATATTGACCACATTCTTCATTTCCTGGATTTTATTGAGCTTGCATTGCTATTTATTGTTGGCCAGTCTGTTTCTATATTCAAGTAATTGCTTTTGTTTAACATGTTATAGTTGCGTTTCATTCACAAGTGCTTTTATAATTGAAGAAATCAAACATTTTCAATATATAGCTCCACAAAATTGACGGCGCAGTAAATTCATCGCTCCATAACTTCTGTATCAGAAGTTTAGAATGTATCAGAGTGAAATTGAGGCTGAGGAAGCTCCTGTGTTTTATCAAGATACTCCCTTATTGGGGGCTGTCATTGCCGTCCCCATCGCTCTGGGACACCCTTAAACTGAAGAGAAATGCAATTTTGAAAAAAAAGGAGCAAAAATATCACACTTCATAATGTCGGGGAGAGCTAGTCTCACGTATACAGACTCAATAATGTGCACTCCAGTAGCTGAGATAAAAAGAACCCACATCTAATGACCCACCCCCACCCCGTTCTCCCCCACCTCGTCTGAAAACGGGGTATTTCAGATGTTCCAAAACTACTCAGGATCGTGTGGACTTGTTCAGGGAACATGGTTTACGTGTTCTTTCATCAATGGAAGGAATCCTCTGCGAGCCACCACCTTCAACATTTCACCCCTTTTGGAAAATTTGATTTTTCTCAGACTTAGATCGATCGATTCGTGATGCATTGCATTTAGTGTCATGACGAGAAATAAAACAAGATAAACGATTGAGAGTCAAAACCTATCGGGAGTGAAGTCACGGGAAATCTACTAGTTTTCATGCGCTATTTTCCAGAGCCAACATCACTCTTAAACTATTTTTGAAGCTACTACCATATGTATGCGGAAACACACAAAAACTATCATCTGTAAACCGGTTATATACCTTCCTTTTATATCGCCTCAATTATTACATTTTCTTCTTCTCTTATCAACCTTTTCCCGCTTTCATAACTTTAGACCTTTTTCCTTAATTTCGTTTCTGTTTCTATTTTCATTCTATATTCATGGGGGTGGACTGTTTCACTTTAATTTGCAACTCAAATATTTCAATAAGTAATATAATTTAAGAGGTCATATGATTCTTTACGATACATAATTTACTCGTAATATGCAGTGTGGTCGCTCTTGACTTTTTAAATTTATCCTTTAATTATTTTTATAAATATATTTCTTGTCTTTCATTTTGTTCTTGTGCTATTAAATATTTTTAAAAGTTGTTTGATATCATTATGAACATTTATCATGGATTACATTCTAGTTTACCATGTATTCTAGTGTATTAATTTTTTTTATAAGTTTAATTTTGATCTTAAATTGTCTTTTCTGAAAGAAGTTTCTACAGCGCTTCCCTCGAACGTTCTACTTCCAATAATGATGTATAATTATTATATATAAAAGAAATTACAGCATATATGAACAAATCATCTCTGTACTCGGAATACCACGTACTATGTGAAAACGACATTTGATTTCATTTCGTAGCGTTCTGTGATAACCAACATACATCATTCACATACGTAAATAGACTTTCTGACAGAATACGCGGGTGGCGTGTTTCTAAAAAATTAACTACATGTTCGAAATCATCATACTATTATCATAGTCATCATATACCTGTCTCACACCATTTTGTTCGGAAATTATTGGTTTTGTGTCGTTTAAATCTGTACAAATTATTCTTAATTGACCATTTATTGACTAATTATTGAATTAAAAATACGTAGGTGGATTCAAAAATATAGGATAAGAGTAGCAGTAATTGAAAATAAATTATTGTGTAAGAAATGTTTTCCTCAGAGTGGAGAAACGTGGTGCTAGCTGCCTTATAGCGGTAGTGCGGGCAATAAGTGAAAGTTCACAGCCGCGTCAGAGCGATTAAAATTGCAAGACCTTCAGAAACGTGGTCTCGCTTGTAGGTGCAGGCAGTGATTTGTTTCTTATGGGAAAAGAATGTGACCGAACTTGAAATTCACTGTCAAATTGTGGAAGTTTATGGTGAAGAAGCAATGAACAGACAACATTTCTTATACAGGTTCTCCAGGCTTTGTCTAGGGGCGTGTTTATTGTAACAATAAATCGTGAATTTAGTGTTATTTCAATTCTTATGATTTTTAAACACTACACTCAGAATAATCTATAGTTCGATAATAATTTGCACATATAAATTTTTTGCGTTAAATTACAAACATATTGACATTCTTTTAGTATTTTAACTCGCAGCTAACTTTTTGTTTTATCTAGGAATTTTTGCTTAAATATTTGAATCCGCCTCCGCCTTAAGGCCCTTGATCGGAATTGATGGGATGGTCCCTTGCTTGCTTCCGGAGGGTAAATTAGTTTATTGTCCTCCACGTGATCTTACGCAGTTTGTACTGCCTTTGTGACAATAAATGTATTTAAATATTCAATTTACAATTATCCTTATACATCCTTACTATAAATACACTATAATTCATTAATAACTACTATATACCAATTCTCATGTACCCTGCTATACATTAATTCTCATTACATACCTTGTAATCCTCGATCCGTATACATTCACTCTACCCACATACTCTACCTAATATTCAACTCATTACACCCATTTTTCCTCTAGGTAGAAAGTGCATTTCACAAATAGGAGTTTTGATTACTGTTTAATATCATCCTGTTTTGGTTTAAGATAGAATTGTGAAAAAAATTATAAATGGTTTAAAAATGTAATATATGTAGAGTTCTACAATAAAAATTATATTTATTTTTAGAGTATACAACACGAAAATCGGATATAAGTCTCGAGTGGCCGTGACAGTAATACCGTGGTAATGACCGAATTCACGTCTACAGAATTCAAAAGAACATTGTTCGGATAATTTGGAAATCTTATCCCCGAATCTCTTGTAAACCTTTTTTAAGGAATTAAATATTTTAACACTTCCCTGCATTTATATTTATGAAACTGTCGTGTTTGTTAAGACCGAATTACTGAAGCACCACCCTTGTTTCATACAAAACTTTTTTGTTCACGAATACGCAATAGGAATAATATTAATCGTCCGAGTGTGTCAACCGCACTTTGCCAAAAAGGGTCGTATAATTCGGAATCGTTCTATATAATTCCCTGCCCAAAAATATAAAAGATATTATTAAATTGAATCTCTTAAATTCGCGGTTAAAAGCTATCTACTGCACCAGTGCTTCTACCCTGTAAAATAATTTATTGATTTTAATAAAAATTAAATCCGTCTTTAACTTTATCACTCCATTGGTATGGTACTTTTAAAATATCAAACAAGAATTTCAAAACTATTTTCCTGCATGCTTGTATTATGTCTTATTAGTCATATAAATTAAGTTGTATATGTACTCAACCCTGGCACGGTTGTGTACATTAATTCTGTAGTCCCATCTTGACCCGGATTTTTTCCTGGTTTTCCTTCGGATAGAGGCGGATCTTTTATAAAGACTCGCTAGGCTCTTGTCTAGAGACGGCATCAATTGATATAATTATTAGCTAATTTAGTGTTATTTAATAGTTACGAATTATCAACAATACTTTCCGAATGATTTATAGTTCGATAACAATGCGTACTGATGAATTGACTTTTTTTGTGTGTGTTTCATTAAATACAATATTTACTAGTATTATGTTAATACTATAAAACGTGTCGAACCATTTTTATTTTTAGGAGTGTGTTGAAATATTAAATCCGCCACTTCCTTAGGGCTCTTGATCGTCATTGTTGGGATGGTCCCTTGCTTGCTTCCGGAGAGTAAATTAGTTTATTGTCCTCCACGTGGTCATACGCAGTTTGTACTGCTTTTTTGACAATAAATTTCTTTATTTAGTATTTATTTATACATGAAGCGAAATGATGACGCTTTTTTTAATCGGGTAGAGGGGATGTCAAAAACTGCAATAGGACAGCGAACGGTCGTCCAAGTTCTTCAACGACAGGAATCAATATGATCCGAGTTGAGGAAATGATTCTAAATGACTGACGGTCGAGCAATTGCTTCAATTTTCCGAAATTAAAGGAACACTTATCTGAAAGACGGTTCTCTTCAGACAGAGAGGTAAAAAATACTGCAGGGAACTGACTCAATGGGTAAAGGGATATGATATCTGCCGAATCGGGTTAAACTAATTGGTCCTACGTTCAGATAAATGCCTAAATAACTACTTGGATATTTTCTGTCTATTGTATTAGGACAAATAGTACTAATTAGCACAAGTAGCACTTATTAATTGGCGAGAAATACGTTCTTCACAAAAACAATGTATTTGCTACGGATTTGATTCAAGGCAATTCAATTCAAAAATCTCTATTACCTTCAATTGTAACTCACTACCATGATGAATAATTAAAATGCATATATACTAACAAACATAACTTGCTGCATTAATAAAAACCTGGCGTATTAGCATATCTTAATTATTGTCTTCACCATAGTAAATATTTCAGCATAGACAAAAACGAGAAATAAATTTGCAAAATTAAAGTTTCATTTGGATTAAAATTATCAAGTCTAATTTAAGCTTTCTTAGAGTTTAAATTGGAGTTTATCTCGGGCACATATGGCGTTTATCTCGAACGGTTTCTATGAAGTTCTCAGAATATAGGATTTAGAGAATGCAAAAGAGAGTTGTCATCAGCTCATCTCTGGTATAAATAGATCAGTGATTTGATTATATGAGAGACACATGTAGGAAACGCATTTAGTAACTGTCAATCGATGAACCTTTGGATCCACAAGACAAGGAAGCACATTCCTGGAAAGGTAAACATATTGATTTAATCCAGGCAACGCTTGGTCACCCGGAAATTAGGAACGAATGATGGGCACTTGCCTAAATAAAAAGTAATTAAATAATGAAAGAAATATATTATTATCCGATAATATTGTTCAGCTTAAGTGAAGCTACAAGTTTTCGTGCTGCCAACAGAGTATTTTCAAGTTCCTTGGTAGAATGAACATCATCCGTGACGTTTTCGCACCTTGGTGAGACGATTTTGCGTAGAACGAGAACAACGAGGACTAGAATGAGGTGTAATCTTTCTGAAAAACATTACTCTTCTGGTTAGAATTAGTAAAAACTCGTATTTCATGACGGTAATAAACGACGATGCTACCAGAGGAAAACACAACCTGGAAGGATGCCTGGATTGTGACCGGAAAATGATTTGTTTTATAGTTCTCTAGAAGCTCTATAATGAAGCAAACTATTCTTCTTGTTTGAAACTTACGTCGTTCATCAAAAATAATGTTGCCTCTTATTATATACTAGCCCTAACACTATTCTCCAAATAGATTTGAATTTAATTAAAATGTTTCTTTTGCTCATTAACGTCGAAGATGAATCCGGCTCAGTAAATCATTGATTATTCAAGAATAATTAAAATACATAGTTCAAACCAGTACCATTATAATTCATCTTTTAAGAGTGCTTAATCATTTTTTCAATTTTTATATATTAATTTCTCATATAAAAGTTAACTGAGGTTGTAAATGTGGTAAAATATTTCATAAGTACCTAGTATATGTATTTGGTTTCTGGTAGTGTATGGTATCTATATGATTACAATATGGTGTGTGTTTTAGATGTATCAGATTTTATTCGTATTTTTAGTTTTACTAAATACTAAAGAGTTCAAAACCATTGAAATTCATCGAGGATTGAATATATATATATATATATATATATATATATATATATATATATATATATATATATATATATATATATATA
>NNCF01135024.1:262117-274864 GCA_002313205.1 Laupala kohalensis | reverse complement strand
TATATATATTTTTATATATATATATATATATATATATATATATATATATATATATATATATATATATATATATATATATATATATAATAGGAGAAAATCAGGGAGGTAACCGAATCCCAGATTAATCTTTCAACTCTGACGAGTAGAAAATTTTCTTCATTTATAAAACATCGATCAATTTACAGCTGCTTAGCGCCCTCTCACCAAAATCAAATTAAAGTATCGACACTTAGAAGGTGATTAATTGGAGGTGTGATAAATTTTAGTGAGAGGTGAAGAAACTGTCCGGCGTATTGACGGGGTGACTTTTACTTTTAAAGTCAAAGGAACTATAATTTATACTTTATGTATTTTATTTGGACTATTATATTTTCCTTACAGTAGGAAAATATTCGCTTAATTTATTATCAGTACATTAAAGGAAAAAAATAGCTGAAAAGAAATGTTTATATTTTATATTTAGCTTTTAGAAGAGAGGCAATGAGATTTGAAACATTAATCGCCAAGGATTAATTCGATTTCTAAAATTAAAAATAAATTTGATTGCGACTCTAATACTGCAAGATCGAAACATTGAAAAGCTCAATCTCTTGAAAAGAGCGAGACCCTAGGTGACTCTCCTTTTTGCCTAGTAGAAGAACTGGTTTCGGAACTGTACCTTCGCATTTTATGAAAGAAGAAATGAAGTTCTAGACCCATATTACGTCAGTTGAGGTACAATTTCGTAAATATGACGTTCTTGTTAAACACTATGTGTAGTAAATCTTAATCTATAAAGCAGTTTTTAAAACTCCTTTAAATTAGTTGTTACTGATTTATTCATTTTTTAGCATAAGAGGCACTTATTGTGATGAGCAGAGTTAGCTCAATAAGAGCTAAACATGATGCTTGCGTTTATTATAAATGAAATAAAATATTGATGTTTGAGTATCCAAGGAAATGAAAGCTGCCAGTTTCTTTCCAAGTCAGAAACTATTGAAATATACAGAAGTCTACACTTCAGAAATAATAAAATATATGGTCTTTACCCATTACTCGAACTTGACAGATTGTGGGCGTCACGTGAACCCCGATTTATGGTTTGAAGTGTCGTAGTAGACATTGGGAAACACTGGGAAGTGACGAAGAGAAGCTAGGAAAGGGATGAAGCGCATAGAAGCGGTGTGGGGGTGCAGTCGCAAATATGCCAATCTTATTCGGGGGTTGCTCAGGTAGACGTGACAGCGCACCCCTCCGTCACAAGATGGATGTGTTTACCGTCGCTGCGCGTCTGCAGCGTACACCGCGTCTCTTCCTCACACATGGAAAACCACCACCAGAATGCGCTGCTCCATCTCTTCTAGCTCCATCACTCTCTTACAAAGTATCTCAATATTAATTCATGATAAATGTGTTGCGTTAAAGGAAATTGAAAAACATATCAGTATAATCATTTAAATATATTAATGATGTTTTAATGTTTATTGACATTAGTGGATTGAGAAAGGAAAATATATACCATTCATACACACCATGTTCATATAATATCTTCCAGGATCATAAATCTTTTCAATTTTTTGGTTTACAGAGCTTATAATTTCATTTTGAGGAAAATGTTATTAACAGATCATATAAGAGAGCAAACAAATTCTCTCTTAACTCTGATTACTTCTTAGGAAATTCACTGAATGCGCACCAAGTTCCCTGCTGAGCCTACGATTCGATTCGATAGCGCAAAGTGTCGCCACGACGCGTTTACATTACCTCGTCACTCTTTTACACCCTCTCTCTCTCTCTCTCTCTCTCTCTCTTACACACACACACACCGCAAGTGAGGAAATGCTGCCCGACGTTTCACGCATAAATGACTCGCCAACGACGAAGAATAAAACAGCGCTTCGACGCGCGTCACTGTATATCCCTCACCTTGTGATGGACATCGCATACGCTGCGCAACAGATTACTCTGTGCTTTGCCTCCAGGGAAAAACGTTGTCAATGTCACCTCGTACATATCGACCCACACCTATGGGTAGAGAGAGGGGAGCAGAATATGGAACACTTCATTTTACGATTGTCAAATTATTTATTCGCATAAAATGTTCAAACATTATTCATGATTAAGAGTTAAAAAAGAATTTTCGTATCCACTTACACGATAATTGTAGGAAGTAGATTGATACGACAAAAGTATCATCTGCTATATTTATTAAGTACTTATTTATAAAGTAATATACTCTATTTATCCAAGAAAATAAAATTTTGTTATCTTCGTTTCGTCAAAGGAAACGAAGCATTATCATATATCGAACAGATGTATGATGGCGTTTCGTGTTGTACGTACATAAATAAAGAAATTAAATTCGAAAAATATCGAGTTCAAAAGTATCATATTGCAGGTAAACTTTTTGTTATAATGAATATCGAATTTCCAGTACAATACTTCACCAAGAAACCATATAAAATACGAAATAGAGCTCTTGAATATTCACAGGTTGCATTTTAATAGTTACACATTGACTGCGATGGCGATCAGTTCCAATTTTACTAGCAAACTTTAGTGTTTACACAAACTATGTAACAGTAAAATTAGTTTTTCTTGTTAATTAGCGTGAACTTACTCTTTTTCTTTCCCGAACAGAATTTGAAAGAAAACTGAAAATATTATTAGATGCAATAATTATTTGAACTCTGAGATTTAACTTATATTGCAAGAATTTTATAGTTCGTTTTTGCATTCAATAAATCTTTCTTTCAACAAATATCAAGACTCACTACCAGTACGTTCCCAAGTGGTACGTTAATATTAATTGAGAGAGAACGGGTGAAATCCACTATCAGTCAACCAACCAACTTCACATTTTCTTCACTTTTATTCTTTTTGCAAAATTCCTACGGTACCGAACTGGTCTGGAGAAGTTGAGAAAAATCATTAGCTTCATCATCTCATCAGTTCGGATGAGAGAGCTTATCGCAGTTTCTATTGTATCGAACTATCATTTATCACACCGATTCTTCATACTATAGAAAAGTCATCGGAAGTATGTGGATGTTTTTGTGCCACATCTTCTCCTAAAGAGTGGAGCTGATTTCAACCAATGAGGAAGGGTAAGATTAGTATTGATGGAGGTAGGTTACATAATGTGATCTAATAGATTGAATACAAATGTTACACATCAAATAAAATAATCCCTCTTTTAACTCAGAGATGTTACACAGAGTTTTTCATCGATTTTAAAAATTCCTTTTCTATTTGATTATTTTAATTTTAAATACTTTCTATTTTAAGTTGGTGGATCAGTATGTGAATTCTGGTTCATTCATTGCTATGTTTATTCCATTCGTTGAGTTTTACTACCGTTATATTTACTTTATGTGATAATTTTCTCCACTTGTTCCCTTGTAAATTGTAACACGTCTACCTTACTCTGTGACGGTCATCATTTGTTCCCAACTTTTTAAAATGTTTTAGCAGTTTAAACATCTAAAGATGACCGAAATATATGGTTGAAATGTTTGTTGTTGTGTCTTTGTATGTAAGTTTGTAGTAACGACAATGCCTTAAAACTGCGGTCTACTTTTTCATGGTCGGACTTGAAAATATGGATTTAACAGCTGACGTTAGTGGAAATCCTGAAACTAGAAGAAATTACTGTGCAGTAATAATCGAGGAGAAATATTGTTTAATTAAATAAATAATGATAGACTTACATCGTTATTGACGAATTATATATATAAGTCGTTTTATATATACTTCGTTTTAAGTCGTCCTCAGGTCAAATTATAACAAATTATAACAAGAAACCTAACACCAGAACAACTGAACATGATATATCGTCCAGTGCTTTAAAATTAAGTAAGATCTATAACCATATTCAATTTTCATATTGTTTAAGAAATTTCTATCCACATCAACTGGTCTAGTGGTACCAATTCTACTACAATTAACATGGAAAATATTGTTGTAGACTTGACATTCATATCATCGCTAAGGGAACTGTGACGGTGGAATTATTTTTGAAGATTTGCAATATTAAGAAAACCTCTGCAAAACTATCTGTAATAATATATAAAACTGTGCATAGAATATTATTCTGAACATTGCATGTTATATTACAAAGAAGCCGTAGGGTAATGATAGCAAAAATAAATAATGCAGTGAACCGAAATAGCGTAGAAAAAGGCGCCGACGAGTAAGGTTCTAAAGTATATCAGCCTGCGAACAAAATAATGCGATATAAATAATAAGTCAATAAGTCGATGCAGAATTCGAAATTCTGCTCTTTAAGAATTTGCGTTGTAACAGTGGGATTTCAGTTGCTTCTTGGCTAGGATAATTCACATTTATCGGAACCTGAGTTTGGCCACGGGTATTTTAAAGAATACGATGAGAAAGGAGATGGGAATTGAAAATTTATGAAACTCATTTGAAAAGTTTAACTTCCTAAAAATAACACTCACAAAATAGGTTATATCCTTCTAAGATAAACTTCATAATAGTAAGTTCGTAGTTTTAAATGTAACTATAAAACTAATATATTTCCGGTAGATATATTAATGGAGTTTGAAGAAAGAATATTTGTATATAGTCACAGGATTCACAAGAGCGCTGCCGCAAATACGCAGATAATTTTATTACATATCTATAGGTCATATTTATTTATTTCATATTTGATATTAAAATAAAGGAACATTGGTACAAATTTACACTTCTCGTACCGGAAGTATTTAAAAATTTGTAATGGGTTAAGAAACATACAACTTCTTCACTATTAATTTTTTGCCGAAACTGAAACTTTATTACTTCTTAACTGTAACCGGGAGGAGAAGGGTTTTTTTAACCGAGATGACGCCCTTCAGAGCATGATCGATTTGTTGAAAATTTCTTTCTATGTCTTTTATTGAATCTCTTTTAACTATTTCGAGGATTGTGTACATCGGATATTCAAAAGGTAAAAGCAGATGAAGTGATTTCAATATTTAGGTGCCAATAAATTTTCCGATCCCACAATGGTGATGAGTTGCTACCAAAACACATGCCATCCTTTTCAGTTCGAAATTATTTTTGAAACGTGTTTCCTATTATATGGCTTAAGTAGATTTTCCGATAAATTATTATGTAATTTGTATGCTCAAATCTGAATACTGATAAAGTAATTTGTAAAATTACAAATAACTAGCATTTATCATTAATGCTGGAGAATTTAGACTAATTCATTGAAAACATTTTCTTGTGTGGTGGAACAACTTCCTAGGAGTATTATTTCCTGCTTCCGAATGTATAGAAATATTTAACGAACTTGAAGTAGGCCCAAAACCAGATTTTTAGGGGGAAAGTTTGAATTTTAGACTTGTTTATTTATATCAACACAAAAAAGGTTTCGTAAAATATATTAAAATTTTTCAATTATTTATTACACACAAATCAATTAACAAATGGAAAAGGGACAATATTTTATACCGAGAAAGGGTTTTTCATTTTACAGGGAGAGCGCTGAGTCCTCGAAGCTTCCTTCGCCCTTGACTACGTGCCTGACTTGCAACTATTTATCCCAAGAGTTCTCAACTAATTTTTCACTCATACCGCATACGTCATTGTAGTGTACGCTGTTTTGCATGTCGAATCAATCAAACATATTCTTTTCACCTGAGTTTTTCATCAATCAGCTTAGCGTTCCTTTTCCCACAGAAGCTACGAGTCGAAAACAACAGAGAAGAGAAGGGGAGGTCGTGGGCGTAAGTAGGGGCAGGGAACGACACAGTATTAACTTTCCACGCCTTGCCCGCTTCATCCCATTATCCCCGCTGATGGGATTAACGCCAACAGACGTCGTCGTCTCCATTCTCATCCCATCTCTTCGCACAGCCCTTCCCACCCTCGAATCACGTCGTTGGTTCATCACCTGAACTACTTTACTTGCAACTGAACTACTTTACTCTCATGATAATTTTAATGAGAACTCTCATAATACGTAGAAAGGAACAAAATATTAAAGGGGTCTCAAAATATCATGGCACGTGCCCCGATTATAAAACTTAAATTCACTGTCACAGTTTTTTTTTATTTCATTAGAAACTAGAAGTCAGGAAATTGTCATTTGGGTATGAAGAACTTTCATAACTTTTAAATGAAGAAGATATCGTCGGCCAACTCGAGTCAATGACAATTCGACTTGGGTATTTCACACGTCTCCTAGACTTTATGGATACTTCCATTTACCAAGTAGAATTTATAATATTTCTTTCCTCTTTTTTCTTTTCCTTGTTATTTTCTTGCGTCTGTGACGTTACGCCACTTTCACCATTGTTGACTCACTGTCATTGTTGAGTCACTGAGCGGTGGAGCACGCGTCATGCACAGTTGTTTGTAAGTATGAGGGGTGCTCAGTTGGTTTATCGAGTGCGAGACAGTATGCATGCAGATGGGAAGTTATATATGTTATGGTATGCGAGAAGGAATACGGGAAAGTTTGTGATTGATGAGTGATGAGTGAATTATTGTATTGCGAATTTATACAGGTATGTTTTGTTTTGTGTGTTTTTTTATATTTATTATCCAGTGTTTAATTTATTGCTAGAAAATTAGAATATCGGTTAATTGTAGACCTTGTTGTGTGTAGTCCTGAAGAAGAAAATATAAATTTTCGAATCGTTGGCAGTTGGAATAGTGTTATTTTTCTTTTTTTCTCTCGACCCTGTCTCAGTTTATATTATAAAATTTGGGGTCAACAATATGGAGTATGTAGATATTGTGTTCTTTGCATAATTGTGTTTCTGTCTAAGCAAACAATGACGTGAAATATTAAAAAAATTATACCTGTATCAGAGAGTGGTAGAGATTTGACAGTCAATTTACTTCCGATGAACGTTTGAGTGAGAAAGCGAGTTTGATTCCCCACTTTGCTGAATTGACTGAGGTTTTCAGCAGAGGTTTGCCTCATTATTTCCCTCCAATGGTGTTACCTTACCTTCCACGGTAACTCAAAATTTACCTTACAAAATAAATCATTAAATACAATGCAAGAAAATTCATGCTAGTTTTTCCATTAACAATGGACAATATTAAAGCTATATAGAACGTAGAATATATGAGTCATCAAGAACAAGACCTCCAACTATATACAAACAACAACTGCTCTAAATATAGTTACTTGGATCTGACTCAAAATAAAACTGCCTAAGGAAGGAAATAGACATTTAGATATAAGTATATTTATATAAATTTGTCAACAATAATTCAAATATTTTTTTCATTATTTGTCTTATACAATACTTTGTTTCATACTTAACTCGCGAAGTATAACATCAGTATCATTCAAGTGACAAACATTTTACTAACATTATGTCCTTACGCGAAAATAATAATCGTAACAAAAGGCCACAACAATCACAATAACGGAAGAGATTTCCCCCTTAACAGTTACGAGAATGTACTAACATTCCCGCGTTGCGACTTTCATTTTGAACACCGTCGACCGTTTTAAGGGCAGCTTTCCCGCCTCCGTTCTTTTCTAAACCCCGCCGGATTCTCACTTTCTCTAATCTTAATGGTACAGGTAACGCTTCTCGACGCCGTTCTTACTCGTACAGTTAAGCACCCTTCCTTCTTTACACACACTCTCTGGTCACAATACCCATCAGCTCCCTCCCTCATGACGCATTCATATCCCTTACCTCTTCCTCAAAACCAAGTCACTTCTCCCCCGTTTTCCTACGAAAAGCGCTCACCATCCTCTTTTCGTGAGATTATCGCTGACACCTCCCAATTGCCTTCAGCAAATGATAATTTTCGCACCTTTTATACCTAGCGAATAAATAAAATCCCTTTTGTTCCATTACTGCGGCACACATCCAGTATCTCCCTCGCCCCACCTGGACTTACACTAGGGGATTATCTATACTGAAAATTACAATTGCATTGTGTGGAGATACAGAACGGCGATGGAAGGGGAGGAAAAGAGGGGAAAGGCCGCTGCACAGTTTCAATGCGCGGACACAAGCATACAAAAAAGTCAGGGACAAGGAGTAGGGGATGCGGAGGGATGAAATGGATTTATTCGATGCACAGGAGGAACACACAGATAAAGGAGCAGTTTCAGGAGGGGGGTGACGGTTTTTTATTTTCTCTTCTTTTTTGCGTTCTACTCACCGGGACGAAAGCTGGCCACGTGAAAAGGAAAAGAACCGGAGTCGGTAGAGGGGCGGGGCTCAGGAAGAGAACTGACGCTGCGGCGGTGGCGGCGGAGGTGAAGCCGCAAAGGGGGTGTGCGAAGGCGGGGATTTGGGTGACGCTGCTCGGTCGGCTCTGACCATTCGGTCGGATCGCGGACCGGTGATCGGGAGAAAGGATACCTCGCTATAGATGCTCCCGACTGTTTATCTAGCGAGACTAACTGCGGGCCATTGTCCTTCGAGTAAGGGACAGTAGGGGAAGGGTTGCACGGGGCTGACACGCATTCCAGACTTTGGAATCAGAGGCTGGTTTTTACAGAGGTTGCTACATCGCGTACGTTTTTCGTTCAGTAAAAATTCGTCTTTCTTTTGCACCTATCCAATCCCACATGAAGCATGCATACACGCATAGATTTTCTAAATTCTCTCTGTCCACGGAAGTCACGTCTCTACCAAACCATGGAATAATCCTTTGTCTTTCCCAGGATCGCTTCGGTTAAAATTGAATAAATCAACAGTGCCCCCCCTTAATCATGGTCACGTGGTCCCTTCTATATTACTGTTTCATATCGAAAGAAATATACGTAGATGGCTTTGTTCTTGTGTCCCGGAGTTATTGTGTGGCCACAATGCAGAGAGGCCAACGATTGCCGCCGATTGGACCCTCCTCTTTTAGGAAATGATTTGTTATAGTCGATTGGCTGCAGGGTGCGCGAGTCAGGTCACGTGAGAAAAGTTTACGAGAATACTGTCCATGGTTTATTTCTATGATTGGTTCTATGTAGAGAAACATAGTCGCTTTTCATAGGAGTTTGGAGAAATTTATTGGATAATATTTGTGAGAATGCGAAGATAATATATTGAATCTGAAGTTTCTCGTTTGAAGGGTGAAGAATATATATTAATCAAATCAATTTTTGCTTATTTTAAATCCTAAATATGATTATCCTAGAAAAAAAGCATTATTGTTAACGGTCATAAAAACAACACATCAATAATTCTAGGGCATATATTTATATCTATAAGCTACCTGACGTAGAACTGAGAGTAAACTGTGTATAATTTCTGACAACAACCTGTGATTCTTACGGTAAGATGAGTGAAATGAAAAATGAAATATTTTCGCGTAAGTACCTACCTAATAAAGTGAGACCTAAATGTTTTCATGTACAAAGGCTAAGCTTCAGAAGTCTCTGAGGCTTAGTTTTTGTTGTCCCATTTACAATACACACATTCATATTGTTATGAGGTGAACCATACTCCAACTCCAGTTTTTTTTTATATTGATATTAGCTTCGCTATAATACAATTAATAACCTTATAGTACCAATAGATTCGATTTCTAACCTAATCATAAACATAGCATTTTACATTCTGTTCAAGACTTTCTGACTCCGTCTCCACTTTATTCTTCATAGCCTTTGGACTACGGAAGTTCGAGAACTGAGTGTACTGGATAGGATTCCCAATTTACGTGTTCCTTCAAGGTGTCAAACGAAAGTTGGGACGACACTTTATCCTTTTACCTGCTACCTGACATCACAACTTGTCAATTCTTTGGTTATACGAAGTATTACACTTATTTTTAAAATCCTCGAAACATCTTCGAAAATCAGTCTCAAACGTTAAAAAGTAAACAACCTTTTCAGTACCATACGTCGAAATATTGACTTGTACGCCATCTCTTGGATGTCACGAAATTTGCACAAGGGCAGATGGCGTCCGTGAGTGAGAGGGTGGGTTATAGAGCAAGGGGGCGGGGGCATGGGGAAAGGGGCGGGACAAAGAAAGACACCAGATCCCCTGCGCCATGCGTCCCTGCTGCTGCCCCTTCTCCTCCTCTGCCTGTCATTGCTTCCACCTTCCAGCCCCTTAGGTGAGGGTGGTCGATGGATGACTCATCGTCGCCAGCGGAGGGGGAAGGTGTTGATGGCAGGTAGGGGAGGGATGGAAGAGGGGACGCTGAAGGAGACAGAGAGAAAGAATGAGCACGGGGGAAAGAGACAGAGAGATGATGACGTAAATAAATAAATAAATAAACTTCATTGTAGAAAAAGCAGTTGCAAACTGCTTATGACCACGTGGGGGGATAATAAAAACATACTTTTTTACATTGTCAGATGCGCCATTTGAGTTGCTAGAATCATTTACATCGCAATAGAATTTTCGAAATAGAAATACATTTTACGATGTAGGATCTAATGTCTGTGACATTAGGTAATAACAGTGCGTCAAGTATCAACACCGACTGTGGAGAAAGACTATCCTTCGAGAACATCATACCCCTTCGGTGCCTAAGGTGTTAGCGTGCTTGCTCATCACTAAGTCATCCCGGATGGGGCAGAATTTTTTTTGTAGCTTTTCACATTAATGGCCTAGTTCATATAGCTGTGAACCTTCCTTCTTCTATTCACTTCCTACGGTTCCTAGTATCAATAACTCTATTACTAACTATTAACTACTCCACGTGGGTCGTATTGTTAGTAAACCCAGCAAACCAGCCCACCTACTAACAATAGCCTGCCACTCCTGCCTCCTATCGCTCCATGTAGATAAGCATCAATAGCACGATACATTTCCCATTTACAAATACTACAATAAAAAAAGAACCTCATACGGGAGAGAGAGCGCGAATAGCCCTAATGAGGTACGAAAAATCCAATATCATTTCTTGTTAATATTCCTGGTTCGCTTTTTTCATCTAAGCCAAAGATTCTAAGGCATACTGTACTCTTTCAAATTACTTAACAGTTCTAATGACAACATTCTACAGGGACTCTGAGTGAGCGCTGTTCTTTACATAAGTATTGTTATTCAAGTATTGGCAGTTACAGTATCCAGCATATTTTTGTCACCTTTGAGAAGGATCTGTATATTATCCAGTAACGCAGTCTGTATTTCAGAGAGAGAGAGTTTAATTTAATCATGCCTTGCTGAAGATTTTGAACTAGCATCTTTGTATAATGAAATTAAATATAAATCCAATTAATTAATAATGGTTCATGACCCGAAAGTGTACGACTGAACATCTCGGAATGTGAGGCGTCTTCGTAAAGTGACGACGTCCCACACAGTCAAAGTAACGAAGGAAGTGATTGAGAGCAACCCATTAATCGTCTCTAAGGAGATAAATTTCTTCAGCGTGATTTCACTTTATCATACATTCCTTTCAATTCATCGTATACGATAATTTTGACATGCGAGTTGATTTTAATATGGAATTACTTTCAAAAGTAATTCAAATTTTTATTCTTTGCCTCCAAGCACAACAGGAAAAGAGAGAAAATTAGATGATTTTCTATATACGATAGCACGTCTTGCTGTTCTCCAGCCCAAGACAATCCAAACTGGCCATGACACTGTCTGTTACGGAGAGGTGGAAGAAAGAGGGTTACCAAGAGAAGACGGAGCAAAGGGGGATGTTTAACACTTTGAAGCGAGGGTGTCAACCCCAATGCACGCCCTACTCCCACCTCTACCTTCCTCAACCTGCTCCTCCTTCTCCCTCTTTCATTAAAACATGGCTCGTCTTTTGCTTGACGTCACACATCCACCTCACAAGCCTCCATCGCTCGCAACTGTTGTCAATAGTTTCAGTCATTGAGTGTTTTAAAAATCTTGGTTGCACCATGCATCTTGCTCCTATTCACAGAATGATTTTCACGTGTGCTCGAAACCAACCCCAACACCATTAGTACAGACAGCATCGCTATAGTATCCGTCGTGAGAGAAGTTGCCGCTATCAACCGACTCCATTGTTGAGCTTACTGATCGCGAAAGCGCGATTAAGCGACTTAATTTCCTCAAAATCCAATTTCAGTGAACGTTTTCTATTGTGTTGAACTTTATGAATAGGTGGAGTACTGATGAAGGAAATATACAATTAATGTTATGATAATTCAAAGTAAAGTGAATTTTTATGTAATAAAAGAGAAAAAAATTAGCGAGATAGCAAATATTCGTGTCGAAGACGATTCCCGTGAGTCCTCAATAAACTTTGTGAAAATTGACGAGCCTCACATGTCAGAGAGTCAATAACGCTGTTAAATTTATTGTTGACTATCATCGTTACAGTATATTGTCAGTTTTTATTATATAACATCTATTCGTTCATTATATAGATTAAATTAGGAAAAATAACAAAAATCCCTAATTTGCATCAATTAATACCAACCCTGTATTGTTTCCATTGTTTGAAGTCGCTTAGCTTTGCTTAGAATGATAATAAGCACGGTACCGTCACGAAAGCGAACTCTTATAAACTAAATTTGATCCGGTTGTCTTGTGTCGCGTGGCGTCTTTCATTTCGTCCCTAGGACTTCTCCCCACGTTACGCTTCATGGCGCGGAGAATCCTTTTGATTGCGGCTACTCACCGCCTCACGCACGCGCGCTGTCATCGCTCTCTAGTTGATCACGAAAAGGTACTACAGCGCAGAATACTTGATATTTTGTAGAATGCTCACCTTCTGTATATGACATATTTTGTTTTTTACAAAATGGGATGATTTGCTTCTGCCAGTCAGGAAATATATATATATATATATATATATATATATATATATATATATATATATATATATATATATATATATATA
>NNCF01135024.1:233399-258735 GCA_002313205.1 Laupala kohalensis | reverse complement strand
TATGTGTGTGTGTGTGTGTACAATTGATTAGTATAAGAATTACATTCATTACACTGCGAATATGTCTTATTCAGTTTAATATTTATTGAACTTAATATTTATTTGCATGGTCATGGTGTATAATTTTTATTCAATTTATTTAACACCCACAGGCTCATTATCAGGCTCTTTATATTCCCATGGGTGTATTTTGTTTTTTCATTTCTTCCTTCTCTCTTTATTTTAGTCCTGATCCTCTTCTTCTTCCAACCTCCTCAACATGTTTGCCAACTGGTTTTCAACCCTCTTTTATCGTCTTTGTTGTCTGGTCTTTTGTCCTGCCATTCTTTGCTGTCTTAGCCAATTGTCTCCCTTTAGTATGTTCTTTATTTACATTATTCTCAATACATTTTCCAGAATCGTTTCACATCTTACAAGTGATTTTATTAGCTCATATTTCTATGCAACATGGAACATTACATATTTCTTGATCGTTTTTATGAATTCTCAAATTCTCAATCATGTAGCACATGATTAGTCGTATTGCAAATGCATCAACCTGAACCAACTCCAATCTGGACCAATTTCTCCCCAGTTTCTTACGACGCGTAACGAAATTAATAGCTTACTCATACACAAAAATATAGTGAATTATTTTAACACCATGACATGCTCAATAATTTTTATACAATATTTTATTTAATTTATTTTATTTATACATTGATGAAGTTTAGAGCATGAGATTTTCATTCACGTAAACACTACATTTTTGTGAAGGAATTGAAATGGGGGATGTTGGATTGCAGATGGGAACAATGAGTTCAAAAATTTAGATGTATGAATCTTAATATATTATCGAAACAAGGATACACTTCATTTCATGCTCACCTTTATATCTTCCTTATAAGCTTTCCTCGATCCTTGAGAATTCTTTCCCGTATGGTCATCACCATCTTCGTAACCTCATAAACTCTCTGATAATATACGGCTATTTCCTGCTTATTCCATCTCATCCATCCGATGGCTGAAGAATATCTTTCGTTCGTTCCACTCTGATGTAGGCCCTAAATTATCTCATATTTCCCTTCTTAACCTTTTTGTCTACTCATGTTTCTCTTCTACTCTTACTCATCACACATAAACCATTTCATCGTTTTCTCTTCGTTTTACATCTTCTTTGTCCGTTCCGTCTCATCTTTCCTTCTCAACTGCCCTCCAACTCCATGCGACGAATTCCACGCCGCCTCAAACAGATGACGACCAAAAACCGCTCCTAGCCCCCTATCTTCTCCGACCAGTATTTATGGGCGTGGACTAGATTGCTCGCCAAGACGTGTCTCCGCCTACGCGGGCACGCAGACGACATACCTGGGGAGAATGTGCCATTCCGACCTCTCTCCCCTTACTCTGGCTGCTCCGCCTCTTGGGTATCTCGAGTGGTCTTTCGTATTCTGACTGGTATCACCACTTCCAACCCACGCACATCCTCCTCCGTATGTACCACATCTATCACCTCGTATCACGTCTTCCACTAGTTAACTCGATTTCCTTTACAGGTTGGTGACTTTTGGTTTAGGGTTTGACGTTGCTACTCCCTCATTTTTCCCGTCAATACTTCTTCTCCTCTATTCTTCTTTATTCTTTCCATTCGTCGGTATCCCTTAATTTTTGGTCTACACAAAGCTATCTTCCTGGACAACCACCTTAGTCAATGTGCCTACTTCCGCAAGCCACCGTCCCCCACTGTCCAACCTCCACTCTGTGTGTTCGTCGCCGGCCGCGATGTCTTCCACTGACTGGACGTTTGTGAAAATACCTTCCCAAAATTTCTCCCCATTGTTTTATTCTTTCTTTTTCCGCCACGACCAGGAGGGTCTGATTTGTCTCCGAGCCTTTTGTTCGCGTCTCTTCTCGCAACCACCTCCTCCCACGCCACTCCTTCCCGTCGCTGCAGCGAATACTCTTTCGTTAAAATGTTCCCTCTTCTCCGACTCCCAAACCGATGATTGCAGCGCTTCCAGTATTAAGAGGGGTTGCCAACTTAGAAAAATTGAAATGTTTTACGAGAGAATATTATAAATGACAAAGAATATGTTTTTCCATTCTCTCTCTTTCTCTTTCCCTCGCTCTCTCACACACAAACAAAATGGAATTCTTGGAAGATAGAACGAATTCTTGTCAATCAAGGCTTTTGTGCAAGTACAGACATAAAATTCTCTTAAAAACACCTTTATAGTGACTTAAATAATATTAATCTGAGTTTACTTTCCCCTTTTTTAAGAACTTTTCACGATAACTGAGCCCTCAGCGTCAGAATTTTAGAAGCTTTACCTTAGATGATCACCTGAATACTCATTCTGCCTCCCTCTAGGAAATGTAAGAGAATCTTCATTCACCGAGAATTGTGGAGCAGTTAGAAAAGGGAATCTCCGACGAGAAGCGGGGTTTATTTACATGGCTGAAGGTGAGTGGGAGCCCTCCAGCCGTCGCCGCCACCTTGTATCGCAAGCTCCTTTTGATAAATGGGATAAAGAAAAAAATACTGCAATAAGCGGGTGTCTGGAGCGCAGGGAGAAAGAGAGAGGGTTAAACGAGGGAGACGAAGGAGTTTCTCTGGGGGAGAAAAAGCGATGAGGTGTGTATTGGCTGAGGCTTTCGGAGGAGCGAATGAAGGAGAAGTGCGGGAAGGGCAAGGAGAGGGATGGCAAGGTAAGAAGACCGGGAGGTGTCACGCGCCAAGGATCCGATCGATTGCATTATCGACATTGAGTAAAAAGGATGACAGAGAGAGAAGGCACAAGTGAGCGAGGGAGTGTGCAAGAGAAAAAAAGAAGCGACTGCTCTACTCCTCAATCCTCCACTTCACTCCTCAAACTCCCCCAATTCGTGCACTTCCAGTTCTTTGCTGACGTCTCTGGCCATCTTCACCTCGAAATTCTCTCGCATCACGCTTGCTTGGCGATCTCTCGATATCATCCCACTCCAAGTTTTTATCGCTTTCGACTTTCTAAAACCGCAGAGATCTCACGCAGAATGAAAATATACACTTCCGAAACAACACTCGGCAACACAACGGGAATGATTCTTTTCGCGATGGGACGAGACTGCCATCGGCTTTTGGCGAGGGAAGGGACGGGTTCTAATAACTTCCGCAATTAACACCGGAGAGGGAAAGAAGGAAATTAAAATTTTAATCTCACCTGGAGTCTATTCAAATTACTCTTCGGGAAAATTAATAACAGAGTAATCACCCCAATTTGACGTGTAAAAGGATAGAGATAGGCAATAACTATGGAGGATGAAGGAAATTAGTCTCTTGTCGCGAGAATTGAAATGGTCAAATGAGAACGTCAAGCATCAGCTCTTTTGTTCACAGGAATGAAATTTCAGTCCAACATAGTTTCTCGTGTGAAGAAAATTTTACACCAGAGACTCACAATAGCAAGAAGGGGAATTGAGAAACTGGCAAGTATCTATGTCAACAGTATCGCAACACCTTCAGTATAGTTGTACAATACTGGAATATAGGAAAGAAGAAACTCCAAATAGTTGCAGAATTGAAAGATAATGTAAATGTATTCAAAATAAATTCACAATTTCAGAAATAATTTTTAAAAATAATTATTTTCCTAAAAATAATTATTATATTATTACTATATTATGCTATATTATATTACCGGAAATATCAAAAGATATCAGAAAACGATTAAAGACTGCTTGGAAACATTAATATTTTGAAACGATTCTCAGGGCAATGTTTCGTCATCTGGCAAAAAGACAGTCGTGCTGAAGAAATCAATACTTTAAAAATTTCTCACTGAAACGTCCGAGAAGCGCTAATAAACAAATAAAAGACAAGAAAAACTAAAATTTGAAGTGAACGAAATAAAACTCGAAGATTCGGAAGGATTTCAATAAAGGAAACTATAAATGTGAAGGAAAGATATACCGACAATGGAGTTTTTTTTAGTACTGCCAGATGCTGAGTGTGCTTTACCTGGGTCACGTGCTGTCATCTGAGACGAAAAAAGAAAGAAACGAACAGTACTACCATTACCAAGTTTTGTACTAATTCATTGCACCTTTTCCGGCGCGATGGTGTGCAAATATAATGCTACCCTCTTCCAAACTAATACAACAAATCTTTTTTTTTGTAATTGTGTGATTTATGAAAAATGGTTAACGCATTTTCTTTGAAATCACTGTTTGTTTTCAGACGTAAATTTATTGATTTGAAACATTAAAGGTTTTCGTGAAATCATCATCTCAAATTTCAGATATATTGCTCCACAGCTCACTAAGCCTCCGTAATTCGGTTTTACAAAATCTGTCAAAAATGGTTTGTTCTGCATGTACTTGTTACCAGTCATGAAAAGATTTCTTTCTCGCAAACAACAATGCTACTGTAAACAACGTATAGTAATGCCTTGTAATGTGCAACCCTTAACGATGTTAAACTATGTCGCGAGTATTGCTTTAATTACAATAATAGCTAAAACGTGTCATGATTATTCTATTCTTTATCTACAATTTCTTTGATGTTTATTATTGTCCTTTCGTCATTTCATCTGGAGTATTTCGAATGCAGTATTAGCGATACCGGTAGTCTAGTGGTAGCATCTTTGCTTTCACAATATCGCAGAGCGGAAGAACAAGGGATGAAACCCTTATTGGCCGGACTGCGCGAGATTTTCAGCTGGGGTTTCCCTCACTTACTCCTCACAAATGTTGATTCGCTACTATAAGTTCCTCAGCATCCCTCCTTCCCGATTCCCTCACTCGAGTCACAGTCAGATGGAAGAGCAGACCTCACGGTCTGAACTTCACCATAAGATATGAAAGCGATCATAAATATATAAATACATCTAATGTCTTCATATCCGTGATCTAGTCTAAATAGAATTTTTAAATGAAAGATGCAACACATTGCAAAGATGTAAAATTTCAATTGTATAAGGAAATTGATTGTGATATAAGAAAAATACATTCAATATTTGGAATATCCATATATTCTTTCTTTTCAGAAAAGTAATCATAATACGTGTAACTTTTTGCTATTGATATCTTTATATGTACTGAAACAGCAAATAACTCTTGAACTTTTTATGTAATTTATATGCTGTGACATAGCAAAGCGAATATTGACAGAATCCACACTGGTAACGAGTAAACTTCTGCTTCAAATGTTACGCTTGAAAATGTGTTAAACAAGAAATAGAAAAAAGAGAGTCCATTCTGGTTTTACAACCTCGTACCTAGTTCGTTCTAGAACGAGGACAACACAAGTGCTCACACTAAAGGTGTTCTTAGCACATAACTACAATCTTACTCAAGATAGAATAGAAAACAATATCAGAATTAAAAATAGAACGATGAGTATAGGAGGGGAAAAGAGAGGAATGCAGGAATGGAGAAAACACGTACTAAAATGATAACAAATGAAAGTAACATTGAGGAAGAGAAGGAATGAGGAAAAATAAGGAGAGAGAGAGAGAAAGACGGAGGTGCGAGGCCAACCATCCCCTTCCCTATCACGTCGCAGCACTCAACCGCAGAACCTCCGCAGAGAGCCTAAAGGTGCAAGAGGGCAACGCGCCTCCGGGGACGGCAGCGGCGATGTATCGGAGCGCGCGGGACTCGCCGCGCCACCGTCTGCCCTTCCCTTCCCTTCCCACCTCTTACGCGGGTGGAGGTTTTATCGTCAAGGTGAGACGGCAATAGCGACGGGGATTGGGTCGAGGGTTGCGGGACGACGAAGCGAGCTCCGACATCGATTCGTTTTGAGGATAAAGTAGAATAAAGGTGGGTAGGAGGGTGAAAATGGATTGGCGCCGAAAGGGACTTTGCTACGAGACGGGCAGGGGTGCAGTCGGGAGAAGGACGATGTAAGGGGATACACGACAGGTTGCGTAGGAGGGAAGGGTGATAAAGGGGGGGGAGAGTTCTGGAGTGATCGGTTGGTAGAAGAAGGAAGTTGTGGCGACTAAACAGGAGGTCGTTAAGGTTGAGTGCTGCGGCTGGACAACGGTTCAATGTCGAAAGCAAGACACGCTGCATTGTGAAGGAAATGACGAGTTATACAATATTACAAGATGCATTTTACAGATCGCTTCAACTGAGATATTCACTATGATGGAAGGAATAATTTATAACGATATTTCACGCATATTGAACTGTCGGGTAAGTTTGATTTTACTTATTGGATTAAATATAATTCCAAACAGTTCAACTAAAACGATGTGATTAATTATCCACTATTCTAACATACAATGATTATTAATTATGCTATAAAATTTATCCATGGATGTTATATATATACCTTATTAAATATTTCCTGTTCGAATATAACAACTAATTTGAAATATATCTTAAAAGTACCAAGTTAAAATAAATGCATTAAATTATTAGTATGAAGCACTGCCTACAAAATTATTTTGTTGTTTTTTAGCGTGAAAGGAGAGAAAAATGAGTGGAAATAAATCCCAATAGTTTTATTGAAATCAAACAGACTATTTCTTCAGTTTTAGTGAAAGAAATGCGATATACGTTTTAATTAGGAATTACACCTAAATTAGAAATACGCTTAAACTACATTGATGTGACTCGCAATATATTACGAAAATTCAACAGACTGTAACGGAAATGTGATTGATTTATGATAACAGGCACGTTTTTTTCTTTTTTATGAGATCTCATTAAAAATGCAGGTACTCGTAGGTATAAAGTCTCTTTAATCAATCAGCAGCATGCGAACGGGACAGCAACTCCTTTTTAGCAGTACACGTGCGAAGAGATACAACGTAGCTGTGTTAAGCGAACCGTAGCGGAGAAACGGCCTGGCTGCGACGTGATATGTGCGGCTTAGATATCCTTAGCCTCGTTCTTTTTTTCCTCTTTCCCCGCTACACTCTCTTCTGGGAAGCCGGTTAAAGTAACCAATAGAAGTGACAATTCTTCCACCCCTTGCGTCGCTCGATACACGCGCCACTCGCTCACCGAGCGCCCGAATGCCCGTCTTTACACACCTTCCACCCCCAACCCTCTTCCGAAAGCCACCGCTACCCAACCAACACCTGAACAAGGCCAAAGCCACAGTTAGGTTCGGATTTCGGTGCTGTGGGAATTCAAGAGCTCCTCGAAGATAGGGTGCTGTAGGAATCTACTGGTCTGGATGTTGAAAGAGTATTGATGCAACGGGTTCACCACAAACTATAAATTTATCGTTTTCAAGTTTCATTAATTATGTGCATTGTTTTGTAACTGAAAGACTTGACTTGTACGAATAAAAATATTTCCCCTTCTTTACATTTTTTATGACACTCAAACAACAAATAATTCACGAAACGCGAATATTTAATTCAAATTAAACTCTTTACTAATTAAATAATATAAAATTATATATTTTTAATAAGCTATGGTGTTGGTATTGTTAATTGTTATGGAAGAAAGTGAAGTCAAATTCTCACAAAATCTTTAAAAACATGAGATGATAGTTGTATTAGAGATGACGTATCAATGCACTGATAATACAACTCACATTTATAAATTCTTCAATTTCATTAATTTAGGAAAATGTTAAAAAAATATTATTAGAGGAACAAAGAAATTGTTTATATTCTCTTACAAACATTCAGAATGAAAATAGGTAGGAAAATTTCATTAATTGCTATTTTTCTGGATCAAAGAAACGATTTGAGAGGACGAATTAATACAGATTAAATAATATTTGGTTCGTCGAAATGTTTTTGTTTTTTTTCGGAGAAATGTACTGATAACATGTATTTTACGAAACCAGTAAGCCACGCAATAAAATGTGCTAACACATAAGCTACACGTGGCAACATTGCTTTCACCATGTTCGCATTTCATATCAATCTCAGAGCATTTGTAACGATAATGATACATCCCGCTTCCAACGTGACATACCCACATTCAATCACTTTCAACAACCATAATTACACAGCCACTGATGAGCAGATCACTCGCAGAAGGGGCAATTGAAGAGCGGCCGCAACCTAGCCACGCATCACTGTCCAGCTGGTTGCGGTTGTACCCCTGGTCTGGATAACGAACCGATCAGGTGAGACCATAAAACTGTGGTGGAGGTAAGCTGTCTCTATCACGACATCCGAAAGCCCACAGACCTCTAATCACCATCGTACATTCTCTTACTCATTCGAATCGACTAGATGGAACATATTCGGAAATAGTTACAAAGGTGTTTTGCGATTTATATTAACAACACTTTCCTGTTTTTGTGAAAAGTATTATTTACTGACATAGTAAATCACCAAGGTTACAAATATCTCTAACTGATACACGGGACGTTACAAAAATACTTGTTCCATGTTTCTTACCTTTTTGAGGAAGTCATAAAAAAAGAGGTGTGAATACTATGTTATACGAGGGGAAGTGGTAATTTTCCATAAAGACCAAGTTATTTTTCTTCAAAATTCCACAATAAGTGAAGAGAATCTCGCATTAAGGAAAGAATTTAACCACATACGTTAGGGGAAGGATTTGGGGAAACAGAATTTTGGTTGTAGAAAAAGGGAAAGTAAATAAGTCTTAGTCCGCAGCACATGAAAACCCCAGTTTCTCTGTCCGATAGCCGCATCAACATAGGTTTTCACTCTCTTACGTAATCAGGGAGAAATGAAACAATACGAGTATATAATACTATGCTATTTTATAATAGGATACAAAAAATAGAATTCGACACACCACCTTTGAATAAGAATAAGAGTATTTTTTTGGGTACAGAATTAAGGAATTTCAAGTTTTCCTATCTACCATGAAATTATGAACGATTGCATAGGTACGTTATTGAGTCACTGTCTGTATTAAATAACAAGAAGTAAAAGTATGAAAGGAAATCGTGCCGAGTGATTGGAAGTTTTGAAGAAGAAGAAGAAAGGTGTGGGAATGTAGACAGAAGACTGACAGTCACCCTGGCGATCGCAGGGGGCCGACACTCTGCCGAAGGGAAGAAGAGGGCGTGAAGGTATCTTGATGGATGGAACCTCCCTGGACGTCCGTCAGTCGCCGCCGGGCCCTTAAGCCCTCGCAGTACATCCCCCTTCACAACGGAGACTGTAACACCTTTGCACTGCGCAACGATTTGCTCCTTCTCAACGCTTATATACCAGTGGTAGTGGAGATACTAAGGGGAAATAGAAAAAAGAAAATATCATTCGAGAACATACTCATACACTTCCAAAATCAATAAGATGAAATCATTGATATCTTCTCTGGAGAAAAAGCATTTGTTTATAGAAAAACTAAACTTGAAAAGGACAATTTGGGTAAAATAAAGTATTTTATTTTCTATAGTACAAAATAACATGGATACAAAACTAATGTTCAAAACATAGTTATTAATGAACGTTTTAAAATAATTGCTTCAATATAATTTTTAAATAAAAATAGAGAATAACATAAAACAAAATATATGAAACTTATAAATCCCTTGTGTTNTTTTTTTTTTTTTTTTGTTTGTACTTCTCTATTTTTGGCTGTCACAACAATTTTTCCTGTTATTTGGGTATCATATACAAATTGTAATACTATATACCTACGGTTCATATTATTGAGATATATAATATCGTGGGATGGATCTACCTTACTCTTCTTATCAGTCTTCTTTGTTCACTTTCCTGGCACCGTCGGATTTGAACATAAACCCTCCTCGGCTCTAGCATCCTTCTCAGATATTTCCTAAACTCCTGTCACAGGAGCGATCATCTCTGTCTCGTACTCTCATTACGTTTTGGCCTTCGTCACTTTCCGTCAGCCACTCGCTCCCTACTCTCAGACGCGTCACCCAGACGCGCGACGTCGAGACGCTCCTTTATTTACAGCCTCCGCGCTCTCCACCCACCACCTTCGCCTCATGTGACGCTTGCGCCCCAGGTTGACCAATGCCCCTTCGGAGTGTACTTCCCGAGGCACCGACACCTCTCCCTTGCGGCACCCCAGCTCATCCCTTCACAGTTCTCCCTTCACGTAATAGCGAGATGCGATGCTGGAGATAAAGGTGAGACGACAAAGGAAGGGAAACCGTCTGCCTCCACCACCATCATCATTACCATCATCAGAAGTGATAACTGCACTGTTCTCATTATCCTAGGATTCAGACATAACGTATTAAAAGTTATATCTGCAAATTTGATTCACTATCCTACCAATTTTGTTTACATATTGACTGCGACTCAACATTACTACTTTTGTTTTCATATCATCCTCCATTTCTATCTTCCAACATTGTTTATGCCACTATGACTATTTTGACTTCGTCTCCTCTATCGGATTGCCTCCTCCACCAATCTTCAGGTTGCCATCGTCATAGTGTTGCGCCCCTGCTGGAATTACGCTTTACCTCTCCGCCCCCTAGCCCAATCTCCCTTTTAATGCCTAATGAGAAATAACCTCCCCTCTGATGAAGGGGAGCGACGCGCGCAGATAGAGTGGCGGTACGCGCCGCTCCACTAAGGTACGACTGGAAAGGATTCAGATGACAATCACTCGGGGATTAAGGACTCTGGCAGACTCCCACGAGGAGGAAAACGTCTGACTTAGGTTCCGGCACTAGAGTCAGGCGACAGAAGATAGTTGAAGAACGGAACAACACAGGCGCAACCAATTCTACGACTAGTACTTTCTGTGTTGTAGCAACTGTTTTTCTCACATAGTCTACGCATCTCCTTTATGACGTCATTTTTTACCAGGAGCGAAAGGAAAATGGGATATAGTCCCTGTAGCAAATCCAAGGGTATTATTTTGGGAGAAAAACTTCCCAGGTCTACATGAAGAATGCCTTTTATGAGCATGTTTATGAATCAACTTCTCTGATGATTGTTTTTGTAGCTGTAGTTATTCGTTACGAAGAAAAAAGTACATGGAATTAGAAGAATGGAAGTAATTAGAATCCAGAGATCAAATTATTTTAATAAAACTCTTCTTCTGATATGACTTTCTTATGAAGCACTTGTTGAAGATCATAGAAGCATTTGATTTGCCAAAGTGAGAAAATACAAAGATACAAATATAAAGGAATGAACAAGTGACGAAGTCTCGCAGATAAAGGGGACAAGATGATTAGTTGTTGATTAAGCCTAAAGGAAAGAAAGGATAAATTTTCCACGAATCCAAGACACTAACAGACAAGTGATGACGGTAAAGAAAAATGGGCAATGAAACAGAAGATGGATGGAATGTCAAGGAAAATTGGAAGTAATTGTTTGTGAGTTGAAACCATTACATTTTGACGATAGATTTTGTTTTTTAAAATGATAGATTAATTTCGAACATTTTTAGATATTATACTACATTAGTGATTGAAAACGACATGCATGTAAATCAAGAAAGAGAAACTTGAAGTAAAGCAAGGAAAAGAGTAAAAGACAATAACAGTAGAATGTAATGAATGCTTTCTGTTTTTAAAATATAGCCAAAGTTTATATATGTAATAATGACAAGTAAATAATAATAATAATAATAATAATAATAAATACTCAACTCTTCAAAATTGAGTATTCAATACGACAACATTAAATTCAAAAATGGTCACTAGATGTTTACGTCCAATCGCAATACCAAATTATTTTCATACTTATGAATTTTTAAAGCAGAATATTACATTTCACAAAAAGGAGACTAAATTGAGTCCTATTTCTCGCGTACATTTTGATACCCAACTTGTATAGTAGTGTATTTGTCATAATTTAATTTATTTTCATTTTATCTCGGATGTATTGTAACGTATAAAGTTTTCAATTCAATATATTTAGCTGCTGATGTGTTTGAAACATATCTGAACTTAGTTTTTTCACACAGGGATTGTTTAGATGTATTAAGTTGATTATGTACAGTCCAGGAGATGGATAATAAATCAACGCTTTAACGAGACTCATCTATCTTTCATCCCTCATACATTAGAGGAAGGTTGGAAAAGTAAAACCAGCAATACAACGTCATCAACACCGTTTCGAGTGTTCTAGGGCTTTTGCTCAGAGGATGAATCGTGTCAAGAATCGTCGGCACTTAGAAGCGATTCTGATCCTCCATCAGTGGAATATTCATGCTCAGGTCGGCAGGCTTAGCGCCTCCAAGGTTGAGCCCGGACCATCTCCTGGCAAACACTCAGTAAAACTAGTTGTTCTGAAGGGGAAGAACCAAGCGTATCCTTTATTCACAGAAGCAAAAGAATTTGCGCCAGAGGTTCCTGGTCGGGGAAGGTGGAAAAGAAAGAGTTTTCAATGAAAACAAACCCTCAGAAAGAGATTCTTGCGAGTAGGCTACAACTAAACAATCTTTTCGTAAAGAAGATTCTATTGTGTGGTTGATTTACCTCCAGGGCTTTATTAAGCAAATAAACAGTTATAAGTTGAATTATATGATAAGAACGTGACAAAATCCATTTTACAATAGATATATTATTGCATAATATTAATTCAATGCAAAAAAGTCAGAAATAAGTTATAAATGAAAACCGAAAAATATTATTCAGATCATTTTGTATACTAGAATTATATACCACCCAGAATAAAATTGTGAATAGTGAACTAAATCACTCAACTTGTCTTTAATACTGAAAATGTGAAATTTTATTATTAATATTTTGCAAGTTCATGCAATTTGAGTATGTCTTATGAAACGGCAAATGAAATAAAATTTCATCAAATCCATTATTTATGTTTGAAAAGAGTGAAAAAGTTATTTCGAATTTTTTAAATTCCAGTGTCCAAGAAATATACGAGATCAATAAGACATGTACACTACATTAAGTAACAATAGAATGGGATTACATGAAATTAACACAGAAAACACTCCACATATTTGTACTTCATCCACCCGATCAATATCATATGATATCATTGAAGTTAGTTTCCAGCTAACAAACGCCATTTACCCTTACATCCTCTAATTGTAGTTTATTTTAAAACTTTCTCTGATACATCACTAAACTTTTTAAAATCATGTTTTACAGTTTTGTAGTGTACAGTGTTTTTCAGTTTTGTATTTTGTTCATTGATTTTCTGGTTGTTCAATAGCTTTTTTGTGAATTAGAAACTCTTAAACATAGCAAATCAGATGACCGTATTTTGACTAAAACTTTAAAATTTTTAGTGGGCATTCTTGAACCTAGCATATAATGTTCATATAATATTAGTAATAGTTCTAGTGTTTTAAACATATAATTTAATTGAATACATTGTCAATTAAGCATTAAATATATTAAAATTAGTTTAGTATCAGAGGTATTGCTGGCACGAATTCCGTGACTATAATTATTTCTTCATTTCCTATTGATATCTGTACATGTATTTGGTAGTAGGGTCATTCTAATTCAACTCAATCAATGAATGATGTTTAACGATTTTTAACTTTTTATTTTTGGTTCATACATTTATCTACATGTCTTAACTAATCAAAACTGTATTTGCTTTTATTTCTTTCAATTCTGGTTTTTGAGTTATTTAATGTATTTTTATGCGGTGCGTCCGCGTTTGTTTTTTTCCAAATACAGACGTTCGGTCCTTTCACAATTTCTCTGGAAAGAATTACTCTAGACATTTCATTTTGAATTAAATTTAGCATGAAGCTGTATTTTCTGTTGTACAGTAAGTATCCCCATATCAGTTTTTTTGTATTAGATTCTAGACTACGAATTTCAGCAAGTTACGAGACAAAATTCCAATATTTAGGAATGTTTATCTAATAAAGAAATCTATATCAAAATTAAAAATTTTCTTCCTTATTGGAATGGGTATAGACGAAGTTACAAGACTGATATGGCATTCTTCAATATTTATGTTACAAAAATTGTGTTTCCTTAAAAAATATCCGTGTTAGTGGTAAATATCTCTGATGGAGAAAGTTCTACAAATCTCAAACTTGAAGCATTTTTGGCCCTATGGAAGAAAAACATGCAGTTCAAATTTCATGACTGATATTGAACTGCTTCATGAAAGACAGATATTTGAAAATTGTCGAAAATCGTTACGAAGTCTATGCATATAAATTGCTGTCACCTTGCACGTGTAAAAACATGCAGGATAATAATGACAACCAGATATAGTTATGATAAGTAGCAATATGTCTAAGAAAGATTGTAATAAAATAAGAAAGAAAAATTTTAGTAATAAATTTTTGTCCGACAACATTTTTACCTCTTTTTAAATTATGAGAAAACTATCTTTTCTCTAAATTTTTTGAAAGACAGACGAGACAAGATGCTTATTTTATATGATTTGCAACTTTATACTTGAACGTATTATGTAGTAGACTTAAAAATTTGTCCCGTCTAAAGATATTTTGTCTTGTTAAATATTACTTTGTCTTTATATATGTACTAAAATGTAATGGAGAGTATGAATGTGACACGTTAGTATTCTGAGTGAATGATTTTAAGAAGTTACTATTTCTACCAATTTTGATGGTCCTTCGATTTAATTATCTAAAGAGGGTGACAAATGTATTTTGCAACTATCAGTATCATCAATAATACTTTCTGTTTGATTTATAATTTGTTATCCTTAATTATTTATATTGAAATTGGAGTGTATTGTAAAGAGAGAACTAAGTTAAATTTTGATACATTACTGCTAAGATTGAGACACAACTTGTGATATCTATTCTCTACATAAAACCATGCTTATTTCGTCAACAAATATAATATTATATTAACATTTTGAGCGCTATATTTATAGGTATGGCATAAAACATTTAAATTCACTGAAATCAATTTGAAACTTCTCATTTATTTTAAATTCAGTTCTATCCCCTTATCACCAAAATCATTAAGCATTACCATAACATTATCCCCTTATTATCATGCACTTCTTTCATTATATCTATAAAATAATTCTCATATTCATAACAATATACTCCACTTACGTTCCCCACATCATCTCTTATACAACAGCAATATGAATTTTTTTTTAAGTTATTGGAAACTTCTAGTTGACAAGTTAATTTCTTGAAATGTAAAAAAAAAAACTTTATTGTCGCTCTTATTTTTTCAAATTGAGTATCATAATCTTACTTGTATGAGACGGGAAAAGCATTTTACATAATTGAGAGATAAAATATGAGTTCCCCGGAGCCTTTTTCCTAACATAGGATGTTCACTAACCTGAAAAGCTTCAGGACTATTATCAAATTCATCATACTCTCATCTCTGAATCAAAAGACCCCATTATATTGACCTGAATACAGTCACCACAGTTGTATGTATCAATGAACCCCACTTTAGAGATACCATAGTTTCTGTAACGTGCGCTCAATTTGGATATTCACTGCCAGCTGAATTCGTAAAGGTTAAACCCTCGCCTCGTTTCATCCATGGACGCATTTGATTGCCTGCTCATTGCAACCATTGTCTTTTCTCTGAAAGAATGCGTTCTCACCGCTTGGAGCGTCCGCGGGCAAGTTTAAAGTTCCCACATGGTAGGAAGGAAGAGCTTTCGGTGCTCCATGCTTACAATCCCATTCTTTGCTTGTTCTTTACATGGCCATTTCGATTGGAAGATTGATATCCGACGCATACTAAAGAACTTGAAGGCCTCTTCAGGATAAAAACGAGGAAAGGGAGATTATTCGCATTCCACTGTGGTTTCAGTTCACTTCTGAGCGCTCAGTATTATGACATTATCCGTTTTATTTAGATTAATTGGAGTCAGTATTGACTCAGACATTAAAATTAAATTGAAAATATAATACTTAAAATGTGTAATGAATATAACCATTTCTATGTGTAATTGGGTATGAAAGAAAGACCTTTATCTGTGAGCAAGACCAATTTTGGCGAACTTGAAAAGTTAATGACACATAAATTGGAGGTTGTGATGTATATTCTTGACTTACGAGTTGATATGTCAATTATTACAATTCATTCTACCATCATTCTGATACCCTTTAATCATCAGCTGTATCACAATGGATGTTTGGCACCAAATGTATATGGTCCTCATAAACTTTATATTTTTAGAAATATTTGTGTGAACAGTTGCTGAGATACAATTGCTTTCGTATATTCGAAATAATGTGCTTCTTACTGTTTCATTATTATAAATAATTCATTTGTTTATGATAATGTGTATGTAATTGTTATTATTTTCCGTTTATTTGATTTAGTGATAAATTCTTAGTCTTTCCAAAATATTTTTAAAAATGATGAAGGGAAAATCTAAGCAAATGAGTAGATCGTTTTGACAATGATTCTTTTGACAATGGTTCTTGACATTAAAGAAAATTTTCCAAACTAAATGGTTGCGAGTACAGTCACGGGAAATGTTAGTACGTAAATAAATAACAGAGGAAATGGAGAAGAAAAGATGCATCATTTTGAAGAAAAAATATTACTCCCCGGGGAGAACAAACGAAGAATATTTTGTGAAGTGATTTAACCAAACGAGAAAGAGCACAAGGTTTAAAGTGTTCACATTAAATTGATTCAACCCACCTCATCAGCCAATAGGGAACTAGGTGGAAACGCATGTTCCACCGCCGATGCAATAGGTACGCAGATGTCTGTAGTTAAGCTACTGTCCACGATCACAGAGGAAACGCCATTACTCTTGATGGTCCACCAACGTAATGGCCACCTTGATAGCAATGATGTTGGTAGATGAGAGGCATACACTGCACACAACAGTTGATTGACAGATAAAGTTCAAGAGAATAGTTATCACAAGGAACATGCAATGAAGAATTAACCAAAGAAAAATATATATGAACTGAAGTTAGAATAGAGTGGGGAACCAAATTAGAGAGGCAAAAATTATCTGAATCAAATAACCATTCTCTTAATAAAATGCATTCATTAGTATATGCAACCGCGTCATATTTATGTATTATAAAAATAATGAAATCTTTTCTTACTGACACGAATGGCGTTGTACCTCCAAATTTAGTCCAAAGGTTCTTCATGGAAAACTAAGTCATAATCTAAAAGCGGGATACATTCTTACGCAAACACCAATTACCCAGAACAACATCATTAAACATTAAAAAAATCGTCATTTGAAAAGGAATATCATTAAAGATGTGATAAACCTAAAATAGATTGAGAAAAAATAAAGAAAATAGTCAGAAATTTATACATAATTAAACTCAATTGTAAAATAACGAAGCGTACTTTATTAATGGAGTGGACGAATACTTTTATAACTTTTATCCTAGTAGAGTGATAGCCGTTTACACCTAGTATGTTTGCCGGGAAGTAACCAAATATTAATTACATTGAAAAAAGAGTAACTACAAAACAAAATATACACATTACCCGAATCATGAGTAAACAAGTATTCTCAATACTTACATTATTTTCCATTCAAGACGAAATAAAATTAGTGGGCTGACCTTTCTACGAGAATATTGATGGTAATATTCTCCCACATTGCACTACTTTCAACTCAACCATACAATTCCGAAATGAGAGATATTCATTTTGGTAGGAAATGTTCCTTCGAGTCCACATTGCATTTCCGAAAAACGTAGCTTTGATGCGAACATAAGAGAAACAAAGCAACTGTCGGTGCTCTTTACTTCTGCAGCTATCTCTGTTACTTTCCATCGAAGGTTTGGAAACAGGAAAACAAACTCGCACAATGCACTTTGATGATTCATACAAGGCTCTGAAAAGAGTTTTACCTTACTATAGGCGAACCCTCTCTCTCGTTTCTGTCTTTCCTTCCGCAGTAGTACATACAAACAGCCGAGGACACAAAGTCAATGCTACCTTGTGCGTCTTAGTCACTCGGGATCTTAGTGACTCTCTTTCCACTCTCATAGCTCTCTCCTACATCTAACCACAAGGTGTTCTCGAGATGGTTGCCTTCAAATCGGCCTTTTTAATTACAGAAAGGCGTCTTTTCTCCCAGTTTCCTCACTGCTACCGCCGCCCTCGTCCAAGTCTAATGAATAGCTTCTCTGGTCGACGCACCCAGAAACTCCCGCGTCCGCACCACCCTTTAGTGTCTTCCGCTTCCTATTGGCTGTTTCCTACCCCTTTTCGCTTCCTCTTGTCGAAGCACACATACACGTCGGCACACACACCTTTCTGGTTTGAAACAAACTCCGCCACCGTCGCCCCTTTTCTCTTTACTCCGTCGGCTCTTCAGTTCTCTGTCCTTCTGTTTGAATTTGCCATCGACAATCACGACAATGCTGCCATCTCTCGGTGGAGGGAGGAAGTCTGTCTATTCTATCGCTCCTCGTCCATTTCTAAACGGACTACAAACCGAGGGATTTTACGGTGTTTTCATGACGAGGACTAACAAGCTGCGGTTATGGAGCAGTTTCAAGCAATTGTCTGCAACAGACAATGAGATATAAAGGTCGAGTCAAGAGGTCATAAAGAGAGTTCTGGCGCGATGTGTGCATGAGACGGTTAACCTTAGCTACTGTTTTCATTTTTCGGCTCTATTATTTTAGATTAAATTTGCTCGGACGTGCTATGGGGTTCAACAGTTATACGCATTTGTCAAATTCACAGTGGATAGCTTGTAAATAATGTTCGAGTGTAGGTATTCCCAAATGAGGAAAATGTCTCATACAGCAGTTTGTCCACTCACGAGCATATTGATCGAGCAAGAAACGTGAGTGGTTATAATAATAAATAAATAAATTTATTGTCAAAAAACAGTACAAACTGCGTATGACCACGTGGAGGGAAAAAAAACTAATTTACTCTCCGGAAGCAAGCAAGGGACCATCCCATCAATTCCGATCAAGGGCCCTAAGGCAGAGGCGGATTCAAAAAATTCAGCAAAAATTCCTAGATAAGATAAAAAGTTAGCTGCGAGTTATAATACTAATAGAATGTCAATATGTTTGTAATTTTAAGCAAAAAATTACATGTAAGTTATTATCGAACTATAGATTATTCTGAGTATAGTGCTTAAAAATTGAAATAACACTAAATTCACGATTTATTGTTACAATAGACCCGCCCCTAGACAAAGCCTAGAGAACCTGTATGATAAATCCGCCTCTACCCGAAGGAAAACCGGAGAAAAACCCGGGCCAGGATGGGGCTACAGAATTTATGTACACAAACGTGCCAATGTTGAGTACACATAAAACTAAATTAATATGAGCCATAAGACAACACAATCATGCAAGAAAATAGTTTTTGAAGTTGTTATAAGTTGTTTAAAAAGTACTACAGCAATGGCGTTAGGGAAGCCAAGTTCCACAACAATGCAAATAATACACAATAATACCTACTGTGGAATCTTTCTCATCTCTAATATATCAGCAGAGAGATTTTCTTAAGAACAGATGTGTTTCGACATACAGAGTGAGTGACATCGGAGTCGAACGAGAACATTACGCTAGCAGGATAAAAGTTCGACGGTGGTCAAGAGTAAAAAATATACTAATATTTCTTGTTGGTATTCACTGTATGTTGTAAGTTGGACATAATAAATATGAGGTCAATACATTGTTAGAAACTCAGAAAATAGTTTTGTAGATATTATACAGAATAGAATGTTTTAGAAATAATTTATTTTTAATGTGGAATATAACTCGTTTTTGTATGAATGGGGGAAAATCTATGATAAAGAGATCTAGTCTAAGACTCAAAAAATCATTTATCTTACGGAAGATAAGACTCTGACCCTTCAGACTTTCAGCATGATTTCATTATCCGAATAAACACGCCCAACAAAAAATATATACAATATTGAGTTTTATATCATTATAAACGTTTAATTTTCATCTCATAATCATTATAATAAGCCTTAAAAATATTTTGTTGGGACAACATCGGGTTCCTTTCAAATTTACATAAACTAATAAAAAATTTACAATTAATTTAGTTTTATGAACTAGATGTTAATATCTTTCCACTTATAAAGCACCGTTCAACCTCGCTTCATGTTCATCCCTCCAAGCATAATCGAAGTGAATATTTTTATTTATACTCTGACTGTTTCGCCGAGAACAGACCGCAAATTAAAGGAGAATAAATTAAAGGACAGTATGAGAAAGGGAAATGATGAAAAGCATATGTTGTACTTGCACTGGGATGGGAGTCCATCTCCGAGTCCTCCCAATCAACATACTCGTACGCTAATCTAAATTAGTTTTTATGATCAGTGGAAATTACATTTTCAACGTCACATACTCGTATATGTCGTTCAATTTGATTTTTTTTTAATTTTAGCGTTTTGCAAACTATGGAATGTCCTAACAAAAAAGATGGATTCTGAGATACATCTCTGAAGATATGAATTGAGTGTTACCCCTATATATATGTTATAAGATTACCAATACACGAATCGAAATATTTTACTCATCTTTCTACATACTTTCAATAACTTTTCCTCACAAAATGGCTACACCTTCCAACACCGTCGACCGGAAAACTGCACAGCTGACGCACATTTTTACGATCCTCCTTCGCCATACATTACCGTTAAGTCAGGCACTCTTTAAGATGCGATAAATTCTCCCTCTACTTTGTCATACATCGTGTCTGATATGGTCTCCCGATGCCGCCTTTACTTCCTACCCTTCCCGTATACCCCACCCACACACCATTTCCGCTTCCGCCCCCACACGCAACCTTTATATACATTTTGATGGATTGGACGAGGCGGTCTCCCGGTTCGCTTAGGGCCCGGGGATTTGCTGCTAAACTGCCTTTGTCTCCATGGTAGCATGAACTCTTGAATCAGTTAGTAAATCGTGTTAGCTTTTGTTCTTAGCTTATGTAGGCTGAAGTTCTTCAGAGTCTTCTCCACTTTTCGTACCCTTACTCCCTTTTTCGCTTCCCCTTTACCGCGCCCTGTGTCTGCCCTGGTCTCATATACCTTAAGACCTACGCCGGTCGTACCATCGCTATTGCCGTTTGGATTTTGTCGCGAGGATCTGCAGTGGATTGAGATTTTCGTAGGTGGCTGCGTAACCTCAGCAATTAAAAGTTACGTTATTCCTTCGTTGTCGGTAACATTGTCATGTGATTATTTTTGCAGACACCGAATAGAAAAGAGGAATTGTAATTTGGAGGTTCTTACTAAAATGTGTGAGTAGAAATGGGTGTCAACACAAAACATAAAACTGCAACACGAACTCAGCACCCAGCAAGAGCCTGCTAACAATTTATCACAAGAGCAAGAAGAAGAATCAATAAAAAACACAGCTTATTGTTTGAAAAAGTATTAATCTTATTGGTGCTCCAAAAAATACAGTTTCATTGTCAAGAAACTTTTTAGCGGTATCTTCAATAATGAGTTGAATTTAATAAGTAAATTCACACCATTCAATAATGCGAATTCTTATAAGTAGTTTCAATATGGAAAAATGACCAAGAAACGACTTCAATAAGATACAACACGTATTTCAGTCACTTCCTGGTTCTCCCGAAGGACAGCCGGGAATGACCATGATTCTCATTTGTCGAGGTCAATGTTCGTCTTTTGCCTTTACGTCGAGATAGCCCGGTGATTTTGCGCTGTCTATTGATATATTTCTGAACTATCTCCTGCAGCTGTTTGCGAGGGAGGGTGGTCCTGAGGTTCGAGATAGCCTGGTCACTGGCTCACCCTAATGGTATAATTTGGAACTACCTGATTGCGACGGACGACAAGACGCGTCAACGCCTTGCTGTTTCCAACCGCATACTGATTAATATAATATATCTTTTTAGAGACAATCTCAATTTAGCACAACTGCGCAGGCGCTAAGTGCTCTGAAAGCAGGAGATGACTGCTCATACCAGATGTTTATCAATCGTTACCTGCACGATCGTTTCAAGCGTTTAATTTGGGTTTTTCGAAACAATGGGGGATAAGAAGATTCTAAGTAAATGATACATAGATCCACCAATAAGATTAAAAATCCCAAAATTAAATATCACTAGATATATGATTCAATTTGCCATAATTTCTTTCGTTTATCTCTTTCATGTCTTTTCTTTGAAATAGAGTTGTTTAGAAGGAAATTAAGGTAAAGGTGGCTCGAATAAGATAGCAAAGTCCCTACGTAACGTTTATTCGGATGGACTCTCATGTAACATCTTTCTCAAGCAATCAAGTCATAAAAATAACATTCAAAACGGTAAGGTAACTATAAATCGATCAACTACTACTCATAAAATTATTTTGTAATCAATTTCGTTTTTAATTATAGGATGTACACTTATATTGCTGACAATGTCCATTGGATCACACATCTATCTCCACTCGACCAACTTCTCCAGACTCGTCTTCGTATTTCAATGTTTGAGTCTTTGCTATCACTGACAGGAATTATTTACCTCTCTAACTAAAATCCCACGACGACACACCTTTAGTAAGAAGAATATGGCCCTTCACACGAACATCTATCTATCGGCACTATTCCTGTGACATATGTTCGGAGCATTTATATTTATTTTAGGAGGAGTTTGCACAATATTAAAACGAAGCGAATGTTTAAGAAATCACTAATTGGGATCCTTAATTTTTTTTCACACAAATTTTGTAATTTCTGTACAATTATACTTTCTGAAATCTGTACCGATATCACCTAAAAATGTTTATTAATGTTGGTGGTTCGATAGGGTTTGTGGGGACTGTTCTAAACATCCCTCATCCTTTATTTTATTGATATTGTAAAGTAAATATGTTATATGAAACTACTGACTGACCGATAAGCAATTTATCGATTGTGATTTTCTTCGTGGGGTATATTTTTTCCTCCTAAACGTAGAATATTAGAATGAATATCAAATTGAAAGCTTAGAGGATGTAGTTTATTTTAGATTTATTATAACTATTTATTATAACTTTAAAATGATTTAAATATAACTGATTCGATAATAATTTGTACATGTAAATTTTTTGCGTTAAATTACAAACATATTGACATTCTATTAGTATTATAACGCATCTAACTTACTATCTTATCTAGGAATTTTTGCTGAAATTGTTTTAATCCGCCTCTGCCTTAGGGCCCTTGATCGGAATTGATGGGAAGGTCCCTTGCTTGCTTCCTGAGAGTAAATTAGTTTATTGTCCTCCATGTGGTCATACGCTGTTTGTACTGTTTTTTTTGACAATAAAATTTATTATTATTATTATTATTATTATTATGAAAATGAAAGACTACAAATTCTTATTTGATACCTTTTACATTAATTTGACACGCATCCTTGAAAACTGCTTGCTAATGCGATGAACCGCGTGTACGGATAGGTTGTGAGGAAACATTTGCCTCTTTATTGTTAAATTATATGTAGTTGAAAAAATGTTACCTTAGTTTACGATAAAAGGGAATATAGTGGAAGGAAGTAGGTTCTGACTTGAATTACAAAGGATAGCTTAAAGTAGAAAAATAAGGATTGCGATAACAAAAAGGAACACTACTTCATGCTTCTATCCTGTCCTAACCTTCACTTGCACTCGTAACTGTTGCAATGAGAAAATGTACTCCTGGATGACGGATCCAAATTGATCACAAAAATTCAATCCAGTATGTACGTACGTCCAGGATACGTCACCTGAGGGCTGTTGTACAATATAAGTAGGGAGACCGAAAAAGGTTAAAAGCAGCATTTGAATATTAATTATTGTGAAAGGAATATTTTTCCCAGAATGGAAAAATAGATGGTGCTACTTGCCTCACAGCAGTTGTGAGGGCCGGTGGTGTAGTTTCACGGGCGTGTCAGAGCGATTGAAATTGCAAAACGTTCAGAAAAGTGGTCTAGCTTGTAGGTGCGAGCAGTGATTCGTTTCTAATGGACAAAGAAAGTGTCCGTATCTAAAATTCACAATCAAATCGTGCATGTTTATGGTATAAAGAGGAGACATCATGTAGCGAAATGATGTCGCTATTTTCTATCGGGTTCATCCTCTCGGATGTGAAACACAGCAATAGGGCAGCGAGAGACCGTGCAAATTCTTTCATGACATAAATCAACATGGCATGAGTTGAAAAAAATGATTGAAAATGATCGACGTGTAACTGTGAATAAGTACGTTGGACTTGAGATCCTTTTGCATGGCAATTCCAGACCCTATACTTTTTACCAAATTCAAAAATTGCTGCAAAAGGTAAAATGAGAAGTCTCAAGTCCAGATTTTTCATCCGGTAACTATTTCCTTTTTCCGAAATTCAAGGAACACTTAACTGGAACAAGGTTCTCTTCCGACAGAGATGTGAACATTGCTGTCGAGAACTGGATCAATGGGCAGGGACGTAATTTCTTCCTAGACTGGTTAAACAAATAGGTCCTTTGTTCTGTTAAGTGTCTGAATAGTTTTGGTTACTATCGGTAAATGTAAAAGGCAAATGGAAAGGTGGAATGGAAAGAAATTATATTTTGTATTTTCTGTCTATTGTTAAAGCAGCGTACGCTGCAGTTTGAAGACCGCGGGAGCTAGTAGTTTCTAACTGCAACTTGGCCGCGGCAAGTAACGTCAGCGTCGTGCTACGTCAGCGATCACCAATAAGAGGCGGGCGGCGGCTACGAGCGGCGGGAAAGCGGCCGCTTATAAGCTGCGCCGCGTGCAGCGGCAGACAGACCACAACCGAGGCGCTTCAGTAACGGACCACCCCTCGGAACCAGATCTCGTCACAACTTACGTCACAACGGAACTTCGACTCGGCGCTACAACGGCAATTGTTTACTGGATTAATGGAACTGCGACCATCGGCTATTATTTTCTGGAATTTGTATGTGTATGGCTACTGGAAAATAAAAGTTGTTTTGATACTAACGAGAGGCAGTTATTAACCTTTATTTGGATACATCCTCGTAGAAGGCTGATAAGGAAGATGTGGAGAATACTATAAGCAACCGATGTGGATGAACAGGTGATGCCAGAGGCAGAAGAGGTAGGCAGTGCAGAAGAAGAAGAAGATAAAGGGAACGCACTCGAAGGGCTCTAGGGTCCACATTGTTCGTGCAGGAAATGCGCCACAGAGGCGCTCTTCACGCACGGCAAACAGTTGCCGTCTCAGCACCCCGCTTCTTCTCAGGAGTGAAGGAGGGGAAAAGAGAGAGATTGAGAGGCAGGGGAATGCGATGAAGATACATTACACGCCCGATGCATCTTCTCAGAAGGCAATAGGAAAATTTCAGGAACAGGATTATGTAAAAACGTACGAGTAAGTGGTAAATTGTGATTTTTGATTGTTGTAATAGGCATTAAACGGTATTGTCAAATAGAATGGAACAAAATTTGTTTCTTAATATTTTATTTCCAGAAGTTTATTTAAATAGATTTATGTAGAAGATAATTTATTTTAAGATCAAATATGAACAAGAGGAAACGTTAACAGAGTTATAAATCAATAAATCAGAAGTTACAATTTGTCCATAATACAATTTATTTACACACACACACACACACACATATATATC
>NNCF01135024.1:128011-232748 GCA_002313205.1 Laupala kohalensis | reverse complement strand
GACCGCCATCATGCAGTCTTCCGGACAAAGGCTCAAAAAATAAAAATGCTAAAAATCTAAATGGGGAGCAACATTATCTTATCTCCTTAGTCATTTTTGTTTGTTTTTGTGCGTCATTGTCTGTTAGAGCTGGAGGTCAGAATTACCTAGATTCATTTTTTGGAAATCCGTGGAGATGAAACATCTAAACGGTGTGCCAACTGAATAGGTATCTTTTACCGTTCACGGACTTCAAAAATATTTGTCTGTTATTATTTTATGATCATTGGTTATTTATACGTTAGATCGATTTCCCGGAATGCAATAATGACAAATTTTAATGTTTTAAATAAACAAATTAAAATAAGTGAAAAGGGTGCAAATTTATTTTGGCTTTCTTTATGGTTATAGTGTTTTGTTTGTTTATTTTTTGTTCGTTAATATTTTAATTTTTGTCATAGTTATGGATGGTTGAATTAACTATTTATGAACGTGTTATTTTTTTTAATCTGTGGGGGTGCAAATTAAAATATATTTTCTTTGTAATGTATTTGGAGAATAACTGTTTGGTGTATTTGTTTTTGTTTTCTTTTTTTTTCAGGGGTGGGGGGGAGGGAAACGAAAGTTGTCCGGCAGGCTTTAGGTTGGTTGCTAGACCCCATTTCCGGAGAAGAATAAGGAAAGTAGAAAAGAATTTTGAACGTAGATAAGAAACGTTGCCATATAATTACACTGTAGTCAATTTGATATACAAACATTAGAACAGTTACACGTAAAAAATCATGAGTGGAGTTAATATGTAGGACATGTATTATTTTGTTCACAAATTCATCAAGCGGGGAAGTAAGAATTTGATTTTAAATAGTGATTGATTGTGAATCAGATTTACATATTTCACGTACATGATTGTAAATGACTCGAACCACCTCTGGAAGAGCTGGAAGAGACGTACATAACATATTTATGTTCGACAGAGTTGGGTTTAATGTCTATTGTTACGAACCAAACGTTCGTAAAGTGTTCACTTCTAGATTCTCATTCAACACGTACTTTATTTTTATTTGTGCTCCATGAGAATCGCAATATTTATTTATTCCATGTGTATAATTCTTCTATGTTCATATAGATGTTCTTTGGTAGTAATGAACTCCATGTCTATTTCAAGTTCCATGCACGTTGTATCGATTTACGTATTCAACGTGCAAGTTCCTTGCACTCGCAAGTAGCTATGTTCTCCGTGTCGACTGCAAGTTCCATGCACCTTGTATCAATGCACGCATTCAACGTGCATATTCCTTGCATCTGGTGGAAGCTACAATCTCTATGTCAACTTCAAGTTCCATGACATTCGAATATTGAACGTACCCACTATGTATGTTCCGTGCACCGGCTGTATAAAGAGCACTGCTCAAGCCACATTATCCAGTATAGATCCAGTACTCATGCGCCGCGTAGTACGGCGCTATCCAGACCCACACATCGGTATGCGACACGGTTAGTATGTGCCGCGTTGTATCATTCCACGATTCAGTACTCTGCAAGTTCTACTTCGGGGATCGACACGTGATGATACTCTGGGAACACGTCGCCATGTTGTGCGACGTCTAGACATTTCGCTGCGTATAATGTTTTATACTCATCAGTCAACTTATTAATGTGTTCATGATGAACTTTTTGAAAATTGATTTCCTATGAAAAATCACTCAACTGCTGTACCATCCAAAATATGATGCAGCGCTCGCAGCAAAGCAACATTGAACATATTCGTTCATAATATTCTATAGTTTCAGCCACTTGCTTATCAGCCACAAGGCCGAACTGGAGAAAACTCAACCACTCCGACGGAAGACCTCAGCCAAGACTTCTGAAGGCAGCCGGAGCAAGATTACTACAAGGAAGCAATTCCAACAAATAAGAATTATTCCTCGTAAGGGAGGACCACATCGAGAACTTGTTCCGATGTATTTAAAATCCTGCATTCTTTCCATGGTTTTTAATAACCTATTTCAATTAAACAGCAGGTAACTTTATAAATGTATCTTTCATAGATGACGGGGGGATGTTCTCAAAAACGAGTTCAATGGGCTTTTTGTTTTTGTGCACATCAGCTACGATCGCACTTCACTCTTGTCTACTATCATATCGTAATTATGTTTAAATTGGGAAAGGGGGATTGAAGGGGATATTACATAAACAATTGTTTATGTTCAAATATATTCAAACTCTGTAGAAAAAGTTGTTCTCAGTGTTATTTGCTCACAACAACTAACTTCAATTTTGCCAATCCAGGATCAATCTTGTAATTCTGCTTTTGTAAATTTAGGAAAGTATATGTATATATGTTATTCAATTGTAATAAATGTGCATTTGTGAATCTGAAGCGTGTTTTACAAAGAATCATACTTCATCCTTAATCTTCATGCTCGTTGAAACACACGAGTCCCCCCTATATCCCTTCTGTGTTTACGACGAATGGTCATTCGTTAGTAACATCTATATATATATATATTCTTTTCAAGATATCTAACGATACATAAAAATAACGTATTGAATATAAATAGCCCAAAAGTTGTTTGGAATATCGATTTGTCATTTAAACAAACCCAACAGTCTCAGTTTGTAATTGCTGAGTCGCCAAACTTTCTATAGTGTTCCCTTCACACGTGGTTGCCCAAGCAAAACCAGCAATAAAGCACAAACTCCTGCTGCGTATGAAGTTCTCTGTCTAAGGACATTCCCTCATGGGAGAGACATCACAAAATGTGAAAAGTAGTAGGAGAAGGTAAAAGAAGAATGCTGACAGCGATGAGTATACAATAGTTGAAACCACAATCCAAAATTTTGTTGGCGTCTTTTAGTGTGTAGTTTGCATAGAACTCTTATAGCTTTAAGATAGTGTATAATTCACTGAATACGTAAGAACATTTTAGCTGACTTCTCAAAATTGACTGAATTTTATGTTTTCTTTTAAAGTCTCGTGATTACTGAAATTAGTATTTATTTAAGTAATATTTCGCATGTGATTAATTTACGACATTTAAAATACAATGAAAACCAAATTTCACGGGTTTTTAAAGGATAGTTAGAATTCAGTTTTATAAAACGAAATCAAAGTTTTGACAACGATACGAGACCAAGAATACGACATTACATTTACGTATCAAAGCAGATAAGAAAATTAATAAACTTTATTGTAAAAAAAGCAGTTGCAAACTGCGTATGACCATGTGCGGAGCAATAAACTAAGTTACTCTCCGGAGACAACCAAGGGACCATCCCATCAATTCCGATCAAGGGCCCATGGGCAATGGCGAACTTTATACTTAACAAAAAAAATTTAAATACCTACTCTCATCCATTTATTATTCAAAATAAATTGTAGATATTAGTGCTGTAAAAATTTGAGGTTAATAAAACAAAAGTATTACTGACATTCCCGCCCAAGAAAAATCCGCCTCTACCAGGAGGAAAACTGGAGGAAACCCCGGGCCAGGATGGGACTATAGAGATAATGTACACAAACGTGTCAAGGTTGCGAACAGTTAGAAATAAACTATTGATAAACAAAGGGAGCAAAATCAACATGCATGAAAAAGGAATTTAATCAATATCTAGAGTACAATAACAATGGCATGATAAAGTATAAGAGATATTAACATCACTTACATCATACGGAGTCATGTGGAAAACATTAATTATTAGGAAATTGAAACTCAGTAAATTCATTTATTAAAATCTGTAAATTCTTTCACATTATAGAAAGAATAGCTTATTAAAAAGCTTTTAACCGCGGGTTTAAGGAGATTAAATTTATTTATATCTTTTAGATTTTTAGAAAGGGAATTATACAAGATTATTCCTAAATGATAAGGGCCTCTTTGGCCTTATTGTTGATGGCACGCCAGGACGATGATTTATCTAAATAATAAGGGCCTCTTTAGCCTTATTGAGTATTGTGTTCGTGAACTAGACTATTTCTTCTAAAGCAGGGGTGGGATTTTAATAGTTTTGTCTTAACAAACACGACTACTTCATAAATGTATATGCAAGGGAGAGGGATAATATTCAATTCTCTAAATAAAGGTTTACATTAATTTCGGGGGTGAGATTTACATGTAATCCAAATTATTCTCTTTTGAATTCTAAAAGTTTGAATGCTCTCCGTGAATTTACCCCAGAAGATAATGCTGTACCGTAAATTAGAATATACATTTGCAAGATACACGCAGCGAGAAACGTGTTGACTAACAATGTTGGCTAAAATTCGGAATGCATAGCATATTTTGCTTAGTTTGGAATTCAAATTATCAATATAGCACTTCCATTTGAGATTGTCCTGAATATGAAGCCCTAAAATTTTGTTATCTTGACTGATTTTACTTGAGTTCCGTTTAGCGAAAGGGGTGTAAGACGAAGAGATTTCGTTACACTATTGCGAAATGACATGGATACTGTTTTATCAGTATTAACGATGAGACGATTTGAATGAAACCAAGACGAGCGGTGAGATAGAGCTTTATGCGCATTGACATGTTTACATATGTGTCATCAGCAAAGAGAACCATTATGCAATCTGGCGTGGTGGATGACATATCATTTACGTACAATAAAAAGAGGATACGACCTAAAATTGAACCTTGAGGGATTCCACAAGTAAGTTGCTTTGTTTCTGAAAGGTAATATTGGCATAGTTTATTTTCAACACGGGAAATTTCTACTTGCTGACACATATCTTTCAAGTAGGAAGTTAGCCTTTGATATGGCAATTCACGAATGCCGTATGAGTGCAGTTTTGAGAGAAGAACCTCGTGATCGATTATATCGAGTGCTTTCGAAAAATAAAGAAAAATAACTTGTGGATTATCTCCACGGTCAAGAGAATTGGTTATATTATTTAGAAAAGAAAATATGGCGCTGTTAGTTGAAAAGGATTTCCTGAAACCGTACTGATCGTTTGAGAAAATATTATTATGCGATAAGAAGTCTAAAAGTCTCTTATAGAAGAGGTTTTCCAGGATTTTTGAGAAAGTTGGCAATAGTGATATGGGCGGATAGTTTCCAACATCACGTTTCTTATGTAATGGTTTCACTTTAGCATTTTTAAATATGTCAGGAAGCACACCTCTGACATGGAGCTATAGAAAATATGAGTGAATCGATTTAATATAACGTGAGAGGAAGATTTTACTATAAATTCAGGTATATCAGGTATATCCCTGCTGAATACTTCTTTTTTAAAGAACCGATGACACTCGTAACTTCACTAGAGTTAGTCTCGGAAGTGAACATAGAATGTGGTACGTGTGTGGATGTATTTGATGGACATTGGTTTTGAGTTACAGATTTCGATATTTTACCTATTTTTGAGAAATAAGAATTTAAAAAATTTGCGATGTCGTTTGGATTTGATACAATTATGCCATCGTCTAGTAGGGAAATGTTTTCTTTGCGATTTTCTGAAGGGGATGTGTAATTCTTTATAATATTCCATATGATTCTAGTCCACTATCACTTTTCTGCATAGATCACTTTTCTCAGAATGGATTTATATTTACGGAAATAATCATGAAATTTGGGTGGTTGGTTATTGAGTTTTGAAAGATAATATAATTGACGTTAGCTTTTGGAAGAAATTCTAATCCCTTGAGTTATCCATCGATTGTGATTGTTTACTTTAACTAACTTACGTTTTATAGGGTTGTAATACTTCAAGAATATCGAAAAAAAATACATTGAATTTATCGTTGATGCTTTCACATGTATACACGTCATCCCAAGTTTCCTGATGTAAAAGGTTTTTAAAAATTGTTAAATATTTTTCGTTAAAATGTATAGTAATCTTGTAGAGTATATTTCGTTGTTTTAATTTATCTTTAATAGTTAATATTTGGGCAAAGTGGTCGCTATTGCAAGATAATTTTTTACTTAGAAGCAGAAAAATATTACAAAGGTTAGATCCAATATTAGAAAAGCATTTTAGAAATTTGAAGCAGGTTCAAATAGTGCAATATCCGGACTGTCAACACTGCAGTAATGTAGGGGACCTCTATAAAGCGAAAGACTGATCTGTAATGACTTGGTCTACTGTCTTCTGTCGAGGAGATGAAGATGCGCTTTCAAATCCACACATCAGGATGATTTCATGAATTCACATTCTCAACAGCTGTGAAAGAGGACGACAGTAACAGGGGGAATAATGCTAAGAGAATAATAAGAAAAATGTAATATTTTAATTGTATTGATTCGAAGGTATTTCTGAACCAGTACGAATAGCTTGAAGGTAAGAAATCTTTTCTATTATTTATTTGAAATCAGTGACTGTGATTGAAAAACTAACTGTGATTTATTACTACCACGAAATTTATAATTTGTGTTAATGTGTATGTGACCGAAGATAAAAAGAAATGCGTACCGTGTGCGTTGTATTGGATATTTTACGATTCTGCGTTGGCATTACTCCAATATGAAACATTACAGGTAGACAAACATGGTGTTGTAGAGAGTGAGGTGGAGCAAACTCCGCCCCTTGCGCAGTGGGTAAATTGCACGCCGCTGCGGGGCTGGCGATGGTCCGTGGCGGAGGTGCGCAGTGGAGCAGAAAGGTGATAAGGAGGCAGGCGCCTCGGCAGGTTAGGCGCTTGAGGCCAAGGTGGGAAAAGCGTTGTTCTCTAGGGAGAAAGAGATGCTCGCTTTTTGGGAAGCGGCAGAGAAAGAGCAAATGTTGAGGTTGCAGTGAACTGAAGCTTTGGCTGCTGTCACTGAATGGCTGCCAATCTCATGTGAGAAGAACCTTTTTTTTCCCACTATTCTCGTGATGCAGAGAATAATACTTGGTGAATAGTATTATTTTCCCGATTCACAAACTCTCTTTCATTCAGGACGTATTACTACTTTAATACATTCAGAAAAAAATTCTTTGAAGTTTCATACAGAATATGTGATAGATTTGTGAAAGAAAATTAGGGAAATTTAGATAAAGTTTTTCCTTTTATTTCCTTCTAAGATTGTGCGATGTGGTATCAACATTACTTACTATAAGCCACAATATGCGTGTTAATAATTAAAGTGATAAACACGGACGGCTTAAGTGGTGACTGTTTTCTAAACTTCGGATGAGTCAATTATATTTTGCATATGATTTTCGAACACTAAAAGATTTCTCTTGATTTTATTATTTCTTCTTTAAATAATTAGTGAAGGTATATATCACTCACACCATGATGCATCATTAGCCACATAAAATACCAACGATCCTTCTCTCAAAGATTTTCATCACATCACTCCTCCTAATTATCACAAGATAGTATCGAATGCCAAGTTCACCTATACGATGGTAGTGTTGTGGACTTTTTTTCTTCTTTCTTTTCAAGTTTTGACTAAGTGCTGACTTGGATCAGCGAGATAAATATTAACATATGACGTATCTACCATTCCTATGGACTCATTTCTTTAATATATGCTTTATTATATTAGTTTGATTTTGTTTTTTTTATATATGTGTATTATTTGTTTATTTTTGTATCAAGTTTTTCTTTCAAAGTATCTCGACGACTCATACTAATAAGATTATAAAATAATAATACAAATAGTAATAATGGTCATTTTTTGTCCAACAAATAGATGCTATTCCAAAGTTGGTTACATTACTTCCTTGGTCGATGTTATCAGTGAAACGCTGCATTGTTGATTAACCCTTCCGCTTCTTAGACGCCCTTGACCATCATTGCCTCTCCTGAGAAGCGTCTCATTACGTATGCACAGTGTGGGAAAGGGAACCCAGGGACAAGGGCGCCGTGACAGTGAGGTCAGCGCAGGGCAACACACAATGCTCGTGGCGGTCGGCAACCGTTTGGCCAAGTGATACACAATAGACACGCCAATTGCCCTAATGCGACACGCGAGGCACCTCGACTCATTCAAGCAACAAGGTAAGCGGCGGAGCAGAATGGAGAGAAGATGATAATGATGTTGGATGTCTCCCACAACGGAGTACTAAGGTTACCGGCAATGGTGTCGGCTGCTACGTGTATATCAACAATATGCTTCATTCCATTCTGTGGTGTTATGAGTCAAAAGGTATTGAAGACGTAGGTTATCAACTCTAAAAAAGGCTTGGAGTTTACGTCCAACGTGATACTCAAGGAAGGAGTTTACAAGCATTTTTTATAGAGGAGGTGACCAAAATCTTTATTTTTGAAGATAATTTTGCTACAACTCAGTTATTCAGTAGAAGAAAATTGATAGGAAGCACCAGCAACTCTGTGAGAGAGCAACATTTCCCACTTTTTCCTGATAACATGGCAGAAACTCAGATAAAAATTAATCAAATATAGAGTAGGGAAGAGACACACCTCGACAACCAAAATATAGCAATAAAAACCAACTGCAACCCATTCCGAGAATTGGAATAACGCAGTGATGATGGCTTTCGCCTGCCAGCACTTCCGGAAGGAGGTATTTCGGAGGCGAAATGCACGCACCTCGTCCAAGGTATCTTCAATAATGGAGACGGACTACCCGCTCAAACGCAAAAGGTGCGAGGCTTTATAGCCCATTAAAAAATAAATGTTCCTTAAGTCATTACGAGGAAGTGAGAGCTATTCGACTGGGCTTTTATGAAGTGCGGGTTGCATTCTGTGGGAGCGGAGGGCAGCTGATAACTGAAGCAGAGTAGTGGAAAGAAATGAGAACGGAGGACGAAGATAGAAGGAGAGAAAAAGTAAAGATGTAAGTATTAATAAATTATTGAGGTGTGGGGTAAAAATAAAAAATATATTCGAAGATAGTAAAGATAATCGAAAACTGTCTCATGTTTAGTAATAGGGCTCTAATGACCTTGACGTTGACGAGCCCTAAAGCCCCACAAAAAAAGTAATGTACCGTAGAATATATGAAATGTCAGGAAAAAATGTGTGACCTGCAAACTCAGAAATTAGAGAAAAGTTGTATATTAATTATGAAAGTTACATAACAACTATAAAATAAAAGTTTTCAGAAATGAATGATGGGTACTACATTACAATAAAATAAAATGAAACTAATTATAACAAACATAAAATCCACATACTATAATGCGGAAAAGAGAACAAAAGGCATCTGAAGTATTATAGAGTTGTTTTTTTTTCTTTGTAAACAAGTTTTTGAATGACCGACAATTCCTCTCTTTATACCTTTTCTCAAAAACGTCCCCCTTGAAATTAATCGTGACTTAATTCAAATAATATTATTTATTGCAGTCTTGATATCTATTATGCTTGTGTTTCTCTAATCAAAATATTGATGGCTTAATAGCATCGTTTTTACTGAAGACAACAAGAAACTCATCTTCGCAAAATGTGGTTGAGTATTGTGGTTTTGTAATGACATCTGCCATTTAGTTTAACCTTCCCAGAGGAAATATGAAGCAGGAGGGTAATCTCTATTACGGTCCGCGGAAGAGACATTCTTCAGCATATTGATCAAAATATCGTGAATGTTATTATTCATGGTGAACAGCAGTCGTAAAATCCCAACTTGAGTAAGAATGGACTATGTACTGCGAGGCAGAAGGGTGGGTTGCTTCAATCACAAATTTCCTTAGCCCAAGCAAAAGTTTAGGTTAGGTGCACTTAAATTATTCATAAGTTATGTTATTTTATAGTTAATAAAAACAGCTATACTACAGAACTATATTCTTTGAGTTAATTCGATTAAAAATGTCAAAGTATGTCATCCTGATATTTTGTGGGAAATTTGTCATTTATATACTACTCAATTTAAAAATTTGGAAAAATTTTCCATCATGTCTGATAATAACTATTTAACTGATTGAAATTCATTGGATAACTGAAAGTGGAGCATATTTATTAGAATGCAAAAAAAAATCCATCCTCTTATCGAAATAGGGAAAAATCACGACATATTCGCGAAAAATATTTTTTTCTTCTATCTGCTTGTATAATTTCCTGAAGGAAAACAAAGACGTTCACAAGACACATTTGGTTGTCAAAAACACTATTTTTACTCTTTCTATTCCTTTAGTTGTTCTTCGCTAAAGATTTTTCTTTGTTGATTTCAAGTCCTCCAATATCACCCAAGAAAGTTTTCGCTTGAGAACGATGCTGAGGTCCCACGACCCACACACGCGGAAGTGGGATAAATTTACCCGTAAGGCAATTACGCTGAAATGGGAGAAAAATAATTTACTTTGTTCAAAATTAATTTCGCATAAACAATGTTTAGTAATTTAATGAGTTCGTAACGAAGTAGTGCAAAAATACCGTTTGACGGGTAGCTCTACTCTTAAAGAAATCCGTTGAAGAGGCGCGTATCGATCTTTGAGAAACAACCTCCATCGGCGTGTGGTTCCTGACGGCGGCGCGTGCCAAGAAGACAAAAGAGCCGTGATTGCCATGGATAACGGTAAAGAGACTGCATGATTTCAATTTAATATCCACAGTAAACAAGAAGCAACCTACTCCTTACTTCCGCTTCTGTCGTATCACATGTTCGTACTTATGTCAACTGTTCAATGAGGATATACTGAATTCAGAGTCTATTGTCCACAATATTTCCAATGCTCTGGTAAGATTGATAAGAGTTGCTTTTTTCTCATAAAAATAAAAATTATATATGTTCTACAGTTTTCATACTTAATATAACTTATGGTAATTGGATACAGAAGACAATCTAATTGTTCAGAGATGCCCTAGAGCGAAGAATACCATCTTTGTAGGAAACAATAATGACTGGGGGAGATGGAGGCACTGCTAGAAGGTGTGAATCGCCGCAAGTACTGAGGTGTCTACTTCCGAAGCATGAGGCGACATCGGGGACGGGAAGTGGAGAACGCCGTTGCCGAGAAGGGTGACAAAAAAGAGTCGAATAATGAAAGGAAAGTGCGAACGTGGCGCTGGGGATGGCTTCACCGACGCTACTCGGTGGCGACCTGAGAGGTGGGAAAAAGTGAGGGATGAAGGTGAGCTGCATTGTGAGGGATCGAACATCTCCATGAAGGAAGCTGCGCGTATATTTGGGTCTCAGAGTCAATGGATTACGGATACTTGTGGGAGTGGGAAATGGCCAGATATAACACACAAAACATACAATCCTTTCACTGACTATTTCTTAATAGGATTAAATGGAAAAATAAGATGTATTTATAATGTTTTTGAAATTATTCATTACAAATACGAGGCCTTGTAAAAGATTTTATTGTAGGATAAGTGAGGCAGTGAGGATAGCAATGCAAAAAAAGTAATAATAATTGTACGAAAATCTTTCTACATAATAAAATAGTTTATACTATTATTATTTAGGTTGGAATTATTGTCAAAGACATGACAAACTAATTTAAAAAAAGAGTGAAATTTTTTTTACCGAAAATGTCGTACCATACTTCGGAATTACATACCCCATTTTTCATGGAGACGATAAAGTTAAGTAGCCGAGTGGAGAGACAAACCAAATAGTCGGAATAAAACATTATCCTCTATCGGTTTTGACAAAAGCACACGGAGTTATCATAATATTATTCGTTATAGTGAAATGAAATTTAGCTCTCGATTACATTGTAAAATAATGATAAAATCCACACCCACGTAATGATAAAATCCGCACTAATATATAAATGAGCAACGTGAAAGTGTGTCTGTCTGTTTCTTACTTTATCACGATTGTACCACTGAACCGATCGTGATGAAATGTGGCAAGGAGATAGTTACGATGCCCAGTACAAACATAGGCTAACATTTATTTTTAAAACGTGTGATAATAAAGATGGAAATAGTTTTTGACAATAAATATCAATAAAATCGGAAAAAAGAGTTATATTCGCTTATGTTGCCTAAACGGTTAAAGATAGATGACAACTGTGAATGACAATACTATTTGTCTCAGAGAGAACTACAAAAAAGTTCGCGACAGCATATATCTATCTACAAAAATTATCCTTAGTTATCGATCAAACGTTATTAACAATAGAAGTGAATTAAAATACTTGAATTCTATTAAAACTCTAAGAATTAAACCACTTATTACTAATTAATTCACTTCTAATGAAGAGACTAATTTAAGAAGGAAAAAAAGCAATCATTATCAAATTTAATGAATGTGCAAATTTTGTGCATTCAACAACGATAAAAACGCCTTTAGAACGTAAAATTTCAAGAAATAGTTTAATTTTAGAAGAATTTTAATAAATTACTGCCTCGGAAGCGAAAATATGATCGGCGCTGTTTCTTCGAGATGGTGTAGTGAATACCGTCAAATTATGTATTAAATCTGTAATATTATGAATTTGAAAAATTAGGGTGCCGTACATATTTTAAAGTCCAGTAAGTGAAAGTATTTTGTTCTTACAATACATATAGATTTTAATTTTTCCTGGGCGAAAGATGACAAGTCTAAGAAGAATCCAAGGCAACGCCGCATAATTAGCTAGTACATTTATAATTTAGCAAATTTTGCTCTACTAATGTGACGTCAGATAAAAAGAAAAGATACCAAAATATATATTTCCTAGATGAAAAATCTAGTAAAGAAGTCCAATTCGTAAAGGTATATTGCGGTTAACGTATTGTATTTCCTCTGGCACAGTTATCTGAAGCGTATATACAATTGTCAAGGAAAACTGTAACTAGTCAACACAAGAAGAATAAGAGGCAAAATGAGTTGGTTTCTCTCCATTCTCTTCTTTGCTGTGGAACGCCTGTATCAACTGCCGGCGGATGGAAGCACCACTCCAAACTTAAACTTTTCAATCATGGGTAGTAATGGTTTCCAATTGTGTGTCTGTGAGTAGACAGGGAAACAGGAGGGATTTGACCTGGCGGAAAGAAAAATGCGAAGAAACTAAGGGGAAGTGACAGTAAAAAAAAAGTGTGCCCTCAGTGTGAGACAGGGAGGATAAGCGCATTGTGTAAAGTTGTAGACTAGAGAGTAATGAAGAAAAAAGTAGACGAGATGGGATTAGAGAAATTTAAGATTCATATTAATGTGGAATACATCTTATTTCATAGAATATTATAACGATTAGAGAGATAACTGCTAACGGATAATAAAGTCATTAGTTTCACATGAGATTAAGCAATTCCCGTTGGACTCCTCAAGTATTTAACTCACATAATAATATAATTAATAATGATATACTTCCGGTGCTGTGACGGGGGGGGGGGTAAGTAAAAATTAAGTCGGATAAGAAATGTGAAAGATAAAAAGTGTGAAGGTGAGGAATGTAAGAAACTCTAACATCCATAGGCATAGAAGTGAATGAAAAAAGGAAGTGCGGATGCATAAGGGAGAAATCGGAAGAATGAGTCGAAGACAGAGTTCTTCCCCACAAAACGAAGAAGGGCGCAGACCCATTTCCAAGTTCGCACCTTGCCCGTCATTACTTCTCGAGCATTAACCTCAGAGAGAGAAAAAGTTCGTCTCCCTTCGCCTTCAGGCATTCGAGCAGTTTCTCAGCAGCTGCCGAACACTCGCCACCTCGCCACTCCCTTCTGCGAAAAACGAAGATAGTTTCGTTACTCTACATTCAGGCTCTTCAAATGCATTTTTACTCTCACATCGTCTGAATGAAGTATGTTGATGGTTAGGATATTGCAATCTGAATATTTCTAAAGAATATTAAAGCAACATTCACATCAAATATTAAGTTCTCATGTACAATAGTTTTTATCCATCTTGTTTGATGAATATGAGTCCCTCATAAAAGTGGCGGTAGACGTGCGTCATTCGGCAAGTCCCGAACGACCACTCATCAAATAGCGAATGGTATGGATGGGTTGCGTGCACTTTACCACGAATTCCGGTGCTCGCCCTTCCATGCAACGTGTCGGTCTTTGCACATATTTAGCACCACCTTAGAAGAAGACTTGATTGTGAACATTGTGATATTTATAATTGATACGGGAGCGATAGTCGGACAGTAGAACGATTAACACAAATAATATTATTTTATTTACTTAATTAATATGTGTATTGTTGTCAAACTAACGTCAATAAGTTAAGAATTTACGTCCCAAGCATGATATGAGTAGAGAAAGATGCTGATTTGTGGGTGCAGCGAGGACAGTGTTTTCTTAGGGAGGTCTCTTTATTAAAAATAGCTTGTCCTCTGTTCGGACACCATCTAAATATGTTACGATGAAACAAAAATATTGTTTAAGAAACTTTGAACATCCTCAAAATGGGCGCGATAATCCTGCCATAGTTAAAAATCATGCATGAGAAGCTCTTTCCAAGAAATCACAGAGTAATTTGATTGGGTGGAAAATACACCCGAAACTAAACAGGCTGGCACCACAGTAACTGACCTCTGAAAAAGAAGGAATTCTTCTCGGACACTTAGGAATGCGAGTGAGTCGGACCACAGAGCAATGAGAATGATTCGGATACTGAAGAAACCTTTATAGGTCAAGATAACGCAACTCGATAATATAAGTATAATTTATGCCGATTTCTACATGTGACTAATGAGACTAATAGACGAGTTGGACGAGCAAATAAAGTGAAATCGTACTACAAATATTCATGCGAGTATACAACACGAAAATCGGATATAAGTCTCGAGTGGCCGTGACAGTAATACCGTGGTAATGACCGAATTCACGTCTACTGGATAAATGGCAACGAGTCCATTTCCTTCCGCACGTTGCCTCTGATGTTGGAGTCCGATGTCTGGTGACGGTCTATCGTATCGAAGCGAACCTATATCATGATATTTTCAGCACTATAACCCAATTTTCCCACCAACTCAGTGTCTATGTCATTTCACAATAGTATCACAAAACCTTTACCCCAGGTTTCTCTTTCGTTAAACGGAACACAATTAAAAACTGTTACGAATACAAAGTTTTTAGGCCTCCACATTCAAGACAATCTCAAATGGAATTGTCACGTTGACAATCTTAATTCCAAATTAAGAAAATTGTGTTACGCATTCCGAATCTTAGTTAATATTGTTATTCCACATATTTCCCGTTGCGTATATTTTGCAAATGTTTACTCCCATTTACGATACGGCATTACCTTCTGGGGTAATTCCAGACAGAGAGTCCAAACTTTCAGAATTCAAAAGAACATTGTTCGGATAATTTGGAAATCTTATCCCCGAATCTCTTGTAAACCTTTATTTAAGGAATTAAATATTTTAACACTTCCCTGCATTTATATTTATGAAACTGTCGTGTTTGTTAAGACCGAATTACTGAAGCACCGCCCTTGTTTCATACAAAACACTTTTGTTCACGAATACGCAATGGGAATAATATTAATCGTCCGAGTGTGTCAACCGCACTTTGCCAAAAAGGGTCGTATCATTCGGAATCGTTCTATATAATACCCTGCCCAAAAATATAAAAGATATTATTAAATTGAATCTCTTAAATCCGCGGTTAAAAGCTACCTCCTGCACCAGTGCTTCTACCCTGTAAAATAATTTATTGATTTTAATAAAAATTAAATCCGTCTTTAAGTTTATCACTCCATTGGTATGGTACTTTCAAAATATCTAACAAGAATTTCAAAACTATTTTCCTGCATGCTTGTATTATGTCTTATTAGTCATATAAATTAAGTTGTATATGTACTCAACCCTGGCACGGTTGTGTACATTAATTCTGTAGTCCCATCCTGACCCGGATTTTTTCCTGGTTTTCCTTCGGATAGAGGCGGATCTTTTATAAAGACTCGCTAGGCTCTTGTCTAGAGACGGCATCAATTGATATAATTATTAGCTAATTTAGTGTTATTTAATAGTTACGAATTATCAACAATACTTTCCGAATGATTTATAGTTCGATAACAATGCGTACTGATGAATTGACTTTTTTTGTGTGTGTTTCATTAAATAGAATATTTACTAGTATTATGTTAATACTATAAAACGTGTCGAACTATTTTTGTTTTTAGGAGTGTGTTGAAATATTAAATCCGCCACTTCCGTAGGGTCCTTGATCGGAATTGATGGGTTGGTTGGTCCCTTGCTTGCTTCCGGAGAGTAAATTAGTTTATTATCCTCCGCGTGGTCATACGCATTTTGTAGCTGCTGGTTGGACAATAAAGTTTATTTACTTATTATTATATAACGCTTCCAATTTCCCCTATATCTAAACAATCTTTACGATTAACAAACGTGAATAAAATTACGAATGCCTGAAGCCCAAGTCCGGAGAACTGTATCAATGAACTTTCTCTTTCTGGAAGAAGGTTAACGTCCTTCAGCCGTATACAGGTCCGAATTACAAAACTTTATTTTTCAAAGCAGTAGGCACTGATGTGACTTTATAATAGTTTCAAATCGTAGGCCTAATAGTATGTACTTTGGATAAATGGAAAAATTATTTAGGAATTACTGGAAAGGGATACTTTTCTTTGTATATGATATAGGAGGGTGTGAATGTGTTTTGATATCGATTCTTGCATTTTTATGTGTTGGGGGGGGGGGCAAAAATCCTAGATCTTATTCACATACTTGTGTTCTTCTAATATTAGGGTCAGTTCTCCTTCCTTATCGAGGCAGTAGTTGTACGAATCCTGAATCCCTGACATAGCAAATTTTTAATTTTTTAAATATTATCATGTATACGAACCTTACTATCCAATATTGTAGATAACATAGTGCAGAAGCACAGAGAAATGTATAAGTGCATTTGACAAGATAATATCGGAGGAACGTCTTTACCTCTTTTACATAATCATCGAGAATAGTTCGTCTGATTAATTATTCATTGAAACAACTTTATCATTTTCAAGCCTTTTTTTTTTGTTTAACACAGTTTTAAACACAACGTTTCGACTGTGTTAAACCAATAATATAGTTTGAAATGATGAAAATATTTTACATAATTCAAATGTGAACATTTGAATGTTTTTATTTACGCAATGTACTAAAACGAATAAAATAAGTTTAGGTTTGTATTAAGATAAGGCAATGCCAAATGCTAACCCCTCCGTACATATTTCATATTAGTAGATCCTCATAAAAATAAACGTAGTTTCTATCATTATCGCTGAAAATGATTTAACATTTTACGTTGAAATATTTTTCAAAAAGTCTGTCGCGTGAAATGTTCATAAAAGTGATTACCAATAAATTTTATAGAACAGTGGTTGGTTGGTAAGTAAATACGGTACGTATTTTCTTTGTCATAATCTTGTCCTGGCTTCTTCACATGTTCACAATACTAAAAAACTTTTTAACATAAACTTTTATTCAGTAAATACGTAAAATTGTCAGTGTGATAGCATAAACACCCTCTTGAGAAGGTATAGTAATGATAAGATAAGACGTTATAAAGAAAAGACATTGGTTATGTAATTCGTTAGACTTAATAGTATGAAGAGACGGGTTGTACTTCAGGGAACGCTTCCAGAAAATAATTCACCGCGAGTAATCTCGGAATAAAATCGTAATAAACATTTTAAAAAGTTTTTATTTGAGGTGGACATCATAGTATTGCATTGTCATTGGGTTTATATATGTGTGTCAATTTTCAACTCAATCAGTTGACGGAAATTGGTTCAAAATTCATTTGAAAGATTTGGTCCAAACATACTAACAAGTCAAATGAAATAAAAGCTTGTAAGAAGTAGACCACTCAATTATAGACGAGTTGTCGATACTCACATGATTGTATCATTAAAATGTATCGTTACTACTGTAAATAACTCCAAACGATTACCCCGCATTTTTCAGATAAATCAGCGTAACAAATGTAATTAGCGTAATGAGTAAAAAAATATCGTTGCTAGTTTTGAGGAATGTTGGAAGATCTGAGTATTTCATAACCTTTTCTGGTGCACCAACATGTACAATTCAAATTTAATGAGAGAATTTACATAAATTTTACATAAGCAAATGGTATAATATTCAAATGTCAGCTTACGACTCGGTATAAGACCAGAAAATTATCTTTTTAACTACAACTTATTCCTGGCGATTGCTGGAAAATGACGGGAGAAAAAGGAAAAATTATAAAAAGTGAAAAATAATGTACTTAATAGGATAACGAAGGCTAAGAACTATCGTTCATAATTGTCGCGAATATTATTATATCCTTGTTCGTACTTCCCAATTTTCTCTTTTCGTACTTTTCTTAAATAACAACTTCCGTTATGTTTTGTCGTCATTGTTTCTCCCATTTGCTATTCATAATGTCCGACTGTCATGTTAGTTCATCATAGCTTTCTTTGAATCTATTCTTTCTGTTCATATTTATTTCCGTAGTATTTCATCCATTAACCTTCCTGTACTTCTTTCCACTTCTCTCTCTCTCTCGCTCCTCTGTCCCTCTGAACCGTGACGTCACCCCGCACCACCTCACAGCGCGCCACTCGACTCGAGCGCTGCACTAAATTTCCGGGCGTGTTTGTGTAGGCTAATACGATGCCACGAGATATAAAAACAATATCAATCATAAATAAGGTATGCCCTCCTGTTATTTAATACACGCCGCGAGTGATTTAGGGCCATGCGTGACTCCGCGCGAAGCTCAGTCACATGCCGCGGGCTGTGGAGGGAAGGGGCGGCGAAAGAGGCGTGTGTGTATGTACATGAGTCGACAGCAAACTAGGAAGAGAAATGTAAAGAGCAGTACTAATGAGAAAGTATAGCATGTAAATTTATTTCAACATCGGTGATTTTCTTCTGGCAGTAGCATTTCCATTTTATAAATGAAATAAGTCAATGAAGAACTAATAACAGATAAAAGAAAAACTCTAAATATGACCTCTACTTATAAGAAAGAACGTAACATGATATGATATTCGTAATAATTACGATATTGCTAGAACTTTATATTGTGAGAATTAATGCAATACATCTTTTATTATAAAACAAAATATTATTTGATATCTCATATATTATACTTCGTAGAGATGACACATGCTCAATTTGAACCGTTTTTATTCTCACTCTATTCAGGCATTGTGTTCCACAGACATTGTTCGACGGGAGGAGTGCAGCAGGTAGATGCTGGAAGCGCTCAGTGAGTTCCTTGGAAGTAAGAGATTCCCTCGCTTTGGAGGCTTTCGAGGCTTCATATGCCTCCAGCGCGTGCATTCATTATCTCATAATGCGGAGAGGAATGTGACTGATGTAGGCTTTGTGTCGAGACACTCGATCGAGTCTCCTTTTACATTGATGGAAGAGAAGCGAAGAAGACAAAAGGGAAATCATAAGCTCTGGGGAAGAGAAAGGAAGGAATTGCACTATCTGTAGATTAGAAATGGAGTGCAAAACTACGGAAGAAACGATAAGGTATCATAAAGATGATGGCAAATTTCATGTAATTCTGGCGAAATTGAAACCCGGAAACAACACGATTTGTGGAAGTGTAAATGTATATTATTCTTTCAAACAATGAAGTTGTACTATTTTAAAAATTAAGTACCCCCCAATCAAGTTCATCTTAGTAGAATAATAAATTAAGAGAACAGTAAAAATATGATAGGTTAAAAACAGCACTATTATTTTAAAAAACTTTAAAAAATGATATATGACTTCAAATTTTTTACGAACTCATTAAACGAACGTAAAAATATGAATATAATAATTAACACCCATGTTTATTCTCAACGAAATTAAATAGAGTGATTGGTCACAAAATAATTCACTTAGAGAAGGAAATGAATTTACGTTGTTAAAATAAAAATGAGGATTATAGAAATTAACAAAATTATTCACACTGCCTCTTCAGTCCATAGATATTTTCGATTACAAAATCTTAGTATTTCAATTATTGTTTTATATTCATTTCAATATATTGTGTTATTATTCAACAAATTGTCACATCTTCGATAAATGCCACCGAGAGACGAACTTGCTCAAGATACTATTCCGCTTCTCTGACATAATGACGAAACAATCAGCTAGGTTGTTTTCGTTATAAGAAATTGTTAAACAACGCAGTACCCCATCACTGCACGTCCTGTCATCTCTTCCTGATAAGAATTGCCGTCCGCTTGCCCGCGTAATTCCCGCGACAAGCATCTTTGGTTATTCCTGCCCTATATTCTCAGTACTCAACATATTACAAATGAATGCATACGACATTAATAGAATTTTTATATATTTATGGATTACTGGAAATTTAACATCTTTTTTGCGCACAATGCCTTTAATTTAATAATCTACCAAAATTGCAACAACAAAAAGTATATCATCAAAAATATTTTTCCCTTCAAAAATAAAGATGATTGAAAATGTTTCTAAATATTTTATTGTTTTTGTTTTTTGTGATAAAATATTTATTTAAATATTAATAGAGAATGCGGGTTCATAGCGTCCACCATATTTGATTTAGAACGTATTAGAAAGCCTATATTTATTTCCATCTGACCTATAAATATTTTACACGTGTAAAATATTTGAGCTTTAGCTTATTTCGATTTCGTCGAAATTTTTATTCAGAACTTCGTACAGAAAAAGCGAGCCAACAAAAGTGTTATAAAATAATTCACAACATTGTACTTCGCGATTAGTTTCTCTCTCTTATTTAAAAATACAGAGATAAATAGATATATAGATATAATAGATACAAAGGTATACAGATAAATAGATTTTATAAGATAAATTGTTTTAATTAATATGAATGCGTAATCAAGTATTAAAAAATAGAGCACAGAAGTATCGTTTTCATAAAAAAATGTTATAGGGAATTAAAAAACGGTTGGCAAATAAAACGGTATGGTTCCAAAAAATTGCGAAAACTATTCTGCTTCATGGGATTCTGCTTGCAAATTTTGTTATGTTTATGTAATCAATTACAAATGGAGATTTAAATTTCGCTAATACGTTCACAACAGAAAAGTAAAAGATATGCACCATTTTAATCAAAATTCGCTTCACAGAATTTAAATCACACGTGACCATACTGCATTTTTATGTGTTGCAATGACAAAGCAATCCATATTTTTAATCAACCCTCCCTGGTTTATAGCCCAGCCGCCCGTGAACACATCCCACCTGATAACGTGAACGTTCACCTGATAACGATTACAAAGATAAACTCCCAACAGGCGTTTTTCGCGTTTAAATTTTCATTTGAGATTACACCTAATTAATATTTTATCTCCCGCATTATCGTGTTACAGCGAACATGCGCCAAAAGCTACGACACAAATTTCACCTCTCTCCAACTAAGTGGAACAAGTCGACATCAATACTCTCTCGAATTTAAATTTTAAAGTGAACGTCTGTCGACATAATCTCCCAAATAGGCAAAAGATTTCTCACAGAAACATGACAAATGAGGTTTATTACTCGCAAGCGGAAGAATATAGCCGAGGAGTGGGGGGAAGCAAACCCCACACTGGGGTTTTTCTCAAGGTGGGCTCATGCCTTCCTGCCGCAGCAGACGGGTGACAAAGTGCAGCTCGCGATGTTCTGAGCACGGGAGCTAGTACCACCGGTGCGTGGTTAGCGGGCACAACCCTTGGAAGGGAGTAATTTGCATCCATTATGAACTCCAGCTGAAATAAAAGTGTTGGGTCGCGAAGGTATTTTAACTGCCGGCAGAGGTCCCCAGCCGTTTCATCAAGGTGAGGGGGAAGAAGGAAATGTAAGGAGAAGAAGGGAATGTCCCAAGACGGCGCTAAAGGCGGAAATAGAAAGAATTTTAAAGTGAGATAGGTAGAGCGTCGCTGCGAGAGCTTTTCTGTGGACGAGAGGTCGACGGAATACTGAAGAGTCCCGTCACTAAGTCTTTCTCCACGTCACCCCATCCCCTCACCGCTGCCCTCTTCAATGCCTGGGGGAATGGCTGACTCCCAACCGCACCTTCGCATTACACCTCTTCACGGGGAATATTTCAGATTCGCTTTGGAATGGCATTTCACTGGAATGGGAGCTTCAAAAGAAACGCAGCCACCTCCAAGCGTCAAATTTTATGAGTTTACAAGTACTTCAGTAGTTGTTTGAATTTCAGCTGATGTATATTGTACACTTATTCTACTAAGAGTATAATTAGCTCCTGTCACGTACACAAAATATTCATTATACACCACAAGTCTTTGAAGGAAATTGTTTGTTTTTTTTAATCTTCAGAACACAATGGCTAGTATTACTATTTAAGTTTATTTTGATTCATCATCCACTTGTTCTTTAATACTTTCTCACTCCCACAAGTTATATCGATTGCATGTGTTTCAGGGTTCGTCAAGCAAATATTTTTCTTAACGAAACAGTGATCCTGTGTGGCATTAACATAATAGCGATTTATTTCTGAAAGTGGTCCTCAAACTATTTGTGCGTTATAAACGTGAAGATGTCACAAAAATATAATTAAAATGATGAGTGTTTGTAAAATTAAAGTTGTATTTGCCCATCCCATATTTTGCAGACACAGATAATAAGTTCATTATAAGAGGAAAGACAAAATTGGGCAAATATTTACCTTTCCGACGATAAAAATAAAATGTTCAAAATTTTGTTTAAGAATAAAAAGCAGTCAAGGAAGAAAAGAACATTCAAGTACATGTACTACAATAAGAATGGTTGGTAAAGAGCACAATATTTAATGATAATAAATATTGCATTATTATACTATACATAACAAATATGTTCTGAGGTGAGTTATCTCTCATTGATATGTTGATTGTGTATCATGAAATACTTGATAGGTTTATAAACTTTACAATGGAAGTTCTTTGATCTATTGAATTACAACCTCAATCTAACGCGTCTCTGTTGGAGTGATTCAGGTATAGGGGGTCGATAGTTTACTAACAAACTGAATAATTCGATTAGCTTCATTCCTATAACTAGGCTATGTTTTCTATGAGTTTCAAAAATGTTGTTTCATTAGATGTGATGTTTCATGGCAATTTAATAGTCAAAGAAGTGAACTACGTTAATTTCAATCCTCAAAAAGGGCTAGTAAGTGAGACAACAAGAAATGTTTGCTATTAAGATTTTTCTAATGTGATTTATGCGAGTATGTATAAAATAATTCAATAAATCCCTTATACATTTCATGATTTTAAATCGGGATAAGTGATTCACAAAAATCATACTTTATTTAGAAAGAATATCTAAGTACTGTCACCTCAATTTTTTTAAAGAATTCACAGCATTGTGGCACCTTGGTTATCAATAATTTTGGTGATGCAACTAATTGACGATACTACAACGGTTAATAATGCAACTCTAACACACATTTTGCGCGAGGTTGAAATAATTTTTTTACAAGTAACTTTCTCAATATCATATCAAATATTACTTAAATATATTACTCAAATAACATTTCAAACTTTAAAATTTGATTCTACGTGCTACTCTCGTTTCTAATGGACCTCAGATTAATGGAGGCGTTGTGTGTTCTGTCTTAGGTTTTTTTAAATAGCGAATCCAAGTGACAAGTTTAAGATCCTCATTTATTAACTTATTCGACTTAATGATCCAGCTCTGCTCTCTCCTACGTTAACATTCCTGCATTCAAGAAAAAAATGAGAAATCAATTTGTATGGTGACATGGTAGAAGTATTGTAAGTCATCAAATAGTTGGAAATCAAATCAAAATCTTATCTCCAAGTCGTATCAATCATCAACAATGGCATAGGAATATGTGTATGGTGAAGCTACTAAATACGTATTCGAAGGTCAAAGAATTCGGGAGATAAAGGACACGAAATTGTGAAACTTTGCTTCAAATCAGTGTGAACTTTTACTTTTATTCTTTAAAGTATTTGTTTTTTTCGTGAGTTAATTTTTTTCATTTACCATTATTAAATTTCAATAGTAACATAAACAAATAATGTTGTTCGTTAAGGAGTTCTGTCGTAGAACCGGGGAATATCGTTGAGAGAAAAAGTCTTCTTTTAGGATTCAAATGAAATATCCTTTTATTTATTGTAATGTAAAATTTGACTCATTTGTCGTCGGCTTGCAAATTATCCACTGTTTTCAAAAGCCCGCAGCTGAAAATTCGTCAAAAAGTGAACTCATAAAACTCATCATACAGGCTACCTCCGAATAAAATACTTAAGGCTTTTCTTATTCCAGAGCTTTTTATTGTCACTGTGAATACATCTTTTCAATTTTTTTCGAAGATAAAGGTAAAATAATCTGCAATGCTACAAAGAGGCGCGTACCTTGGAACAGAACCACCGCTCGCTGCTGACATTCATTCAGTCGTCTTAGCGACCGAACTCCCTCACTCCACTCGAAACAAAATGCATTCACGCAGCGTGCAACCTGAAAGCCGACAACGGGACGCGAATCCGCCCCGAAAGACAAATTGCAACCTCCAGCATTGAGGCACTACTCCCTCCTTCTCAAATACCGCTTCTCCCTCTCCGAAGCCATAACGCAAGAGCGAAACTCCTACTGCTCTACAGACTCATCTCCGTCCCTGTGAAACGGTCTAATTCCCGGTCGGACCGCTCCTTTCAATCATAGCGGCGCATTTAGCGACCAAATCCCCGCGCTGCCCTCGAGGCTGAATGCAGCCTCTGTTCCTACCCCGCGTCGCCACCCCCTGCGACCAGATTCTCTCTCTGTGCTCGCACGGACATTCACAGGTCGTCTCGCGATATTTATGTAAGCCTCCGCAATATCACACACGTATGAGCAATATGGACGCTTGGAAGAGGTCGTGCGGAGGGAGGTGAAGTCGGGTGGGGGAACGTAGAGCGAGGCGCACTCGCACAAACACGCCACGCATGTACTGACACATGTTTGCACGCGCGCGCATATATGATACACTTTAAATTAATACAGAAGGGAGAGCGGAAAGTGCGAGAGGGGTAGGAGGAAAGGAAGGGAGGAAGGTAAAGCAGCGAGATGCGCATGCGCGGACACAGAGCGCAATTTAACACGCGCCATACTTCGCCACGCTTGGTCACGTCGCCATTCATCTTAGCAAGGGGTAAGGTTACCCAACGAGAGGAAGGGACACAAAAATATTACGAGCGTGTTTTAAATTGTTGTTTGACTTTACTGTTGTTTCCACAAGTTGACTGGGATCTCTTGAGGAATTCCATGCTTTTATTATCAACTTTGCAAAAATCAAAATAATTTTTAAGAACACACATCACCGCGTAGGATTAAACAAATGACATTATTAAAATCAACAATGACCTTAGTTTACGCCATTGTCACATCTCCGCACGTATTTGTAGTAACATGTCACCAATTTCGTCATCTCGAGTCTTGCTAAGTGTTTGCAGCTCATGAGTCGATCGTTCTCAAATCCAGTCTACTCTGTAATACACTGGGTATCCTCAATATTGCTAGAGAATAAGTATAGTGATATTGTTACCAGGTGCACGCATAGTTACCACTTCCGCGCATCTCTTTCCAAACCTCCTATACAAGTTGCACCAGTGTGCGGCCATTATCAAGTGTTTTCTTTGCAACTCGACAAACTCACATTTCATCCATTGCACATTCACTCTCGAGAGATAGATCTACTCCGCCTCTCACATGAAACATTGCCGCTGTTCGTCCCTCTGCTACCATACCTACCCCTTTGCTGTCGCATATTTTCAAGAGTTACGTTCGTTGCTTGGCCCCTTTACCCGGAAATTTATTCCGACCTGGCTGCGCCATTTATCGTATCACGGCCGGTTATTCGGACGCGGCGGCATTATGCCCACTTGCGGGTCTGAAATATGCGCTTTGACGTGTGGCGCACGCACCAAACACGGATGCTGGCGAGGCTGCTCCGTCTACCTTTCATCCTGATGTAGCTGGAAACAAATGGAAATGATCTTGCGGGACCAAAGATCTATGGTTCTACTGCACTGATTGCTACTCTGCATGAGAATCCCCAAAGAGAATATACAAGAAATTTTCAAAACGTGTTTTGTGTTGTTTACAAAGTTATGGAATATTTTGTAGAAAACTAAATATGATTTGTCAGTACCAGATTTATTGATGTTTGATAGAATTTTTCATTTTTAGCATTGACGGGGCAAACAGAATTATATGAAATCCATAATGTAATACATCGACTAGTTAAGACCTCTCAAACCATGAGAACATTATATTAATATGCTTTTTTTTACTTTGTGGCTACATTTAATTCGAGATTAGCATTTGACGCGCAAAACTATCAGGAGTAGAATTGGTCCCACGGAAAAATTTTCTTTGAAAATATTTTCAGAATTTTACGATATACTTTTTGGAGAATCAAATCTTGATTGAATAGATATATATATATTTCGTGTATACAGTTACAATAGAACTGATGGTAGCAGTTTCTTCGCTCCGAAGTTGTTACTGTACTCGCCAGTAACACTGTCAGCACTGGTTAATGCTCTTTTCAAGGTTCCAATCGGGAACAAGTCAGTTCGATTTCCTTGGTTCCCCAGCTACCAATACATTTATTTTTCAAGCACCCGTTCCTCCAAAATGTGGTGATGTGGAAAAGCAAGTTTCGTAACCTGAACCTCGCATATCTAAAAATTAAGACGTAATAAATAAACAAATAAAATTTCCTTCATTCTTAAAAGGAATTCAATAGAAAAGATGTTACGTGACGTTGAAGCAGTTTCATCATTCTACGACGTGATTTTCAAGTCATATTGAACTTCAACAGGAATAGAAATACTAGTAAATACCCTCCAACCAAAACTTTCACCGTGAATCCAAGATAAATTATGTTTACGTTCAGGTAGAAGTTTTATGGTACGTATTAAAACACCAGAAACAGTAAAAAATTAAATAATTTACGTTAACAATTTTATGTAACTAATTAAATCTTTTCATTGGAATATTTGTATTTAATGAATTGGATAAACATGGATTGATTCAGTATTATTAAACATGTATGGAATACTATGAAATGAAGAATAAATTAAATATATATTGAAGTCAGTTTCATTTAAAGAACCCCCAATGATAGCTCAGTCTGTGGAAGAGCGAAGATCAGCAACTCGGCAAACGCAGCACAAACAAGGCAACAGACTGAGGTCCCTCAGGGTTCTTGCAACGGGTCCTCTGGGATTTTCTCCACTCTCCTGCAGCCGTCTACATGCAGCACCTGGCTCCGGAGGAAGAGCATCCCCGTTTCTGGTAGACACTGAACCCCTCTTGTGTCTTCACCTCCGATTCTCCACGAATTATTCAACACTGCTCGTGATTCGGGGCAATCACCCTCCTGGCGCCGTTTCAAAAGCAGGTATTGCCTTGTCAGTCATGATTTGGAATCTAGGACACCATTATTTCTTTTGCCGAATCTTATCTTCGGACAGTCGAAAAAAGACAGAACACACCTGAAGCAGTGTAAGGCGAAAATTAGGAAAGAAAAGAGCAGATTGGATACGATTCCCGGAAGAAAGCATAGAAAAGAATTTATGGAATGTATCTTATACAATTGGAAGAAATACAATTAAGATCAAAAAATATGGCGCACAAGAAAGGACGGATTTTACGAAGAGTTGGTTGGACACAAGTAGTAAGTTGATTAATTATATACTATGGGGGGATCAACAACTAGTCATGGAAGGCAGAGATTATGAAATAACAGAGGAAGAAGACGAGAGAGACAAATTAGAATTACAGAATATAATACGACGGTGTTTCTACAGATATGATCCGGCGCATGAAAGAGCGTTACTTGGAGATGCTGGATACACTACCATTGTGTTATAAGAGCGGATAGTTTATCCGCTGTTGGAATGTCAGATTTTTTAAATTGTTTCTAATGTCGGGAAGTAGAGATGTACATACATAAGCAAATTATATCATGTTATTGCCGGTGATAGGAAAAGTGCTTGGAAATATAAAATGGTTCAGAAAGAAATTCGGGGGAAACTGAGTACCCGACAACATGGATTTACGGAACGAGGAGGTGCAGAAAACTCTTGGTTCTAATCGATTAAGAAAAAACTTTCGATAGCGTCAGGTAGCATATAATTATAGGCCAGTTAATAAAGAAAGGAATATCGAAAAGAGTACTTCAAATAATTATTTCATATCTTTTTTACTTTGTTTTTTGTTTTTTTACAGATGTTTTACTACAATTGTACGACACAAGGTTGTCCACAAGGCAGCCACACGTGTCCAATTTTTTTGATCATTATTTTAAACGTGGTTGTAGCGGCAATGGTTAAATATAGCAAAATGAAGCGAATGAACAATCTACAGACTCGATGTTCTTTGTACCAATCGTGTGACATCTCTCGATTGTTGAGCTTCAATGAAAAATTTCTTCGAACCTTATGGGCTCATTCTAAAATTTACGCCTTTGAGTTTAAAAAATGAATGAAATGGTTGGACATAGCACCACATAATTAGCCAACGAGTCTGTAATTAATTATCCTGGAATCCGTGAGACTGCATTTCCACGCTAGAACAATCTAACATAACTTTTCAATAGGTATTATACAATAGCACTACGTACGATCGACACGCGGTCAACCTCTAAATGTCACGAAGTCACGCTATCGATCGATCGATCTATCGCGCCGACTGCGCAGCTACAAGCAAGCTACAGACATGTGGACAGTCACTTGCCACACACTGAAAAAAATACTTGTTCTGGGGTAGCTGATGTATTGACTGCCAACCAGACAGACAACACATGAGCTCGCGCAGCTAACATCCGTCAGCTATGACGTGACTTTTCGGTCTTCTGTCATCACAGCGTACAGCATTAGCTATCACAGTTTAAGTAGCTAATCTACAAGACAAGAAAAGAGAACCTATAGTAGATGATGTTGCCAATTAGTAAGCATGTAATATTGATTCGACGTGAGTCGATGTAGACTATGTGCATGCTTTCTTCTCGATATTTTTTTTCGAATTTCTTGATGATGTTCATTTTTATTACAACTCCATGATCTTACCTTGTTTCATCACAGGCGTACAGCAAACGTTCTTTATTTTCGATGTACGTCTTCAGGTACCCGACAGCGCCAGTATTTGATCCAGAGACCTTTCCCTCTGAATGCGCGAACGCTACCATTGAACTACTGCAGTACATTTTTATTTTATTTTGTGTTAGGTTGTCTAAGAGTTGACACCATAGTATTGGTACCACGAATAGTAAATATGTAAAATAGTAATCATCTCTAAAATCTTGAAAAATATTTAAAGATAATACCAAGAAAATAGTTTTAATGTATCCAAACGTTTCTTTATTTTGAATATACTTGAAATGTATTCTAATTAGATTAATATGTTAGAAAATATCATTATTTAAAATAATAATTATGTATTCGCCAGGATTAACCTCAGAAATTCAAAATTATAAGTGTACGGCTGCTCTACGTCAAGAAATCTTTGTAAATATTTGTCGTCTAGACTTCAAATTTCGAGCTACGCAACTTCGGAATGGCGTCGTATATGATATGGGACGGAGACATGGTTTATTCGGAACAAATCGATGGAAGGACTACATAGAACAAAAATAGGTTTATTGTGTATGTACAGCATATCATGTTAATATGGAGAGCAGTAAAGGCTAAACTGAGGAAAAATTACATTGCTTCCTCATGGTTTGGGGCGGGAACTCCTGTATCATAGAATACAGGCGGCTAAATCGGGAACAGATGAACACCAGGAAAAGGTATGTGAATAATTTGGAGACAGAACATACGAACATAGACTACTCAAATCAATGAATGTGACAAACCGATTAAGATAGAATATGAGTGAGATAGAACCATAGAAGAGACTGAAAGAGTACAACAGAAAGGATAAGGGAAATGAGAAGCAATAAGATGAAAAGGAGAGGAAGTATTACCGAAAAACTGAAAAAAGAGATGAAATACAGATTAAAGTATACAAAACCCAGATAATGGTCGTATGGCCGAGGAACTGGGCCAGGAAACAGAATGAAAATTAAATAAATTCGAGTATAATTTATTAGCAACGTTCTCAAACACCTCTACTATTTATTTCTGCCATTGGTATGTTGGTGGATATGAAACAATTAACACAATGAATTAATTCTTGTTTATTTTTCTCCACTCTTCTCCAGACAATAAAACAAACATTTTTCTCACATGGCAAACAAAAGAATTTGCAAACTGGAAAATATAATAATGTAAAAAGTATACCAATTGTTATCACGAAAATAGATAACAATTGGATAAACATGAGATTGTGTTTCAACAAAAGTATAACAATAAGACCTAAATAAACTCAATTTTATCTCATAATTTTATTCATTGTTATATGATAATCAATAAATATATTTTAATACTTTTATTACGGTTAGAATATGAAAACTGACGTGTTGTTAAAAATGATTATAACAGAAGCTACAAGTTAAGTTACATGCGTTAGGGAAAATAATATTTTTCGTCTTGAATTTTTTTATTTCATCCATTTTGTATTCTAATAAAGAGATTTGTATGTGACATTTATGTATTATAAGATTCATAATCATTATGAATATAATTTTGCGTCCAGCATCTTATTTATCGAACGGGCGGTAATATTTTAAAAAACGTCCATGACAAGATTTTTAAAATGACGTTTTGACATGGAAATTACAAATAATTACACTTCACAACTAATACTTTTCAGTTCATAAAATTAACTTAAATTTTTTATGCAAATCTTGTATTTCTTTTAAATGTTATCGACAGAAAAAAATGGTTTTTAAGTTGGGTCGGGGTTAATTACCCACAGTACCTTATGTGATGTTAAAGGTTTCACAAGGTGTATTTTTATGAAAGTGGATTTTCAGTGAAATTTATATAATATTTGTTGTCATATTTACTCTACTCAGAAATGTCTTGGTGAACGTTCCTTTTACTGTAAATATTTTTTTACTTTAAATTGTAGGTTTACTATAGTCTTGAGCAATGTGAAAACCACTTAACGAATAATTAAATTTACTATTTAATGCGAAGAGGTCAGGAGAAAAGAAGATGAGGATCCAATTTTATCAACATTGCTCTGGCAGTAAACAGAATATTGAACACCACTCCAAAAGTGTAAAAAGAATGCTCATCCAAAGATAAAGATCTTAAACAATAAGTAGTCCAGGCAAGAAATGTGAGTATACCAGTGCATGAGATAAATGATAACGGTTTACGTAGTTGCCTGTGCTTATTGCAGTGCTCTGTTCTCAGTTCACCACCTGTTGATTGTTTATTGTTGAGTAAATGTGCTCGATAGTGCTAACCTAACGTTGACTTTGTATTTAGTTCTCATAACATTTCAAGTGGAACAAAACTCTCAAAAATTTGAGATCCCAATAAACTCTATTTAAAGTGATTTCTTGTGAAAATTTAAAAAAATATATGTACCTTCCCCTCTTCCCCTATTTTCTAAGCAAGTTGTTTGAGAGAAAGGAGCAACGTTCCTTATATCTGGACGCACGCACTACATTCTGCAACAGCGGGATATTTTAACTCAATTCAACATTAGGAAAACATTATGAAGACAGGAGAGTGCTATGTTAAGCTTAAACGTTTCATTGTCACTGGTAACACCTGTAGATTTCATTCTCCAGGTTCGGGAAGGGCACTTTAATCTTCTTGGCGAAAATACCCAAACCCCACACCCGTTTAAATGAGCCTCTTCTTTCATTGTTCTGTTATCTTGATTAACATCCACCGGAGCTCTCGTTCATCAGTGCACAGTATGATAAATATTTTTGAACTGGGATCACATACTTTATGAATTTGACCATTAATCCCCGTTGAATGAATTAGAAAACTTTAAAAATGAGTTGCAGAAGTCTAATCAAAAGGTGATGGGAAGTCCTTTGTTTGATATTTTAGAATGCGAAATCAAAAACTTTTTGTAACATATAAAATTAGCATTTTTTTCGTTGTGAATCGAGCGGATTTATCTTCAATAACCTAAAAAATTGATCTACACTTTGATTTTAAGACTCTTTCATTATGATTGATTCATTATTAGGCGAATTAAATCGTATGTTATTCGATAGAAAAGCTCTCGTGAAATGTTCATAGCGCTTTCATTATTTTCTTAATGTTCTGCAAGTAAATATCACAATACTTAGAATATGGTCAGATAAAGAGAATACTTAGCTTTTTAAATAATTTCAATCAAAATACTGATAACTGATTCATAAACAAGAACAAGAGGTAAATAACCATTAGAAACCCGGAAAGTTTGTTGAAGGCGGGTTTATATTGATCGAGTTAAAATAATTGTGACATTCTAAGTTATATTATATAAGAATTAAATAAAATTTAAAAAAATGCTTTTTACATTATATAAAATAATTATGAATCTACTCTTTTTTTCGATTAGAGTCATCTGTGTCAGTATCTCTAGAAAACATTATTTTATCAATTTATTTGTGTTTTCTCTAGGAATTTTCCAGGTTTAAAGAGTCTTCACTTCTTTTCACCTTTTGAAGGGGATGGAGACGAAGAATGAAATGATTTATGTGGTTTTAGCTGCTGAGGAATTGCAGAGGGGTCGCACACTCTTCGGGTTTGAAATGAAAAGCAGAAACTACAATGTTATGTGATGAGAATAAAAAGGAACTTGGCAAAATATTACATATATTTTAGTGCAAGTAATCTTGTAACAACGGACAAAAACATTATTTCTTGAAGATATTTTAAAAATCAAATCGTCTGTATTGTTGGTACAAATGAATTTGCCAATTTGTAGTCAAAATATCACTTAAATTGAAATATTCTTGTATTTGTATATTTTCTCTGTTCTGTTAATGTTTCATGCAATAAGATAAATTACTATTGCAGTTCTAGTAAAAAAATCCATCGAGTATTTCTTACTCGTCTCAATTTCCTTTGCTTTTTTAAGCTACATTGCTCACACTTATTGAGATTTTACTTCTCCAATCACCTTTGAAATTATGATAAGTTAGTGCTTTTCAACTATCATTTGGGTGGGTGCTGCGAAAAATATTCCTTACACTCAGTCTCATCAAATTCGATACAACACTCAAAACAACCATCTTTTATTATGGCGGTACTTCCATGTCAACTTATCTTCTGGCACCTCACTTTGCTCGGCACTCTCGTTATTACAACCCTTTTCATTCCCACTCCATGCGCTTACAGTATTCCTCCCTTTTCCCCTCCCCTTCTAAGGAGAGGAGGAATTTTAAATTCATGAGAGCGCACACGTGCCTAATTAAGTGGAGGTTGGAGTAGCGAACGAGGGAGTTTTGTGCCGCAGGAGGAAGCTTTGTTTTCCGTTCGCGAGATGCGTACGAGTGCCGGGACAGAGAGTCAGATTACAGGTGTTTCCTGAAGAGGACGTGTTGTAAAGTGGAAGTATGCATGAATATGCTACGCGGAGATAAAAAATTATATGAAAGTACCAGATGAGTGCTGCTGTGTCTCGAGTACGCTGTAGCGCGGTTTATCAGAATGTCCGCAAGGTGCAGGTGAAAAAGAGAAGTTTTATTCCAGTTGAATTTCATAAATGCCAAATTAAAGCAGATTGGAGAGATACAGTTTGTGAATTTATTTATAGGGAAGAATATTTCAAATTATGGTGATTAATTATAATGCTTTTGAGAATTGTAATGCACTCAAAGAAGATTAATTAATCAAAGTATGTCTTTCTAATGGTTTCGCGTAGTGTAGGATATGTGACCTACTTTTCAACCTGACTTCTTAATCGAGAAATGGATATTCGGGAAGAGTTCATGCCCAATTGTAACAGAATAAGAAAATTACCGACCCAATGTTCGTGTGGAGTACATCTGAATTAAAACCTCACCCAGATTTCCCGGGTAGGGTCCACAGGATAAATGAGTGAAGAAACTACTATAGCCAATAATATTAATTTAAGTTTTGTTATTAAAATGTCACTACGATATAAAATATTCGGAAAATATGGAATCAGAGAAAGTGTATACTTACAAGGAATCGATTCTAGCAATAATGAACACAAGTAAAACAAAGGAAATTTTCTTGAGATTACGAAATAATTACAGAATGTTTATCAGTAATTGATATAATGAAAACAAACATACGAAGAACCTTCTCCCGACTAGAAGGGCTTTTGGGTCATCCACGAACAGCTTTATTGTATATGTATCGAAAGGAGAGAGCCTATACATCAACTACTTACAAGTCTTATTTCTAATCTTGCTCGTATGCATGACTTAACGATACCATCGGATGAAAGTAAAGAAATAGTACATCACCATTTACATTTGAAGTTATAATATTTTACCCACGTCTTTAAGAAATATCTCTTTTATTTCATGAATTCTAAATATTTAGAAATATGTTATTAAATATTGTATCTGGATTCGTCACAGCACGTGGATTTTATGAATTCTGTGATATTCTAATTTGAAAGTATTGTTGAAATGAAAAATTCCCACCCCTCCGAGGATCGATCCCCGGCCATCCGGCCAACAAATCTGTGCCCTACCCACATTTCTTTTTGAAAATTAAACCTTACAGTTTGCATTTGCTTCAAGTTTTACTCTTTACGGATGGCATAAAGAGATTTCATTTATCCGAAAACAGACAGAAAAAAAAAGTGAAAATGGGAATGATTTTTTTATCATGTCTCGTATCCATTTCCGAATCCAGTGAAAACTTCACAAAAACACTTAACATCAACGGGAAAGTAAACCGACAAAACGTCGTATTAGGGGGACTCAAAAACCCACACAGCTTCAACGAGTTTGGAAAGAACTCAACTATCGTCTGGATACTGTTCTTGTGACACCAGGAAGTCTTACAGAACATTTGTAATGCAATAAAATGAAAATATTGGAGTTGTCCATCATTTTAAAGAAGTTTTTACGAGTTAACATTTAAAAATGAACTAGTTACACTATTTTAAAATACCGTATGTCATTTTGAATAACTCAGTATTGTTTTAATGGAAACATCTATCTCAAATTGACTACGATGAAACTAGATTTTTAAACAATTTATTGAGTGTGAGAACATAAAACGTATCCTAATATTTAAAATGTTTTGTCTCCTAAATTCCCAGGAAATATTATACGAGAGGACAAAGAAGAATTCAATGACATCGTCCCTTCCGATTACGAAATAGGAGCGTACATAAATACGAACTCCATGCCTCGAAGAGGTCGACCGGCAATACAATGATCCCGGTCCGTCCTCCCTCACGCGCACCTTCACCCTCGTCTTCCCCTCATCCCAACCATCCTACTTCTACGGCCCTCCTTCCCCCTCCCTTCCCCAGCCCCAAGGGTACAATCCACTTCCTTGGCCCTCGCCCGCTGGGGAGAAAGACTCAATTCTGGGAAGATCAAGACTGAACCTGGACTAAACTTCGGTTTGGAAACTTGTGCAGACGCCGCCGGAGGCAGCCAGACGCACCTCTTGTCAGGAGAAGAGAAGGAAGCGGTTGAAAGGATGACGACAGGAGACTTTTGCCAAGGTGTGCGAAACATCGAGCGCGTCCCATCGCTGCACGAGTCAGAATTGCTCCATCACACATATTATAACGTTGGAATAAAATGTATAAATGAATGGACATAATTAGCGGGAGACGCAATATATTCGGGTGAAACAGCTTAAGACTATGTATAAGGGATTAATTATTTTCCAGAAAAAAGGTTTACATCAGATGAAAAAAATTAACTTCGATGATATTCTTAAAGGACATATTATCGTTCACGTTAGATTAAGTTTGAAAACTTCAAATGTCCACAATTTAACAAGCGAAATAAACATTTATTTTTAATGTTCCCAATTATTGTTGCTTATATATTATTTGTTACATGTATACTTGATATAGATATTTGAATGGAGGAAGAAAGACGCTACTTACGAATAAGCGTAAAATATTCTCCGTTTCTAAATTATCTTCGAATTTTCATCAATTTTACATCAGTTATTTTGAAAGCTTGTTCCTGAAGAGAGAATAATGTATCCTTCAAATTTGATTCCTTCCAACATTCGTGTCACCATTTACTCCATCGTGAAGGAATGTGTCTGTTTCTCTCAAAATACATATTTTTCTTCATTAACGAGAAACCCAAGAAAAATGAAATAAGAAATTCATGGGTATGCATGGGAAATATGTTTGCTCAAATACTTCTTGGAATTTCTGTAGATATATTTTACTTGTAAATTGTTTCAGGAAGAATATTGTAATTCCGTTTATTCCAATTCACAACATTGTATGTATGCATATTGCAACGCATAACAATGAAATAAATATAATTTTAAAAACTTCTTGCCTGATGTTCTTTAAGTGAAAATTCAGTTTATGACATATTTCGTGATTTACCAAAAGGATGAAGGAAATTCACACCAGAGATCATTTAGGATAGGGAAGACAAAACGTTTACTAGTAACTCTTATTCAAAGCATTAACATTTAACATGACGTTGTTACATAAATATTTAAAAAATATTCCATTTTTAATCATTTTATTCAAATATTTCTTAAAGCATCTGGTTATTCTTGCCCTCCCCATCCAGAAAATGTATCATCAAAACCTAAAATAATATTAATCTGGACCGTAATTTTTTTGGCCAAAATAATTTGATACACTTCGTTTGCTTTTCCCCTTTTTTCTTATTTCTCTCTGTTACTCACAACGTTAATGATACTGAATTCCTGAATCATCTACTTTCCCTCCCGTTAAGTGGTGCGTACCCTTCCGTATATGTGTTCCGCGTGTGTGTTCTATCACTACGAAAATCCTTCCTAACCTGCTCAACTCCTCGTTCTTCCTTCCTTCCTTCCTTCCTTCCTTCCTTCCTTTCTTCCTTTTCCGATACTTCGTGAAAAGAGAAGTTTTTCCCCGTGCGATCGATTCCCATGTAAATCGTGCTCGCTCACAATCTTGTTCCGGGGAAATTTTATTTCTGAGATCATATTTGAAGTGGTTCCTATTCGATATTCCACCGCCGCAAACAGTGGGAATTCTTGAGCAAATACGATCACAAATTGTTTCTGCATACACTTCGCAGACGTAAGAGCTTTTGAAAACGCAGATACGCTACGCTGGTAATTGATTTTCAAGCAATTGATTACAATCAAGTATCTAAAGCAATTTCTAGAAATGATTCTTGGACTAAGGAACCTAAGGAATACTTATCGACGTCCACGCAAATTAAGCGCTAATTTAATTTAAGACAGATGAATATAAACACCTCGTTTGAAATTTTGTGGTGTATTTCTCATGATTTGACGCAACAATTTTCATCTCATTTATTGATTTCTTTCTACTTTAATTTTCGCAGTTGTTACTCCAATTTGTAATTTTCTTTCAGAAGGAAAACGACATGGATGCAGAGAAGGAATTAGGATTAAAATCGGTTTCTTTAATTATTAAAAGCGGACCTTAGGAGTGTATTAACCCTTGTATACCCAACTTAATTTTTGTTTTAAATTGTATTATTCTTTTATATATTGCTAATGAGACATCGATAAACCCATAAAAATCAATTTAAAAATTATTACTTCCCGCTTTTTCAAAATCGACCACCCTTAAAGGGGGTGTTGGACACGGCAGGGTGAATTACTGTTGAACGCACAAATACCTTGGGGTTGTGAGTAGAACTGTGGACATCAAATATAGGGTTATTTTATGTATTTCGGTAACTTGTAGTGTTCTTTGATGCATAATACTCGAGAAACACATAATACAAATTCTAAATACGTAAAAATTGATCTGATATCTGTCACGCTTGATAATTTTTTCCTGATATCCCCTTCTTTAGGATTGCTGAGGTATATGTGAACTGATTGTGTGCTTTGACGTCTTTGGAAATGTCACTACTAATTTCAGCGGTCCCGAAAACTATGGCCTCAACAGTAATTATTTCATTTTAATGTTTTTACATTTCTTCCCCTTTTCTTCCCCTTCCCCCAAAAAACGAGCATATTCCATCAAAGTGGATGACCATGGACTTGAGAGTGTAATTTTGCTCTTTTCGCGTTTTGAAAAATAATGTATTCAACACCAACTCATCGTTGTTTAAATATTTGTACCTGTCCCCCGGGCCACCCCTATTCCAGTGATGCAAGAAGTATATTATCTGCAATATGGACTGATTGTGATCTCACATAGCATCAGAGACACCCACATCCATCTCAAACGCTTGTTGTTTCGAATCTAATATCGGATTTTTCCATTATTTATACATGCCGCCATCTTCCGACCCCATTTCCAAGGATGCAAGGGAAGTCTCACTCCCACAATGTCTGTTTTTAGATAGTCAGTAATCAGTAAATCAAGTTTGGTTGAAATTGCTCCAGATACCCCAGAGTTATGGTGGGATACATACATGAATAATTTCAATCCCTACTTCACCCCTTTATTGGAGGATTTTTAGAATTTTTTTTCTTAGCGGACGTCTAGACCCTAAAAGGAACCTACTTGCCAAATTTCAAGTTTGTAAGCTTTATAGTCCTTGAGATTTCGTGATTAGTCAGTCAGTCAGTCAGTGGTACTTCGCTTACATTTATATCCATACTTATATAAATGCGTAACGCGAAAACGTGTCTGTCTGTTTGCAAATTAATCACGACCAAACCACAGAACCTATAGTGATTAAATATGGCAAGGAGATAGTTCAGATGTTCAGGATGAACATAGACTAACTTTTTTTAAATGTGTGATACGAAAGTTAGAAATGGTTTTTGACAATAAATGTCGATGAAATCGGGAAAAAGAGAGTTACGTGTGCCTACGCTGCCTACACAGCCAGAGATAGGTGACAACTATCATTGGCAATAGTGTTTGTCTCGTAGAGTTCTACAAAAAAGTCGGCGACATCATATGTCTATCTACAAAAATTAACCTAAATAATCGATAACACGTTTTTAATAACTGAAGTGTTAAAATACTTCAATTTAAAAGAGTAATTTAGGAAGGAAACAATCAGTCACCATCAAATTAAGTGGATTATTTGTTTATTGCATTTAACAAAGATAAAAAAACGCTCTAAATCGTAAAATTTCGCTTTCTTGATCATTCGTCATAGGTGCAAGTACGTAGAACGTATATAAACCTATATATTTAAAAAAATTAACTATAAATTTTAAAAGGCGTCAAGCGTCATGAAAAGTACTAATACTACTTTAATTTTTTTTTTTAATGCCAGGTTTTAAAATAGCATACATACATTATTTCCCTTAATTCTCTCTGTACACTGCAAATATATTAAATAATGTGAATTTTTTGTATATTTATTGTTACAACGATATTTTTTTTCTCCATTGCTAAACCAATAAACCATTTAAAGGAAAACTGTAGAGAATTCAGTCCGTAAAGAAGAATGCGGGGATTTCTAATAATTACAATTTGTTGTTACAAGAAACTCTTCAGCAATGAGTCAATCATCAATCCAGAAAAAGAGACGAAATATTCCACAAAAGATATTCCACTTACTTTGTCTGTTATACGTTAGGTGTTCTTAACAATTCCTAGGCAATGCCGGAAATAAAATTTATTCCCTACTTTTCATAATGCAAACATTTTTCACATTATCTCGGCACTGTATACAATTCTTGATTTCCTACATTGCCAGTAACATATGCATAGATGAAATAAGAGTATGTACACTTTAATATTTGAGATATGTCTCTGTGTTATAAACTTCCAAAAACCAAACTTTTCGATTTTTTTCTCTTTTATCAAGATTATAATTTTGCTGGGGGAACAAATAAAAATTTGATATTTATACATTTTAAATGCCTCCTACCATAAACTACTGTGCTTATATAAGAATTACAACTCTGAGATTTAACTGGAATAAAACATATCACTTTCAAAATTTTACTAAATCATACCGGCGAGTCATATATGAATAGTCAACTTGAAACCCCCAGAAAACCAACGATATGTTCTTATAAAATATAAATAATTATTTAATAATTAATTTTCAAGTACAAAAAATGTTTAAAAAATACGATTGTAAAAGTATATAATTTTATGAACGGCAGTTGCAGATGTGAAATTGCGTTCTCACGATGTAAATAGCGTTCTCTGAGTAGTGCTCATACAGCAGTTATGATATTTCCACAAAAAACTTTGAAAAATAGTAATGGCTTGTTGCAGTTCTTATTTTCATGCTATTAAATAACACAAACGTAAGAAACACATGTTCCAGGACATTTGTCTGCAGAAACTGTCAAAAATCCTTGGCCGCAGAACCCGATAAGTAAATAACAGATGAAAGTATTTATAAAAATGAAGTACTTATTGACATAAAATTTTAAGCCACAACAGACAATAAAGTACATAAATTCATTCATAACACATGCCAATAATTTTTCTTATTCATTTATAGCTACGAGTACGTAACCTACAAAATCTACAGTATTCTACTAATAAAAGATAAATTTTAAAATGTACAATTACGATACATTTAATTAGGCGAGTTCATTAATTTGTAATTGCGAATTCTGAGAAATATACTATACATTGAGAGCGTTATGTCCTTTTTTCCTAGAAATAAATTCAATAAGCTTCTTCGTACCCAGTTCGCCGATTATATAGCAACACCACTCTTCAAATAGTAGAACGAAAGAATGAAATATTTTTGAATGAGACTAAATAATGTGATAGGTTTTGGCAAGTTACGATCGTTATTTCCCTTGTGAACGATAGCTCAACAAGTTAACCTGTCCCACAACAGGCCCCGAAAATACCCAGGGGGTTCACAGGGAGTAGAGCTTCGCAATTATTAGGTCTCGGCACTAGGAGGAGGAGACGTGGCCAGCATCTCTCCGGCCGATTTGACCCCAGAGTCTCAGTACTTATTTTATAGCAAGTTGAATAGACCTGGGAGTCAGTCTGGATGTTGATGTGTGATGAAAATTCCCACACCACCGGGATCGATCCCCGGCCAGAGCAAGAGCTCTCATTATGGTCTTAGCTCTTGGCAACTTACGCATGCCGATGGATCGTAGGTTCTCGGCAATTACTAACTGCTTACGAGAGTCAGCCGAGCACTGAGAATTGAAACTGTGTAGAGAGAATACAGAAAGAGTCTATAAAACAATATATTCAACTGCAATAAATGTATTACAAAGGGAAATACCTAATGACTTAAATATACAAAAAAATAAAGTATACAAAAAATACTCAAAAGAACGAGACACAGGGAAAAAAATANGGTCCCGGATCTGTCTCTTATACACATCTAGATGTGTATAAGAGACAGGCACCATTAGCTGCCAGAGCTTACGCTGTAGCTCCCCTTTAAGACACTTGGTAATTGTGGAGCTTTAGCAACATTGTCAAAAAATGATAAATAGAAAGGCGTTTCAATGTTGCTCATTGTTTTATAGGTATAAAGCTTTTTCGGCTGCATAGCAGCCATCGTCAGTAACATACACTGAAAAATATAAATGTACATAAAAAATATATATGAAAGTATACAATAATTGAGTGAAACAGTATCGAAAGAAGTGTAATTTTGGTTGTTGTTGAAATAAAGAAAGGAAAGAACAAAGAAAAATGAATAAAAGAAAACTCGGTTTGCTCACTCTGTATTTGTTTTCTTTTATTAATTTTTCATTGTTCTTTCCTTTCTTTATTTCAACAACAACCAAAATTAAACTTTTTGTCTGGGAGGAAGGAAGTTACATCAACAGCTATAGCTTTTAAGTTTTGCGAGCAATTGTTCAGCCCCGCTCAAAAATCCGACATAGCTACAAGAACTGTTGTTTGTTCCTCACCTCTGATCTCGTTCGTAGTTGCAACTAAATGACACTCGACTGCGCCGCCTTCTATGCATTCGGTTCGTTGACTCATGACCGAGGCGGCGCAGTCTCAGCAATTGTTTTACGGAGTCAAATCGACCATGGCTTTCGCAACTATTAATAGTTGTTTACTTGAACAAAATGATTCATTACAACGACTAAACGACGCCATTCCGAAGTTGTGTAGCCCGAAATTTGAAGTCTGGACGACGAATATTTAGTGTTTCTGCTTGACGTCGAGCAGCCGTACACTGATGATATTTTGAATTTCTGAAGGTTTTTCTCTATTCCTAATTATTTTTCTACCTTTTCCCTATTCCTTTGAAGTCGGAGCCTTAGCTCCTTTTCCCTAATCCTAAAGGGTCGGAGATGGGAATGATATGATACCTCTTACTTTGAATTGGTGGGGGAATTACTAGGGTGCCGGATTCCCTTCCTGCCGCACCTCCCCGAGGCGGGTGATTAATGACATGGAGTGAATGATGATGAGTGAATGTTGTGGTGGAATAATAGGCAGGGGAAACGGGAGAGCCCCGAGAAAACCTGCCGCGGACACCTCGAATTCCACTTGGATCGGACCGGGTTACGCCTCGGGTCGCCCTGGAATACTTAATTATTAATTTAAATAATTATATTTTCAAATGTATTAATCTAATAAGAGTAAATTTCAAGTATATTCAAAATAAAGAAACGTTTGGATACTTAAAATTATTATCTTGGTATTATATTTAAATATTTTAGAGATGATTACTATTTTACATATTTACTATTCACGGTAGCCAACGTAACCCAAAATATAAAAAAATGTACTGCAGTAGTTTAATGGTAGCGTTCGCGCCTTCAGAGGGAAAGGTCCCTCGATCGAATACTGGCGCTGTCCCTCGATCGAATACCTGAAGACGGTCGTCGAAAACAAGAACGTTTGCTGTATGCCTGTGATGAAACAAGGTAAGATCATGGAGTTGTAATAAAAATGAACATCATCAAGAAATTCGAGAAAAAATATCTAGAAGAAAGCATGCAGATAGTCGACATCGACTCACGTCGAATCGATATTACATGCCTATTGGTTGGCAACATCATCTACTACAAGTTCCCTTTCTTTATCTTGTAGATTAGCTTCTTAAACTGTGAGAGCTCAAGTTGTAAGCTGTGACACGGAAGATCGAAAATTCACGTCATAGCAGACGGATGTTAGCTGTGCGAGCTCATGTGTTGTCTGTCCGGCTGGCAGTCAATACATTAGCTTCCCCAGCTAAGGTATTTTTTCCGTGCAGATACAAATAAAGGGGAATAAACTGCTTGCTATTGAGAAAATGTCACGACACAATTTGACCAGGAAATTGGAAACAGGTTGACAAATACAATGGGAAAAAGCGAAAATGGAATACAAACATACAGATATATTGAGAAAGTAGATTTTGCTTGACGACATAAATAGTTTAAACCACGACGAGCAATAACATTGCTTTTGACTGGACATTGCGGTTTAAAATCATGTTTACAAAGAATAAGAAAAACGACAATAGCCTTTGTAACAGTGGAAAAGGTAGGGAATCTCCGGATCACATTCTCAGGGATTATGAATTGTAGATGCATGAAAGAACACGTATCCTGAAAGAATTTTTCAAGATTTACGCGTTGAATGTATTGGATTGAAGAACACGTATCCAGAAAAAGTAATTATTCAATTTATGAAAACTTGAAATATAATAAGAGTGCTATATGGCACAGAAAACGATAGAGTAATAATTCATCAGGTTCACGTATTGCAGAGACGCTAAAGAGAACGAGGGACCGAAAACCTAAGGAAATTTTCACAAAATGTGGAGAGACTGCTATTGATGTGGTAGCTGTAAGAGAATCATACTCCTTAGAGAATTCTCCGCTGTTAGACTATGTCCTCAATCATTTCGGTTGATAAATTCCCTCCGGGTGAAGGTTATCAACCTCAAATTGCCTATGATCACCAGCGTCGTGCTGACTTTGGTGAGAGTATAACGGGGGTAAAGATGGTAGCCCTGCCGCCGAGAACACCTTGTCGCGGGGAACCCCGTGCTGCGTCTCGCCGTGCTGGCGCCTCCCTCCTAAGGCGCAGGAGCAATTTTCACTTGATTAGTTACGTGAGGCCTGTAATTAATTTACCATTAAAGCGACCCGTCGACATGGGGGTTCTCTCACTCCAGGGCTACCGACGACGTAACCCCCGATCCTGTGTTTCGTCTCCGCCTTCGCCAACAGTGTCGAAACGATTGCCTTGTTGTTCCTGTTTCCCCTTTCTCAATGTCATATGATCGTTACATTATTTGTTTGACGATACGATGTTATATATGACCTTCGAAAAAATATTGTTACGTACTAAAGAAAACATAGTGATTATATTATCATCAAACCAGAAAGCCCAAATGAATAATTCTATTGCATGCTTTTTGGCTTATATGGAATTTATATTTATTAATATTGCATTGATTTTTTTCTTTATATGTGTAAAATTATATAATTTCATAATAGTGTAGTGCATTCTTACTTCTGGAGAAGAAGGAATGTCAACTTTTATATGCCGTGCACACGATGAGAGATAAAAGTAAAAGATAAAGAGCCCTGGTTGTAATCATAAAGCTAAGGAACATGGATGTCCGAGATACAATAAAATGAAAAAATGTAGTACATTCTTACTATACTAGAAATTGTATTGTATTTATAAAATGAACCACACGCAAATGCATTATAAAGTATTTATTTATTTATTTGACCGCAGGTGTAGTATCACCTGGTTGCAAAATTATTATAATAGGGTTCTTCAGTAGTTATTATAGGATGAAAGTGGCTATCTCGAGAGCAGTCTTCGTCTTATCACCGTAGGTCAGTATTTCTGCTTCAACGTATCGCGAATTATTCTATTTTATTGTACTTAATAAATAACACTTTTCTCCTTATCTTATGCGTTCCATACACCTTTTTACAATATCTTTCATATATCATTATTTTCCGTGCACGAATTTTCTGGAACAATTTCCTGATTCAAACTGTAAAAGGAAACTAGAACGAAGGGTGTGACTTGTCAAAAATAATTTTACGCCACGCAGCGAGTTTTTTATATTTCTTTCTTTGCCACTTTCTCTTCATATTTGTTGTCGGTACTGAGTTTGAACATCATAATCGGGTGTATCACCATCATACATCACCAACAATGGATTACACATACGATAAAAATACTATATCGCCATTTTAGTTTTCTATATCTAAACAAACTTCATCCAAGAATATAAACACCATAAAACATATTTTGCTATATTTCTCGGAACCGTTTAATGAGCCTCGAATGTCACCTGAACTTGCAGTGTCGTCTGCAAACCCTGCTTCCTTTGGAAAATCCGTTGCAGGATACGGAGAGCGATAATGTGCAATAACACGACGGGGACAGATAAAGTATTAGCACCGGCACGATGCCTCTCTCTCGGCAGTACTCTTCGTCTCTCCTGCTCCTCACCATAGCGAGCGAAGGGAGCAACTTGAATCCAAAGGGTGTTGTTAACGGAAAGCTCCTCGCTCCTCGCGACGAAGGTTTTGCCCTGACGCGACATCTGAAGCACCAATTAAAATGATGATGCTGCTCTCTTTAGGGTTATGGATTGTTTCTAATTGCCGCAACAGATTTTGTGGGAGGATAGCATGGTCTAATCACGAAACGTTACTAGTGGTGCAGATTATGTTAGAGGAAAATCTTGTATTACAATATAGTCTATAATCAGGGTCACATACACGGCAGTTCCGTTTTTGCTCTAATTACTCTCTAATACTTTTTAAGGCATTTGTACTGAACTGCTTTCCTATTCTACAAGAAATAGAAATCTAAAATATTAAACCATTTCCAAACTGTACATCACTATTATTAATTCATATACGGGCTTCAATTACGCACATCTATGGTGCAGTGTTTGCAGTGTGCAATATTTATTTCTCGAAGAAGTCTTGAATCGTGTCAATGGAGAGAAATGTTGTATCTGAAAATTGATCACTGAATTACTTGGATTGCGAATAAATCATCTTTCCTTCTAACGCTACAGGGAGAAACGAGACATGATCATGGTAGACGTGTTAGACTGTAACTCTTCTAAAAATGGAAATACTGGTAATTTTTAGGACAATGCTTATTTGCCTTCATAATTGATGCGGTAAACTTAAATTTCAAACTCGGAAAATAAAATGTGGTATGAATAATAAAGTTCTCGTATATTAAAACTTGTAAGATTTTTCCAACAGTTGCTGCATCAGAAGTCATCACAAATAGACGAAGAATAATCCCACTTCATTTCAAAAACTTATCTTTTCTAGCGTGAAAAGTGTAAATCGTATTTGCGTTAGAATCCAGATTTTCGCTGAATTTACATCTCTCCAAATTTTATTTTCATGTATGTACCAGAAAGCAATGATGTGTCCTGTCTCGAGTATAAAAACAAAACAAAAAAGAAAATCAACGGGATTGAAAAAGAAAACATTATTTTATTTTTAACGAAGGGAAAAATTAAAAGAAACATCGGATGTATAATGAGATATATCGATTACATATTGTATTCGTAATGGATAAGATACTTCCTGATCTGGTGAGAATGAAATCATTGTCAGAAAGTTAAACGCTGGTCACAGGTGGAACCCAGAGTATAATGTTGAAATCACTAATATGTTTTCTCTTACAACTTCCGAGTGGCTGCCTGGGGAGGGAAGTTTGCATCGTCTACAGCTAAGTGAAAATTGCGACAAGAAGGAGGTCCCGGATTCGAGTCCAAGTCCGTCGCAATTTTCACTTGACTGTAGGCGATGCATTATGTTTTCTGTTCGGGTAAAATTTTCTATTTTAATTTTCTAATTTAAGTTCGGGTAAAATTGAAAACCTATTTCAATGTCCATTACAAACTTGAAACTTCAACAGAGATAAAATGGTAAAGCATCTGGATTAATAAATGAGTAGTATGCATTTTCATCAAGTTTCCTCTAGTTGTGAATAATCTTAAGGAATTAGTTGTATATAGGGTGTTTTAATCTAGTCATCCATATTGGAATAGTATACTTGCTCATTTTGTCGCCTTCACTTGGGTCATGAATGATAATATATGAAAGAGAATAATTACATGCGAAGCAAATACTTACTGTCCCTAATAGGCGTTTTACATAATTTACGGGTATTGAACGATGCTCTTGTTAGACGCGTCAAAACATGACAGTAATCCCTAATTTTACCGCTAGTGTTGTTTTCTTTAACATCTGATAAAAAAAAGTTGTGAAGCTAAGACTGCATCTAAGCCCATATTTGAAGTTTAATAGTTTTGCGTCTTAAGGAAAGACTCCAAAGTCGATATCATTTTTTAGTTTTCACAATATTAAATAATTAATGTACACACAAAATCTTCTTTTTTGTTGATATGATATGATCAAGATTAGGACAAGATGTTTAATGAATAACGTAGGTCTATCTTTAAAACATTACTACATTTCTGAATATAGGATGATATGCGATACACAGATCCGCTTAACGGTTTGCGTATGTAGAAAATAGGGTACCTTAATCTATGACAGTTCTTCAATATTTCTTTAATTCGTTAATAATAATATGTTTAACAATGTATAAAAATTAATATTAGCGCATGTTGAATAATTCTGCTTATTATGGAAAAATTTGAAGTCCATAACCCCTTCAGTTTTCACGGTCATAGGGAACAAATATACCAACAAAACGTATTTTTATATATTAGTTCATTTGGGGTGAAGTCTTTTCTGAACAATGGACAATGTCGAAACATTAGGAATTTTTCGGTGAGTGTGTCTTGAGTTAAGTGACAGGATTAACGATGTGATATATTGAAGGATATCATCTTCCATTGTTTAGAATTTAGTTATTGGTCACACAGGGTTTGTCGCTCAAGCGGAACATACTTTTAACAGGACTGCTTCAAGAAATGCTATCAATAGGAATTCAAGACGTTATTGACGGCAACAAGTGGAGTAGTGATTATTTTTACAGATGAGTGAATAGCAACATACAATAGATAGTTAGAAAATAGTAATAAATAAGATCATATTTTAAAATTTGAGAAGGCAAGCACTTGACTAACCACTTATTCGGTTACGTTCACATTGATTGTGACACAGCTGTATATTTAAGTTTTTACCATCAATATGAATAATTTATGGAACTTTCCTATCTATCATATTCTGTCACTGAATAATGAATCTTTTGCTGCACCAATCATCAAAAGGCTATTCATCTACATAACGAAAACTAACCATACGGTCTGAAGCACAGCTCTAGCAAAGTACAACACAAATTCACTTAAAGTTAATTCTAGACTAAAACCTCAACCTACTCCTCTCATCTCCCATGCGCTCAACTCACGTGGAACGGCGAACTAACCATTGCATCCCCGCAAACTAAAATATTCCCACCACGGATACGTCGTGGCTCCAGAGGCAGAACCCAGTCGAACATTGCTGCGTCGCGTGGCGCCGCAGCGGCCGACGACGGAGCCGATGACCGAACATGTGGGCACCCGCTGATCAGGGCAAAACATAAAATTAGCATAAAAACCTCACGCTCGTGGATTCGAGGGATTCCGCGTTGGGTTTGGCGCAGTGCTCGTTCGACACGGCGGTTCACCGCGTTTTTCGACAGCGCGGTCGCGCGCGATGGTCAAGCGGGGGGGGGGGAGGGAAGAGTTACATTTATTCGCTCAGAACTCCACCACAGTTGAACATCTACCTCCGATCAAAGAACCCCAGAAACCCCAGAAGACGATGAGAAAGATAAAGATAGGGTATAGGATAAAGTATATGGGACAATAAATTGCTTTATAATGGGTATAAATTAAGTTCAATTGTATGTTTAATAACTGGGTACTTGAGTACAATAATTGAAAATAAAATTATCTAAGGGTCAATGCAGAAATAAATGTTTACTTTATTCCAAAAGCGAGTTCTCCAGTCAAATGTGTGAGAATAAATATATTTGATATGTTCAACTGCTGATAAAAATAGGCTCGAAGAGTAGGACAGAGGTGAATCAATGGACTGTGGACAAAATATCAAGAAATAAAATGACTGAAATGCAGCCAGAAGACATCAATTTAGTTCGTTATTGGTGTCTACTTATAAATGATGCAAAATCTGAGAAAATTAGGTCTTAAGCATTCAATTTATGATGATACTCTTAGTTCAGTTGTGAATTTCATATTCGTCTTGGTATTTTATCATGGAGCATAAATGGAGGCAAGATGGTTTACCAAAGGTGCTGTTATGGACATGCAGAATGAAAAGCTGTTTCAAAACCAATTGACGAAATTCATAACACTGGAATTAAAGAGGAAAATTATAGAAACTAATACTTATTTGAAATATAGAAAGGTACCTACATTACAACTGAATCCATAACATGTTCACTTAGTCCTTCCATATTTTGCTGATAAATTTCCACTTTGATCGATACTGAAATTATAATCGACATTGAAAATTATCTTACAAATGCCATTTTCAAATTTTCGTTTGTTCTTAATTAGCTCAAAGTCTAAGAAGTCTATGACGATTCTTCCTGAATACTACTTCACCACGATAACACAATGAATCAATATTGCTTTTAAAAAAATTCTTGAAGGTTTCAATATAAATTTTTTTTGGGGGGGATTGAACTGCGAAAACTTTTATTTGTATAAGTCTGTCCCAGAATGACCATTAAAATCTGAAATTCTACCTAATCTCCGAGAAACAAAAATGTATACATTGAAAAGAATAGGGATTTAATATTTCTGCTATTTGGCGAATTTGGATATCATATTTTCCCCAACTTCCCATTAATTTATATTGTTGGTTCCTCTCATTCTACATACGGTGTATGCCAACTTCGATTTTTATGACTACGAGTCAAACTGACTTGTAATATTCAGCGTAGTGTTCTCCTGATTTTAAACGAAAGTTTAATGACTATGATAAAGTGGTACGTTAGTGGGAATGAACAACTCGCAAGAACACGAAGCGGGGACGTGGCAGAGGTATAGCAGTGTGAGGGCTCATCGCGGCGTCCACGTGCCTTGATCGTCGTTGCATGACCGCAAAGTTGCCTGTTTTACGACGCGTCAGTGATTTCCCATGCGGGATAAATGCTGTGACCGTACTGGAAAACAGAGAGATGGAGAGGGGAGAGGTAAACGAGGGAAATGATGGGTGACGATGAGTTGTTAAATAAAGTTGAGAATGATTCGTTTGAATTAAAGAAAATAGCTAGACTGGAAAATGTGGGTCTATTCAACGAACTGGCATTTGTGGGAGAAGAAAAGATTTAGTCGATTCTCTTTCTCATAAATTGTTTCTCATAATACTGTTTGCTCATAAATAAATTACTTATTAATACTTCCAATCTGCAGTGAATGAAATACGAACGCAGATCATAATGAATGAGTGAATGAATGAAACATTCTCATGTACACTAATGGAGCCAATTTATACATCACATCGACTGTTTTCCAAATTTCTATTATTTAATCTGTCTGAGGATTGTCCGGGAAACAGTTTTAAGAAGACGTGATGTATGAAAATATAATTAACATTTATTAATTATTAAGTTTTATTTTTAATCTGATAATCTTAAAAGTATATACTGTTAAGAAAAACCCAAACACATTATGTTTTCATTGGAAAATATAGATGTCCCATAAAACTCGCAAAGTCGGAGAGGAAAGAGCTCAGAACGATTTTGCAAAGTAATGAACTACAATATTTTATAGAAATATCATATACATTAATTATCAATCTTTTATTTGTAAGAAGTATATTTACAAGATTTACAAGACGTTAATACATTTTGAAGTTCAAGAATAGTAAATATGTTCCACAAAATATAGTATCTTAATTTTTTGGTGAGGAAACTTCATAAATACATGACACGAAGTAATATACTAGTCTACCAGCGAAAATACACTTGATTGATTCAATATTAGTTAATTTGTTGTTAAAATGTATGCATAGAAACCACATACTCTTTATATTGCCAAAATTAGAATAGTCCACCAATTGTGGATTGTTACATCGGATGACAAGACACCCTGAGAGACAACTAGTCATCCGTTGTAACCAGAGTAACCACTTTCATTAAACACTTTTCTGCACCCTCTGTTTGCTCGAACGAGTGAACAGGTCGCGTCGCCTTTTTCCCGCGGAATGAAATCGGACCAATCGCGTGGCCGCGTTGAACACACCGCACGTAGAGCATCCACTACCGACCGCTGGACCGTCACCCACCCGATTCGCGCCCAAACCGAACCTGCAGGCATTATCTCTCATTAGAGACACTCGTTCCACTCATTACCACGCCTGTGAGCGAGATGACAGCGAATCAATTAGTCTCTGTGATAATCGCATATCAACCCTTCCCCCCCCCTTCCCTTTCCACCTCATCCTCGTCTGTGTGAAGTGCTGCCGCCACCGCTTCATATTCTCTTTTTGGCTGTACGAGTGTTTTTGCGCAATAACAGGAAAATAATCATCGATGTACCGCAATCGTTGTTATTAGCGAGTTAAATAAGGCTTGTTATTATTATTGTCGTTGATGGGGGAGGAGGATAGATTCGAACGCGTGAGAGCGGATCCGTAACGCAGGAGGAGGGGGAGTGGTTGGGGAAGGGAGACACGGGGTACTGATGCGAAGCGGTATGGTTTCAAAAGCCAACGTGTTCACGCGACCGAAACCTATTTTCTGAAGTTGGTTATGTGTCATCCGAATATCCGCGACAACACAAGAGCGGGAGAGAGAAAAAACGGACGGTCAAAGCGTGATTTGAATCGAGGCGACACTTTTATCCGTGATGGTTGACAAACAGTCGCCGGTGCAGGACTGGAGCTGTTGACCAACGATGTCATATATTTCCTCCATTTGAAACAATCAGGAAGGGAGAGACATGGTGTATTTTGTAATTCATTTACATAAAAGAATATGAAAAACAATTTTAGAGTTACCTCGGAACAAACATAATGTATTTGAGCTGATACATTAGCTCGATTACTTTTTAACAATAAAGTAGCCTACCACAACTAATAAAGCTTATTGATGCTTCATACGAATAACTTCACAAAGAACCCACATCATTTATAGATACGTGGTATTCAATCATCAGTTTTAAGTTGGACTAACTAGTGATAATGATCTAACATGATTGAATTAACACGAAAATTGAGACCATGTGTAAATACACTACATTATTTTCATGCCAGCTCAATGTTAACAAAAAACATATCATTTTCATAATTAACACCTGCGAGCGTGCTTATTCAACCACACACTCTAAATCGATTAATATCTATTGTATGGAAAATTTATATTGTTGTGATATTTTTTATGTACTAAATCCAAATACATCATTTATCCGAAATGAATGCAACGCACATCATATGAAATACAGATAGCACAAATAATATCCGAGTGGTTAGCTACCACAGCTGCCTTTGATGGTGTCAAGAAGTGGTATTCTATTCTTCTGTTCTACAGGTATTATACAAAATTTTATTCCTTAAATCAAATTATCAGTGAGATGGGTCTGAGTTTTGGAATGAAAGTGAAATCAGGAAGTTGATAAGATTTTTTAATATTAGCTTAATTTTTATTATAGCTATGACATAAATTTTATTTATTTTCAACCCTAGTGTTCTTTAATACTTTTTATTTTCTCCTTATTTTGACAGAAGTTTTCTTTGTGTAATTTTCGGACAAAAATATGAAAATCAGTAGTTGAGCCCTTAAAAATTGAAGTTAATCCCACCCACCGTTTATTTTCCAGAGCAATCATACGGTTCGTAATGCGTTTCATTACGCCAGTTGAACTAGAATGTATTATGGTTATGGTTATTAGCGTGAAGTTTTACGATTTTCTTAAGATCCACAACAAAAGGAACGTGTTGTGGAGAGATTATAAATATTAAGTATTTACATAAAATAGTAAAAAATAAAGCCAAAAAAGCAGATCATTACTTCTATGACGGGGAGACATTAAAATTGCGCCTTGATAATCTCTCCCTTCAAGCGGCGGCGTCCTCAGTGACTGATTGTCTCATTTATTCATAGAATAATTCAGGACAGAAACTTGAAATTTTGACGAGATGCTTTTTTGTTTTGAAGAGGTTTCTGAAATTCCGATTTCAAAGGATTATACTGTTGTGGAACATGGTTTTTCGATTCATTGCTATTCCCACTGTATTTCCTGAAATAATGGATACTAGCTGAAAACAATATGTAATTAATACAATATGAATGTAATTAATACAATATGAAAGGACATAATATACGCGACAATATGAAAGGATTAAAATTGACTATTTCACTGATTGTCTTATTACCGAATTATGTAAACTGGATATGCGGTTTTTAAAATTACAGACAATCACTTTCACTTAACTTCACTATATTAACATTTATTGTAATGTTGCCGACGTTTCGATGCTGTTTAGCATAATCATCAGGGTTGAATTATTCAGTACTTTCCAGATTTCTACTTTAGACTACATAAAATTTTACAATAGAGAGGTCACTAAGAACTTGTGGTGTCATTAGTAAAGCTACAGTGGCAGATTGGTTGGCAATGTGATTGAATTTGCCACCGATATGATTTTAAAATATGAACTTCAAGCTTATTGTAAAATTTTATGTAATCTAAAATAGAAATCAGGAAAATACTGAATAATTCAGCTCTGTTGATGATGCTAAACAGCATCGAAACGTCGGCAACATTACAATAAATGTTAATATAGTGAAGTTAAGTGAAAGTGATTGTCTGTAATTAAAAAAAAAACATATCCAATTTACATAATATATAAGGATTGGCCAGTTTATAATATACTTATAAAAATATATAATAAATAATATAATAATGCGTGTAAAATATAATTAATTCTAAATGCTAAATAAATAATTATTTCTTTTCTATTCAAGATCCCACATCGGACTAAAGCTTTTGATTGTATATTTGTAGAAAGGAAATTTTATCTCAAATACACAAAATTCATTAGATTCATTTATTTATATACATAATCTACTCATTTATATACATAATCAACAAATATTTTCACAACTGGAAGTAAATAGGAATGGATATTTATCTACCGTAGAATGAATTATTTTATATCTATTTAAATATAAGGTGACGCTTGAATTAACATTCCCTTTAAGAATTCAGTAAGGAATTACTTACATAGAAAAAAGAATTGGTACGCGTCTTTTTAGCAGAACCAGTACAAAACATCCCCTACCCCTACCATTGTTAAAACTATCATTTGTGTCTCAGAAAGAATGACTAACGATGTTAATACGATTATTAACATCGTTAACCTGTTACCTCGCTGTGTGGTTAACAGCATTTTAGGGGATTATGTATATTTTTTCCATTATTATCCATCTTTCACCCGTGCAGATTTTTTTTCTATCTGTTGCCCAAGCCATCCATATATGTATACTGGTTTTCAATAAGTTGGAGAACATGAAATCATCAACAAGGTTGTTCTTCGCAAAGGATTAAATTCATTTTTTTCTTGGGACTTTAGGGCTCGCCAGGTCATTAGAGCCCTTGATTAAATTCACTGCTCTACATAAGTTCTAGTAGTCACTACTAGCAACACGGTTACCTAAAACCTCATAATAGCCGTTCGTAGAGCATTATAAAGAGCACATTTCAACAATTCAACAGTTTTATGACTCACGGTTTTAAGCATACAACAATGGTATGAGAGAAAATGCACCGTAATATTTGCCAAAAACTATTACTAATTGTCTTAAATTTTCCTATTACGAGATTCATAGCTAGAAAATAAACAATAAACCAATATCCACGACTGAATAAAACATAATTTTCATCATTTTGCTACGAACCTTCCAGCTTCCTATCGATTTTTGCACACTGCATAACTCAGCATGGATACTCTAGACTATAGTCTGTGCTCTAGACTCGGTAAAGTCGATTTACTTAAGGAAAGACATCTCACATTTGAATCTTCATCTGTTTAAAAATATATTTATCTAACAATCACTTTCTCGGATTTACTGTGAAATTATCCTAGGAACATAATAAGCGTGTCAGTATCGATAAATGCACTAATTGTGCTTATGAAAAGACAATATAATAATAAACGTGAAGAGAACGGAAATATCCAAGATAAATAACAAAAATAATATTTCGTAGCGGGAAATTTTTAATTGTTTGTCTAAATACTGATCATAAGAAGATAAAATTAATGCTGGATAATCGTTGGTCGTCGTTTAATTCCTGAATAGTACACGTTCTATTTCAATTTAGTAAAAGGAGACTGAAATGTGTTCTCGTAGTTCAAAGGAACTAAACGATCTTTGAACGAGATAGATAAAATATATAAATAAATAAATAAATTTTGAATATATGTGAACATTTCTAGTATGGGATCATGCTGTTATTAAAAACACACAAATTATGTCTGTATTTCAAATTGGGCAAATATTTCAATCTTTAAATAAACTTCAAAAATTTATATTTCAACTAGTCAACTCTATTACTCATTGACATCGACTTTTCACCATTTACTTTCAACATCATGTAAATCGACTAGTATTGGAAACTGGTAAGCAAAACAAAACGAAATCGACCAAGCGGGTGCCTTTTAAACTCCCGTGTCTATTCCGTGTTCTTCTTGTTATTCCGAAAATGGTCGAGCACAGTATTTATTTTTGGTCGGAAACTCAAAACAAATATATTGAAAAATATATTCAAAAGTTATTTCTATATTATTCTACATTTCAAGTTAACATACCTGTTTACACTGATTTTCTTAATACACCTTAAATAATGCTTCACGCCGAGTCACATTTCATATTATTTGTGTAGCTATAAATTTCTTTGTAGCTATAATTTATAAAAATCGATACATAATACAGTGAGATAACTATTGGTGCATAACTATTGCACATAATTTGTCATATACTCTAAAACCCTTCTCTATAAAACGTAAAACAAAATGTACCATATAATTTATGCAAGTTCACAAATATTTAATAAGATTCGTTTATATAAAGCATGTACAATATTGATTAAGGAAATTACTTAGATCATGAAAGTTGAATGATACCCTCGTAGAAGTGTTATAAAAAATTAAATCAAAACATGATTCACATTGTTTACGAATTTCAATGTCATCAAATTTCTAAAATACCCATAAAACTATACATTTGAAAGACCCATGAAACATACATTAATTTAAATCACATTAACTTACCTAATTAATTAAAAAACACTTCCTCAATATTCATAATTAATATATCCTTCACTCATATCCAAAGATCTATCTTCACCGGTTCTGAACAACCTTAATAATTATATTAATTGTAATTTTAATTTTAAAAAATTTTCTTGAATATTATTTCCAGACGCTTTGCAATACCTTAGTTTTATAAATAGTGAGATATCTGTTACGTAAATGTAATTTTATTTCAGGCAATAATCATAGTATTTTGCATCTAGAGTGGATTTTCCAGTATTACGTGTATATATCTCTCATTATTGTTTTCTGAAGCTACATTTACGTCTGTGTGGTACATCTACACTGCTAAATAGTTTTCAAGTCCCTTGGAATGCATTACCAACTTCATAAGTGAATACACTAGCGTATAGCATTTTGCAGCGATTGATCTAAAATCAACTATTCAAAATTCATTTTTAGTCTCTATGTTCGCTGTTTTTCTACTCTTTCTTGAAATCCAGCCAAGTGCGCACTGAAAAATATTTTTTGAACCAGTGACATAGGTATAATTTTTATATACTCTGTCATTTTCAAGTTCATGAAATAAATGAAAAATCATTCTCCGAAATGAAATGACGAAAAGCATTTCAATCATTAAGTTGATGCATATTATTTAAAATATTCTTCTTGGTTACAATTCCCCGACCTGTCACCTTTCTTCCTCTCCCAACGCATTCTGAACGGAATACCGTCTCAGCGTCGCCTCGCGCCCGCCAAGTAGTAATTCACGAATTAATTGACACTTTCCCCACGTATGACTTCTTCCTCCTCCTCCTCCTCCAAAGCATCCTCTGGAGGAGAGGCTGGTGTCGGCGCCGCGCCGCCGTCGTGATATACAGCCATCTACTTTATTAGGATCAATTTTCGCTCTCGTGGTTGCCATTTTTTCCTTGCCTCCCTAACCATGTATTTCGCCCTCCCTTCTTCTTCTTCTTCTTCTTCTTCTTCTTGTTTTCTCTCTCTCTCTCTTCATCGTGGACGGAGTCCCTAAGACAACGACCGAATGGACGACGGTCAGGAAGGGGAGTGCGAGGAGAGAAAGGAAGTATCGAGAGCTGATTGCGGGTGGATGGACACCGCGAAGGGGGTAAGTAGCATGGCCCTTGAGCCGCCCATGTGAGCGCTTGCAACTGGAGACGAACGTCTCGTGGGGTATAAGGAATGGATGAGAAGAGAGAAGGGAAAAAGGTACCGTATAACGGGCAAATGACTAGGAACAGACAGGAGAGACGGCGTGTCTCAAACAAACCATTATCATTATTTAGTACACAAAAACAATTTATTCCTTATTAGGTTGGAGAAGGGGCTTGCTTTGAAATCTTAAATAGGAACTCTTATTCTTTACTGCAGATTCAGATTATACAGGAGGATACATACCTTTTCGTCGCAAACACTTTCCCGAAAGATGGCGTTTAAAGTCGTTTAAAACATTTTATGCAAATTTTGCAAAATACATATCATAGTGGAGAAAAAAGAAAAATATGAGTTCAATAATTAAAAAAAGCTTCAAATGATACAAAACTGCACCCTCTCTCCACCTTCTGGGAATGGAGGGGGTAATCTTAAAATTCTAAATAGTCCAGTCATTAGATTAGTTTTTACCCGGAATGTTTTGGGTTGCGTTATTTTTCTCCTTTGTTTTAATGGCGCTGGTTACGAATTTCACCGTTGGTCTCTCATGAAATTTGGAAAGAATGAAAAAGAACTCAACAAAATAGCGCTCATACCTATTATTTTTGATTTATTACGTGGAAAAGGCGCTTACTTCGTAAACATAAACTAGACAAATCTTCCTACAAAGTACATCCGTTTATTTTTTTCTCAGGTGAGAGAACTGGCCTGCAAGAGAATGTGGAATGCAGCACTTTGGAAAATTTTGTTCTTGTGAAGTTTTGAAACTTAGCTCTATTGTATTTTTCAATATTCTGGTAACTCAAATAATTTTTAACTTAATTACACTTCCAAACGTGTCAGAAAATATGAAAATGTATCGAGAAACTACGTAAAAATCTAGCTTTGTTTGAGGTTTTTGCGTATTTTAGGAAATATTTTTGCGCGTTTCAAAGAATTATTTTTCAGCACGAAACTAGACGCAAGTTCCTATAATCTATCCCCGCAGATGTTTTCTGCCAGGAAAGTTATTCGTCCGTTAGAGCGCATTGAATGTTCCCTAAATGTATCAAATTACCGCCGCCATCCCCAGAAGGTGAGTAGGTGGTTTAGTTTTGTATTATTTGAAGTGTTTTTAAAATATTGGATGCGTATTTTCCTTTGATCGATGTAATGTTCTCGAGATTTGCTAAAGATGTTCTTTTTAACGACTGCTCGACCGAACTAGGTGAGGTTTTCTGTTGGGGTTTCCCTCACCTACTCCAGACAAATGGTTCGGTACTATACATTCCCCGGCAACTCAACATCTCTCCTTCCTAAATCTCTTACCCAAGTCCACCGGTTAGGTGGAAGAACAGACTTAATGGTCTGAACCTCGCCAAAAGGCATTAAATAAATAAATTAAAAAAATTTGAATATGTAATGAAAAACTATGAATATATTTTAAGGTTTCAAAGTTACTCTTCTCCCTTTGCCCCGCTCAAAACGGCAGAAGGTGGTCCAGTTTTAGCTTCAGTGAATGAGCTTCTTTAAAACATTATTCACTTGAAAAATGTTTTTCGACGATGCTTAGTTTTTTAGATATTTTTAAGTCTCTACTTAAATGGGAGTGATATCGTCTTTGCTCTCTACAACTCGCATATCGTTGGAGCGAACACTGCTGCATGACGTGATCAGTTGGGTTATACTTTATTTACTTTATTTTTTGTGTTATTTAATATCTCACTTTTTCTGACCGGATTTCATTTAACTCTCTCATAGTTTCTTTGCGTTTATGGGATATTTTTTTCATTTGATGGTCATCTGAATCAAAGAAACTTCATCGTGGATGGAGTTTAAGGTTGCTATTTCCCCCTGTTTTATTTGACTGAAGGGAGATTAAACACAGCTGTAATGATGGTAATCATTCACCACGATCCAAGTCTAATCCAACACTGTTCGTCTCTGAAGAAAACAATAGTCCCCAATTCGTTCGAATGACTTATGAGTCACTCAAATATATGTCCGCAGATAATAAACGACTCAACGGTAAAAGCAAAACGACGACTCAGGAACGAATCAATCCCGTGGAAATAAACCCTACGAATCCCGACAGAAATTTTTCAACAGCCCACTCCGAGAAAAGCTCACCTACCGTAAAATAAAACGTCGCTCCAAAGAGCAGGTACTGACAGCAGCGAAGCGGACGCGTAAAGTAGTGTGAAAAATTCGCGCACGCATCGACCGATAATACCAAACATCTCCGACAGAGGTGCTCACGTCGCGGAACTCAATGGGTGCGAGAAGGAGAGAGAAATCTATATTCGAAGGCTGTCAACGTGAAATAATGGACCAATCAATCCATCAATATCCTTGACGGTTATGGCTCGGGCGCGGGGGTTGCGTGGATGCTCACCTCTGCGGTGCACCCTTTCACTTCCTCACCCCGTCCTTGGACGTTGTTCACTTGCTCAATCAGCGTCACATCCCTGCCACTGAATTAACGAAGGAAACAATTCATCAACCTCCGTGCGATCTAGCGGCCAAGTGACGAATGGCGGGAGACGATGAGAGGAACAGGTAGGCTGACGACGAGAGAGAGGGGAGAGAGAGAGACGTGGCAGAGAAGCGAGTCGAAGAGGGAAGGAAGAATAATTGAGAACCAATGAACGACGCCAGAAATGTGGAGAGGTGAGTCAACAAAAACGTCAAAACTGATTTAAGAGCACAAGTGCTCTTTGCAAGTGTATTAAAAAGCGTTTGTCGAAATCTGGAAAGTAAACGATTTGTCAGGCGTATAAGAGGGGTTAAATGTATTTTAGGAAGCACTTGGAAAAAAGGATGAATTCACTCCCTCGTTGTCGATTGGAGTAATTCTGCCTATCGAAACGCGGTAAAGCAGTTTTTCATCGTTGCATCGCTGGTGCCGACCAATCCCACCCCCTCTCCCACTCTCAGACATCGCAGTTCCCGCAACAACCCTCAATTCCCTCTATCGACAAACGAATTAAAACTTGTCAACACATTCAGTAACCACTCGCCAAAATAAAAACAGTCCCAATACAGGAGTGCAAACAATGATCTTGGATCATAACTGTCCACACAACGAAACGAATTCATTTCCACTCTCGATTAAAACTATTGCGGCTTTTATAAAACACGCATGCCAAAAAAATTGAAAAAAAAATCGAACACGGAAACCCAACGAATTACGCGGAAAATTTCATCTGCCCCGCTCATACACTGAAAGTAAACGCACAACGATGCATACATCCAACCCTCAAGCGCTATATATTAGAAGGCGTGGACAGCGATGAGTATATTTAAAAATGTGTATGATGCGGGTGGGTTGGCAAGCGAGGGGAGGAGGGAAAGGAGACGGCTCTTTTATACGACCGGAAAACGAAGCAACGTGTGAGCGCGCGGGCCTACCTGTTTCAATATGTGCTCGCGCCGTGACGCGAGAGTTGCCACCGTCACCGTATTCGCCACAGCGGGGACGGGCGCGTAATCCGCTTGCCATGCGTCAGATGTTTTAATAGCCGGCTCCTGTCCGGCGCTAGCGATAGAGCTCGGCTGGATGGAGACACGGATGGTGGCAATGGTGGAAGTGAGTCAGGCAGAAGAGACGGGATAAACGATGAAGGCGGAGAATTGGAAGAGAAACTGTGAAACATTTTCTGTCCATTTTCTTTTTGTAAATCCTTTCAATGAATAAAAGGATAGATTGAATGAAAGAGAATGTAAAGTGATGCCGAAGACATCACTTTTCGTGATATTAATGTAGAGAAACGTTTTTCTGAAAGAGGATCTGTTGGTAAAGTTTGTCTCAACTTCGAATACAAAGTTTTTGATATAAAATACCCCAAGTATACGTAAGCAAACGATAAGGAGACGTTTTTATAGATATCCATACAATAGTGTCGAAAAGAAAAATATCGCCAATTTGGAAGAGACAATTGTTCCTCAATTTCTTATTCGTATGATTAAAATAGCAAATGCATTAAATACTATGCAACATCAAATATTTCATTTATATCATTAAACTGAAGTTTACAATGAATTAAACATTAACATACTCGCACCAACACTCAGAAGATTATTTTTACTTCGTTACTAATAACATTAATATCAAATTTAATTTTACATTTGTATAGAATAATTCATGGTGTACTCTTCGTCCCTTAAGTACTTAACAAAAGTGGAGTATATATTTTTACGTTTGTCGCTAAACTAATGTAAATTGTAAACCTTAACTGTTTTAATGATTAAGTAAATTGTAATTAAATTATCAAACGTTAAGTGAATTTTTTAAACAATTGTCAAATGTTCAAACAATGTAATTTCTGCTACACTGGTAGGTGCTTATGAAGTTAGTGACAGAATATGACATGATGTTCTTTTCTTCTTTTTTCATTTTCCTTCTTTCTGTCCCCCGGTACCTAACTCGTAGTTTTTATCCGGGTAGTGCATATCTATTTATATGCTACTTCCATTTTTCTCCCAATATGTGTATTACCATTCCCGTTCCTGACGAGGCAGGCTAGATATGACATGATGTTTGTACGAGTCGGTTTTCTGTTCCCTGAATGAAAGTGTGCATGAGGTCAAACGAAATGGGTCGCACCGTTCGCTGTGAAATGAAGAGCCACAGATCTCGCTTTCCCTACCGTAGATTCATGAGGGCTCTCTCGAAAATAAATTCAATGACGACGGAAACGAGATTGTATGGCAAAGGTAGAATGGCAAGACCGCAGTAGTAGGCTTGGTTGCGTTCGTAGTATTGGTTTTCAATCATTTAAACGGAGGACGAAAAGTCATGGTTAAGAATAATCAAATATTTGAAATATTTCGTTTCAAGTAAGTTTTCTTTTCTTCACATCTGTGTGGATATGGATTAAGTGTCGTTCACTATGTTACACACTTTCTCTCATTTTATGGTAAAGTGTGATTCAGCTATTGAAACACGAGAAATGAAAAGGGAACAATCAATTATTAATGAAATGTCCACTCCAAAACGAAATAAACATGAGGGAAAATACGAGATAACCGTGGGAAAAAGCCAAGAGAGTAGAAAAGTAAGCAAAAGAAGAATGTTTTCCACCGAAGACGACGAATGCAAGCAATCTCCGCTCTCGGATCCATAGTGAAGTCCGTCGGGCATCCACCTGAGAGTGCGTGCGACGTCGGAGGTGATTCATGGGTTCTGCACACGTGCCCTCGCGCGTGCAGCTCAAGAGAGAGAGGGGGGTTTACTGAATAGTAGCGAGGGGAAAGTGAATATCTGCACAGAGTAACTGAGGTAGAATCTGTGGCGCTGTCACGCCAAAACATGAGGGTGGGGCTAATTGCAAACATGAACCCTTCTCTCAAACTTTACATGGTCTATTACTTAGTATTTTATTATACATTTTACTTTCACACCTATAATATGCGTAAGTATATTAATGAATTGATACAAATCATTAAATGATATGTTACGTTTCTTGAGTATGGGGATTATGTAAAATTTACATTCAAAATTATTCGGTTTCGTAGGTGTGTTTGGCTTATGATTTCACAAAAATCCCACAAATATCCTTCATGTAATGCTCTCGTACAAATACAACACGTGATGAATACTCTTGCTGTAATAATTTCTGAGGGAAGAACATTATCAAAATTTTTGAAAAACACAAATTGGTTTAGTAGCTGTCTAATGAACATTTTATCCTTCAATAAACATAAAATTTATTATATTACATTGTGTGAAATATGTTTATATCTATTATATAATATATTTATTTTACGTATATGTATCCTAAACATTAATTATTATCATTTGAGTGAAACGTTTTGAAAAAGCAGTCCAGCCAGTAAGAAACAGAGAAAGACCGGAGAAAACTCCAAAACCGGACTGAAGCTATAAATGTTTTGTAAAGTTTATAGCCTAACTACGCCAATCCTGAGACATAATTTAAATGTAAATACGACCCTCCCAATTTTTATTTTGTATTTAAAATGCAAATGTTTTAAAATAGTTAGACCGAAGAGCAGACCTTAAGGTCTGAGTCTCGCCAAAACAAAGGCACTTTTATTATTATTATTGTTATTATTATTATTTTGTGGGACTTTACGGTTCGTCGACATCTAGATCATTACAGGTAAGGAAAATGCAGTTACGCACTAGGGAGAGCCAACATGACTCTCCCCGCGTGTGGGACTCACCGGACAACTCAACGATACCCAGTAAAAACCTTCCTGAATTACAACACAAAACTCAAATATCAACATATATCTAAACATTACACACATCATTACAAAAATAAAAACAAAATAAAAAAAGAAAGAGTAAAATGAAAGATACCCTAGCGTCGGGATCGAAAAGAACAAGAGGTGACCAAGGAAGGTCAGGAAAGAGAAAGGAAGGAGTCTCGCACAAGTAAGTGGAAGTAATGCCAGACTCAGCTCAGGGCCCCGTGTTTGCCAAACACGTACTTACTAGATGTAAGTCCCCTGGGGGTATTATTATTATTATATAGGGATGTTACATTCATAAATCTAACGAAATAAAGATGTATGCCAACAGATAAAATTAAAGGCCGATATTAAAATGTGATTAACTATATTTCTCTTGTTTCAATGAACATTTATTTTTAAAAAGGTGATTTTTCACTAGAGATTATAGAGAAACTCGAGACACAACGGTTGAAAATCATAAATGAAACAGATGCGAACCGTATGACAGTCAACTGTCCAAGAACTTAAACCACATGACCGCCCTCCAAGCGGCAGCGCGTGGTGGCAGTGGAGACCACCGCATATGAAGCTGTAGATTACGACATGCGAGGTGTGGTGGTGGTGGCGGTTATGGCATTGTTACTATTAGCAATGATGTGGAGGAGAGAGAGGGATGAAAAAGAGACACGGGGTTGGAGGGAATGTCGCAAGAGCATTGATGACAGCTGAGGTGACGACGGGGATAGTCCGTGCTGTGGGATAGCTGGGTTGCAAGGGGGATAGCTTGACGCTCGCGCGCGCTGGTGGACCGACCGCCCGTGTCCGACACAATAACGCACGTGAAGCGAAGGGATTTGAATATTTACACTTGAAACAGCACGGCGCGGTGGGCGGTCGCCGCAGCTACGGTAAGCTCCTCTGAAAAGCTCCTGAAATCACAATCCCTGAGTAAGGAGCAAGTCGATTCTACGAACTGGAAATGTTACATACGTTATGAAACATTTTTCCATACTTTCCATGAAAAGTCTTTGTGTTATTTATAAGAGATTACTTTGTGAGACACAAGACAATACTTCATTATATATTCTATATGTACCAAAGTCACGAATCTTTCTTCTACACAATTGAAGAATAATTTGAAACACTGTAAGTATATGTCTTGTTCAAAATTATGAGATTCATTTAACAAAAAGCCATTTAACTGTACTCTAAAATAAAACTGGAGAATTCTTCACCACGCTTTTTTAATCAATTATTCCCATATTAAAAATACTTGCATTTTCTTCAAATTTATGTTCAAGATAAGGTTATGTGGAAATTACGTAATTCGCTTATTCATTTTATCCACCTTATTTAAAATATCTATACACCCAATAATCTTATTCTGTAGACCTCTCATTATAACACCTTGTACTAAAATTAAAAATACCAATGTTGACATGTTTAAATTCACTTTTTAAATATAATGTTTAAATATGTACAATTATATGGATCCTTATGTTGAAATTGGAAACGTAAGAGCTCCTCAACACTCTTCTTCCTCTCTCCGTGCTCAGTGATAGAGGAGATGTGAGGAATGGATGAAAGGATAGATTGCGAGGCAGACGGCGAGGTGAGGTGGCGATTGTGTGGGCCCAAAGGAGCCATAAATAAACGGCAACCAAGCTGCGCCTTGCCCCAACCTTCTATGCCGTCACTGGCCACCCGCGGATATTATCTTTGCGCAGCAGCCAATTCACTGGTGCCCGCATGCCACAACCGAAAGTTCACCGACGGAGCCATTCACAGATACAGCTTACTTACTCAATGCCTCAACCATTCATGCATCCAGTTCCCCATGCAGCAAAAGAATTCTCCTAAACCACCCGCAAGTTGCACTTGGGTTTGCACGTAGGAGGAGGGTGGGAAGGTGAGTTGGAGTGAGCTTTATGCTTCTCAATTATCATTTGTTTTTGTACAGAGTTCGGTAAAATCTTATTAATGTATAATCAAGAGTTAAAACAATCAGTTGTACTTCTAACAAAAAATCCCAAATTTAGTTAGAGAAGGTCTAACTAGTTCCGCAATCTATAAGAAGACGCTATACTTCGTCATTGAATACGAACTAATTATCTAGTCCCTCCTCTATTAATGTAATAAATCAATCGAATTATAAAATATACTTTAAAAGTTAAAATTCTTCTACTGCTTTGTTATAAACTCGTACATTAGGTGTTATGAGAGAAAAATATGTTTATCAAAACACGTTTTTTTCGCCATATTTTAATTCCGTGTTCGTCTAGAAAGTTACGGTTTTACCCAAAGTCATATTTTGGTAGTATTTTTACGTTAGTCATATGGAAAATAAAATTTGCGGACTGGTGATTCTTCATATAAATCCGGAATGAACCTTTGCTGAGGATCGACTCTTTTTCACATCCAACAGTAGTCGGTTGTCATGTGAACATTCCACCTACCCTGGTATTCTATTTTCCTTTTCTCCTTTCTCGATGGGACCTCTAACCTGGTTCTCATTATCCGTATCACGATTTTCTGAAAAGTAGTCCAAATTGGAGTGTACAAAAATTGAACCTTCAAGCTTATGTTACAGCACAAGTTCTTTAACTTTTCAAACATTTCCACAATCTTTCTATAGTCTTGGCACTTCATTTTCTCCAGAAAGTCAGTTACAACATGTTTAAAGCGTTCCATTTCTGTTTTTGCATCTCCTTTTATGGGAAGTAAGAAGTATGTTTGGTCCATGGGGTACTCAACCTTTTTAACAGACTAAATGATGAGAATATATTTGCATTTTAAAAATTAAATCATTGCACATTACACGAACAAAAGTAACGGTCATCACTACGGTTCTTTGGCACCCTCGAAATAATTGGTGGAAGGAAAGTATCTTTCCTTGAGACCACTGTCTAATTTCGTATACACAACTGAACAAACTTTGTGACGGGTTCAAGACTTCACTTGGTTTGCTGATTATATGCCAAAAGAAGTAAAATACACTTTTTATCAACATCTGAAATATTTACTTGTTTATCGTTACAGTAAAATTGACACATTTATAATTTTTTTGAGTATACACTTAACCTTTCAGTTCAAATTAGGGAACAAACACGAAAAATAAGTAAAATATCCATTATGAACTGGATTACACTGCATGAATGTAACTTAGGTTGAACCGGACTAGATTGCACTAGAATTTCGCTATCATCTGAAACGTTCACCAAATAAAAACCACTTCAGATTTTTGAAATATCTTTCACTCGCAAATACAAAGAAAATTTAAAATATTTTTTCTTTGTAAATACTAAGCCTTACAACGTGCACTTTTAGCTCATGTAGCTCGTCAAATTTATCGAAATTCAATATCCTTCTCTTGTTATAAACTAATGAATTTAAAGTGGACGCAGAAAGTGGTCTATCAGTTATGACAAAAATTCATTTAAAAATGAAAAAAAGCATACATAAGACCTGCTTATTTCATAGAATTTATTGTTTTTTAATCTAATGTTTTGAGTTTATGTCATGAATTTTTTTTTTTCGTAATATCAAAGCGAGGATCATAGGAAGACATTCGAATTAAAAGTGCGATATAAAGTTATTATCTTCTGTAATTAGCACATCGTTTCGAAGAAGAAAAACATTATGCCCTTAACGTGTATGTCCTACGTTATGGCTACTCTGAAGTCCGATGATTGCTTTATGAAAGACAGAATTTTGACACATAGAAATCTCTTAAGTTGCGGTGAACCTCACCGCCAGGTAACAGATTAATTGTGTTATGTTGAATGAAAATGGGAGATTTCTATATGTTTGTGATCCAGAATTGGAAAATACGACCCGAAACAAGGTACTTCCTAAGGGAGTCACTTCATATGAGGAGCACAGTCTGTACGAGATCACCTCAGAGGTCTTTGGGTCCCGCAAGTTGAATGATAATGAAAGACGGGCCCGGGAGGCGAACGGGATGGCGCAGTTGACAAGCGCATGAGCGCGTTAAGCTCAAATCTCGAGTTCTTATCTCGGTCCCGTCTCTCATTTTCATTCAACATAACATAATTAACAGAATTCTGAGTTCAACATCTCCTTTATCCGTGGTTTTCGATCGCAGCGACTTTGTCATTGAGCGCTGTGACATTGCTATCGATTGCGGAGCGCGAAGGGTAGGGCTGCTTTAATAGGAACACGTAAGCAGCGTCCCTTCACCCTTCTCACCATTGTTGAGCGTGTGGTGTCCGCTCACTACAATCAACTAGGAGTGGACATCGGAGTCGCAGTAGATCAAGAAGCGGCGGCAGTCGCGTCGCGGAGGAAACGTCCACAGTCACGCGCTGCCACCACATCGCTCATTCCGTCACATTCACCATCACAGCAGTGGTTGACCCACTCTCTTTGGCATACATCTAACCAATTATCTTCATCGAAAGAGAAAAATAAATTCTAGAAATTTAACTTCAGCTAGAAAATCTTCACATTATAGTTTATTTAGATAATATCAATGGAAATAAAATAAATTGACTTAAATATCACTTAATTCTTCAAGCATATAGCAAAAGGCACTCTTTCACGTAAGAACATACATTTCACGTAAGATTTTCCAACAACTCACGAGTAAGAAAATTAAATTTTAATTATTTTAATATTTCTATTAATTTCTCTCTATATAAATAAACTTCCTTCATTCGTTCATCGACTTGTAATAAGAAGAACATTGTTAAATATTTGAGCATACTACTTTTCCTCACACTGAGCTCCTAAATAACTGTAAACTATTACATTCCATGAAATTAAAATGTTCTAAGTTTATTTAATAACCATCTCAAACGATATAATTTTACCCTCACGGTCAAATGCTTTTACGGACGCTGATTCATCACAATTTCCTGAATTATTAAATTACTAAAAGATTGTAGGTATGTAACTTACCTCGTTATCATCAGTATGTTATGTTGACCACCTCCTAGCACGTCTTTTAATTAAATGAATTCTTCACTCGACTACGGCGCTTCCTTTCGGTTTAATCCTGATTTACCGCGCACGAGGCAAGTGATTTGAGAATATTGTTCTAGACTGTTCATGATTCACACCATTTTGCCATTATTGACTTCGTGTATTACGCTATCGGTTTATACTCAAATAATACACATATTTCATAAGAACATAAATTGAGTCCTCGAACAAAACATGAATTTCATAATTTAGTTCATAATGATGTCTACCATTCAAATATTCAATTCGACTTCGTACAATTTTTACAAAACCTAACTATTGAAACAACTTACCATAAATGATACTATAGCGTTTCAAAATAGATTGTTTCTGTTCAGTGTATAAATGAGTAGAAATTCTGCGTATCCAGAAATTAGTTTTATAACTTCGTCGCCCAACCAGTTTCATGAGAAGGACGTTTGGGAGATGTTAGGTATCCAAGAAGACGGACGATCCTGAACGAATCTAGGATGACGTAGAAAATTTACTTCTTATCAGATGGCGAAATTCAGGTTAAGAGTCCTGTTCTTCAAACTAAGACGATGTTTAAGGTGAAGAAACACTGAAGGAGAGACGTTGAGTTACTTTCACAGAACTAAAATAATCGAGCCGATATTGCTCTACAATGAGTGAGGAAAACTCGATACGAATACCTAACGCAGTTCAGTCAAGAGGAGGACCAAAGTACTTTGGGAGCGACGACGCTACCATCAAGACGCCACACACTGGTAAACACCTCTTGCTCCCGTGAGGTACTAGCGCAGATGGGAAAAACTAATGGACTGGTGACCATTGTCACTGTATTCGAAAGACCAGTTAGTAGGGTCGTAAAAGAAGCACACCCTACTCCATCTCCCCCTCCAAAGAAAATAATAATGAACACGTGATTATAATGATGATATTGTAATAGAAAAAGTTATTATAATAGTAGAAATGGAGAAAGATATATTTTATTACTCGATAGATCATAAAGAAGTGATAAAGGTATTAATTTAGAAACATCTAATTCGAAACGCCTATGTTTTAGAGAAGTCAAATACCACGTCAAGTGGGTCAGTGTTGTAAAGACTTGCTCAAATTATTTTGTCGAAATTTATGTCTGGAATTCTGTATTCACCTAAATTTTCAGTACTTATGATAGGACCTGCGATTCTTTACAATAATGTACATTTCTAGCACTTTTTCACGAAAAATTTCTCAATATCTCTTTCGTTGGCTTGAAAATGCAGATTTCATGGCATAAAACATCGAAAGGCTGGATCCTTACTGGGGAATCGAAATATGATCATAACTTTTTAAATATTCCTTTGGCGGAAAATTTAAAAAAATACTTTTTTCCATCCTAAATGTCTCAACACGTGTCCTATTTTTCTTTTCTCACATCAAAAATATGCTTGTTACATCTAGCCTACTTTCTCGATCCTCTGCGACTCTTAACTTCAGATTTGAAGTATTTTTGTACAATTCTTCTTGTGAGGCGTAATCAACATCTCTTAACTCAATACTCCCGGAATCACGTACCTTATCAAAGCATCATCCTACCCATCACCCTCCACAGCTTCTCGTTACCAGAATCTCCTGCCCTCCCTCCCTCTTTTAACGCACATCGCGTCACTGCGTCGTGGCGGCAACACAGCGCCTACTGCCACCAGTGCTGCCCGTGGCCGCGCTTCAAATTAACCCAGTAATCTGGCCGTCCATCTCAGAGATTTACAGCGGTGGCAGCGTCGGCGTCGCCTCGCCGCTTCGCCCAGGCGCGACGCACGCCGCTCACGAACGCCAAACGCATTAAAAGTTCATTAAACCCCGATTTTTTTCTGTTCTCTCCTTTTAACAAAAATATCAAAAATATATAAATCTCGCGGTTAACTCGCTGCACGCGCGGGATGCGTCACAGGGAGAAGGGTGTAGCGACGAAAATGGGAAAGAAAGGGAAAGGGGCAAAGGAGGAAGTGGTGGATAACTCATGGGAACAACAGTGAGACGGGGCAACAAGTGTATTTTGTGTATCAATTAAATATGCTAATTAAGAACATATCGCCAATAACCGCTATCAACACTCTTGGTGTCACTCAGTCAAACCTCACAAGCAAGCAAGGTAAAATTAAAATAAAATAATTTGAAGCAATTTTGATTCCGCCTCATCTGTAGTACTAACCAAAGATAATACAAAATACACAAGAACATTGCGCAAAATGGAATATAATTATTCATGAATATTGTTATTCTCTTGTTATAAAGTATGATTTCAACTACGTCCCCACAAGTCAGGTTCAAAAATGTCATTCTTCTGATGGTAGAAGAAGAAATGTATTGCAGCAGCTGCAATAACATCCCAAAAGGTGGAGGACCTTTCGAGTAAGAAAATATTTTCAGATCTCACACTACAATATATTACATTACGTTTAAACTATTTTGAAGATGACAAATTGATTTCAAGAAATGTGTTCTATTTCTGTAGGAAAAGAACATTGTAATGTGAAATGATCAAATAAATCTCATGCTCTCAGGTCTGATAAGCGCGATTCTTTTTTTATTTAAGCTATAATCATGACTGCCTTACCAAAGTAAAGCAACACTTACTATCTGAATTAAAATTTTCAGAATTTCACAATTGGAAGTGAAGAGATAACTAGTTTGTTCAGTTGCTACAGGCTCACGAAACATCTGAATCGAAATTCCATTTAGCAAGTGAAAATTTGAATGAGTTGTAGCGGTTCGGCAAGATTTTCAATTATGTGACTGCGTAGTCAAGGGACGCGCTTGGAAATATGTTATTCATGCCTTAAATAATAAGAAAAAATTCATTAATAAAAAAGAAGATTGCAAATAAATTCTATCTAATTGTTCTGATGTTCTTTTTACACTACTTATTACGTACATTAAGGGGTGCTAGAAATTTTACATGTGATTGGGAAAATGAAAGAAAATTTGTCATGAACAATGATCAAGAACCACTCACACTATTTGAACTTAGAGTCAACAAGGCAATTTATGTAAAAACAAGATTGATTTAATAGTATTGACATCTTCTAAAATGTTTCAAAAGTTTCTAAATTATTAATGAGTTTGCCTTAAGACTATATTTGATTTTTGCGTGATGATTTTGTACTTGCGTAGGTAGTGTCAAATGTTCGAGTTAGAAAGCATTTTTATCTCAATAATTAAAGAACAAGTTTTAGTATCGGCAGGTAATTTAATAATTAAAGTCAACTAGTCATGTGTCAACGCATAAACTCTTCGTCTGGAATCGATCCAGTTTCAGGAAAGCAGATGAAATCATTTACTACAGGCACACTACTTCCGAAACTGTTTTCAAATATTTGGATATCACGCATACGTATTTCTTGAATCTTCATATATATCACCTCAGTTTTTAAACATATTGAAAAAAGTACAAGACGGAATAATGTAACAAAATTCAATGAAATCAGAATTTATATTCGGAAGGGAGCAGTAGCGCATGGGAATGAAACGCCATATAACTGAATCTGTATAAATCTGTATAAATTGAATTTATTAATTTTTCTTGTGTATTGAAAATTTCATTGAAATGCCTTCCATTTTATTAGATGCTTGGACTTCAGTTGTGTTCATGTCAATGTGTCTGTTTTCTTCAACCAATTTTTATACGCGTGTTATAAGTCAATGGAAGAGGAAGGAAACATAAAGACAACCATTATAGGTAATTATTTTAAAAAAAATCAATATATAGTAGTGTTTCTCACAAAGTAATTTATGCATTTAAATAAGCAGGAACTATTCAGTATTCGGTTTCACTCTTCTGATAAATTTGAAAGAATCCCACTAATTACACGATGACAAGTTAACTTGGTACCGGGACTAACGATAATATTTAGATCTGGAAAGAATATCACAAAATGAAATAAAAAATTAAGCAAAACTTACAAATATCTCACCCAATAATAAAAAACACGTGTTTTGAAAAAAACATTATTTAAATTGTCGAACTAATCGTTATAAATAAGGTTAGTAAGAGCGGTAGAGGATGTCAGCAAAACACCAATATATTATATTTTATATTCTCCCTTCCCTCCATTGATAGTATTGTGAAGGAAACCTGTTGAAGATGTAATTCATAATGTAGTTATCCAAGTAACCGTGATTTATTTTGATGTTCCTACATTTCTCAATACCGATATATCAACGAGACGAATGCTCAGATAGGAATCGTGTGGCCAGTGGCCAATCGACGTGAGCCAAGAGGCATTGAAAATGAAGCAAACTGCTTTCCCCTTCATAGACCGCCCTAAGATGATACATATCTTCGGTGTAGTTGAAAGAGCTGCAAATTTGTAGGTACAATTTCACGCCATGCCGATGTCGCTGGCGTAGCTGAGAGGATGAACACATGAGTAAGTATACAAACTGAGATTATCAGTGACCGTCCCCATTCCACAATGCAGGGTTACGTCAAAAGTGGAATGCGTGGAAGTTAGATCGTTGAACGGTCTAAAAGATGAATTAAAGAAGAATTCGTTCTTAAACATAGCTCACCAGAACGTACTTGGAAAGGTTGGAAACGTGACCGTAAACAACGATTGTAATTTGTGCATTTTTATCGGAGATAAAACGACCCCAAATCTGTTAAAATTTGCTCAACATTTCAGTAAAATTGAAAATTAAGAAAAATAGATAATATAAGTAACATAGGTAACAATCACAAAATAACGAGCAAAATATGACGGCGTGTTCCATGGATGTTTGCAACGTCAACAGCCAGGTGAAAATTGAGTTGGACCGGGACTCGTACCCAGGAGGTCCTGCTCTCGCCGCAGGTGTGCAATCCACTGCACCACCCGCCTCGACCCCCAAGTCCGTACGCAACCCCCACCTGGCCTGTTCCGGTGTACCTGGATCACATCCGCCTGTGGTCACTTATCCCCTGAAGGGGGGTGTGATCCAGGTTCACCGGATCAGGACCTTTGACCTTTCTTCCTATAAGTCAATCAGTTATCACCCATCAACCGAAAGTAGCAGTAAAAATTACAAACGTCTAGTAAAGTTAAAGCTCTTAGACGATTGTATTATCTAAGAATTGTCTTACTATAAAATATATAAATTTATTATGTATAATATATAAAATTGCTGTGTTAATATTCATAAAACAACATATAATTACACAAACATTTTATACGTAACAAGTTAAACATTTTTGTTTCTTAGAATATTGTTACAATTACATTTCAGCAAACCAAATAGTAGTCACTGAAGATCATGTCATCTAACAATATAGTATAAAATCAAAGACCGTAATTTATACAATGCATATATATATTTTGCTTCGTCTCATAAAAATGTTTTTTTATAAAATGAATACGAATGTAAATTTTACCAAACAAAATTTTTTGATCTCTTAAAAAACAAAAGTATATGTATTGTGGGTCACAATAAGCATTGAATATTATTGTTTGATTCTATTGCTATCTTCTTCCAATACAAAGTATTTTGGAATTTTCCCAATCAAATTCTTGACCATTTTCGAAACGATGGTGTGAAACAACAGAAAGAACATTGTTATAAATATTGGCCTTATGTTCTTTAATTCATGTTTTAAGTAACATTTTTTTGTCCAATAATTACATTTACAGTCTTTACATTTAATCTGGTAAATAACATTTTTGAAATCAAATAACACCATCCTATCCTTACTTTTACACACCAATTAAATATTGTTATGAGTCTTAAAATAATATGAATATTAAAATTATAAAACATAATTATAGGGGTTGGCAAATATTTATGATAAGGAAATATAATAATGTTCTTGGAATCAAAATCTGAATTAGAATTATTAGAAAAATTGTTGTGTTTGAATTTGTAATTAAGCCAATGAATTCTATGTTGGATATGTTTGATAATAAAATTTAAGGGATAAGAATAAACTACTAACATGTTAGTCACAATATTCAAATTATTTTGTTGATATCTTTTATCTGAACGAAGGATGGCCTTGGCAACCAAATTACTAACATTAGCTCTCTACTTAAATTACTCTCTTAAATTACTAACAACACAAAGTTGAAATAAAAATTCAAGACTCTATAAGAGCATGTTGTTAGGGAACCAATTAAAATGAAGTTTATTAAAATTACAGTGTATTGTTATATCTAATTTAATTTAATTAATTTAAAATATTTCTTCAAAAGTAAACTTTAGTTCAGGATGGTATGAATTAAAAAATGTTTTCCACTGAACTCTAAAAAACAAATTATTTTCTCCTAAAAAGGTTGTTAATTTTTTATTGATAGAGAAGTATGAGATAACTGTGACCTCCGAGCAACAGACGTATCTTGTGTTTCAAAGTTGAATACATATCTGTTTTGAATGATCTTCACGAATTTTCTGTACCTGACGACACGATATTTGTTTTGTAACAGAATACATCATATACAAGCTACAAACACTTTATACGGAGAATTTTTCATTTATAACACATTAGTACACTTAATTTAGTACACCTTATTACTTTTACATAAAACTATATACAAACTGGACTAAATATTTTACCAGCACTTCCTTTTCCTATTTTAAAAGCCATATTACAAGTGTTGCTTCAAGATAATATTGAATAAAGATATTCGTTTAATAAGTAATACATCAATATTGCAGTGTTAGTAAAGTATATAACATTCAAAGTACTACAAATTGTACTCGTCACTGAAAAGATTTCTAACTAAAACAGGAAAATAACCCGAGTCAATGAGAATCTTGCTCATGAGTCACATGACCCTCAGTCCTTTGCAAGGTGTAGCGAAGCGGACAAATGACGGTGCCATCACATGGTGGCCTTCCGGAGAACGGGTGATGTCTGTTAGGGGAGGTGGAGGGATTGGAAGAGCTAACAAGCACCCCCTGAGGTACAAGGCGCCGGCGCTGAAAGTTAATCAAAAAGTGCACGGCGCCACCTTCCTTGAATTACGAATAAATCACAATCAGTGTCATCCTGCGCGCATCTAACAGGTCACTTTAAGTTTCCAATTTCTTCTCGCACCAAGTTAAAATACTCCGCCATATTTTTTCCCTGATTTAGTGCTTCGCGACCGGTGTCGGTTTCTGAGCTGGAGGCGAGGTAAAAGTAGAGAAAGGAAAAAAATAAAAGAAGCACAAAACCTGGACGGAAGTAAATCCTGAGGAATAAATCATTCCTTACTCTTGAATCTCTCCCTGTTATATTAACACGCGGTAATCGCAAGAAAAAATCATAATAATAAAAAAAATTAAGTTACAGGGAAGACATGATTTAATGTCTCAAAATGAAACTCGAAGGAGGGGAAAGATAAAAGATTGTAGATGGAGATGAGGGGGAGAGACAGAAAGTGGAAAGGTAGCGATATTTACGGCGCGAAGACGTTAGTTGGGTGTGGACTGAGGGAGGAAAAATGGGAAGGTTGGCTAATTGGGGAGAAGACTCTCTGGAGACATGTCGGAATGAAAACGACGCGCAGAGAATGCCGCCATCTCATTAAGAACCACTGAAGCGATTCCTAGTTATTTATCAGACACGTGAGTAACGGTAGGTTTTCAATTCCATTTACATTAAGACTAAACTGGCGCGATTTTTTAAAATCAATTGATTTCCATGTATGATTTTTTCCATATATGACTGTTATAGAAAAAAGCATTACCTAATCGAAAGCCACCTTTTAATAGTAATGACAATAATTAACTTATAATAATTTTCTTGTATCTGTCATATTGAGAAAAGTTAAAATGGATTGCATCCTTTAATTTCCTCCTATTCGTTACTTACATTCTGATCATTTTGAAAACGTAAGGTTTGGAAATCTCAATAAGTAAATAAAAAATACATAAAATGTTAGATCTAACATTTTACTTGAATTCCTCTGCAACGATTAAGAAAGAAAACTTGAACATGAATAACGTAGTTAGCTTAACTTACATAGTTTTACTATTGGCTGAACTGGATCAGCTCTTTCTTTTCTTAAACGAGCGGGGAAAACAACATATTTTGTTTGCATTTGCATTTCTTCCCTCAATGAAGATACCTAGAAGTCGGACGAATCAAAGCTCTGTCACGTGACTCTTCATTCGCTGCTCGTTCGCTTCTTAGTTTCAGGGTTGCACAATACCCACAAAAAGGGTTCTTCGGCGCGCGAAAAGAATCAGTTTTTAGAATTTTTTTTCAGTGCCTTCCGTTAATATTTTAACTGGACATACTTATAGTCAACATGTTTCAGTATAAAAAAACCCAGGAAGTTGTGTTGTGAAGTTTCGAACTGTGCTTCTTGAAAGATGCCTTGTCAGTTCTTTTCAAATATTCTCAATATCAATAATAATACAGAGGAAGTATAAGTATATTTTTTAAACATGAGCTCTTAAGGAGATTACTGTTTTGATATTTCATAAGAGTATATTTGTTTATAAATTAAATATTTTTCATGTTTATAAGCCAAAATTCTGAGGTAGTGGGTGGAGGACTCATTCTTGTGTATGGGTCATAGATTTATTTCTTTTGAAAAATAAATACTTCTAAACAAAATGGGGAGTGCATAACGTTATAACGAAATAATGTTCATGTTAGAGTGCAGTACACATATAATAACATATACTACTATGTAAACGAGGAAATAATTTATTCCTCTGATTATTTTCGTAGGAGAACAAACCATTATATGTACCTCAAATTGTTTTACAAATCTAAAACATTCGGGAAAATGATTGAAGGGTTGTCTAATGAATTACTTATAGTTCTCTTCACTTTTCCGAGGAAACGTATTTTGAAACGAAATAATCAATGAACCACAAGTTCCAACGAAACAGTAACCTGAACTAGGTACTTAAATACACCCTTACAAACGTATTTACATACAATAATCCATTTATTCAGCACTGGGCATTGCAAAATATTTGAGAGAACGTTACTACTAATTACAAGTATAAATATAATTTGCATTACTTTCCCCATACGTTGCATTACTGTGGGAAACCAATTGTTCAACTTGTCCTCTTTTGCACATATGATTTTGCGGGAGCAATGAATATTTATTTTCCCCACCATTTATCAAGTTTTGACTTGACAGGATGGAAATTTCCTAGTCAAATAGTACTATCATGTACTACATATTATTTATGTTCTTGAAAGTTATTATGAAGTTCTTCACAAAGTATAATAAAAAACAGAAAATTGAAAATGAAAGTATTACCAAAGAAATTGAGAAGTCTCATTAATTTTTAATAAGTTGATACAAGTTGTGAATGTTATGTACAAAATCTTGCGAAATATGTCATTGTATGAATGCACATTACACAGCATCACAAATGCGCCACACGGCATTCAACTTTCTCCATTTCATTCAGAATTCACACAATCAGGATAAGGATTTATATTTCGAATGGAGAAAGCAATTTCTTCGTCATCTTTTGGGCCTCTAAATCTAAGTTCTAATGACCGTTTCCACTTCCCTCCGCTCCTCTCAATAGACCCTCCCAACTAAAGTACGAGATTTTTAGATTTAAAATGGTTTTATTCGACAGACGATACACCTATGTGGTATCCCGAAGCTTCGAAAGCCATAGCTTCTTCCTGAACACAACCCACATTGGCGTCTACAACCGAATACACCTAAACCCCTCCGTAAAACACGTCCAATAAAAGTAATGGATAAGGCATCCAGGTATACGAGATACGCACCACATCGGACGGCACGCAAAAAAGGATAAAATAAAACAAAAAAATAAAACAAGGGTTGCATAGTCACAACAAGAGTAATTAACGCACCAGAGAAAGACTGCGACGACGAAAACTCAAAACAGGGAAAGAGGACAGGAAATAAATTCTCTTTAAAAAATATATATCCACACTGTAGTTAACATTCCCCAAGCGTCCGCCAAGGAATTTACCTGTAATGAGGACAATGTACAGCCATGCGGCGAAAAAAAAATGGAAGAGAGAAATAACAGTGGAAAAATAGAATAGACTACTATGCCACGGCTCGTTTAATTTGAGAGCCGAGTCCAAGTGGGAAGTGAAAGAGGACGAGGTTGGAAGAGAGGGGTGAAGTCCATTCAGTTGAAGCGAGATTCACTTCCTTCAATCCTATCGCAAGTCGATTCGCCATCGGAATCTTCAATCTGTGTCGCATGTTACCGAACGATTTTAATTCAGTGTTTATTAATCAACAGATAGACATTAGGTACTTAGCCGGGAAAGGGAAGGCACGGTTTCCGGACTCCTCCTGAAATTTTTATCATATGTGTTAATGGAAGTACTGAATATGAATTAAATGTTATTTTACCATTTTTAATTAACTAATAACAACTACTGACTAGTATCTTGTTACCGTCAGAGTAGTTTCATTTAACATCTGATTAAGAAAAGTTAAAGGACGGTTAAAACTCAACCTAGCCTATATTTATCCGGAAATACTTTCCTGAAATATGAGAAAACTCCATTAATTTTTAGCGGTATTAGGTATCAAACAATACATTATGAAAATTCCATATATAATAACAAATATTGTAGGTTTGTATATCCTATATGAATCATGAAACAATATATTAAAAAATAATGAAATAATATATTAAAAAATTATTTTTCAAATTCCAATTCAATGATAACTCTAACGATTTATAATGAATAATAATAATATATCTCCAAAATTTATTTAAACCAATTCATTGACACATCATGATAAACTCTTTTATTTTTAACATTACTAGCTGCTTCGCCGGCATGAAAATATTGATTTTTCTACCTCCATTGAACACGAGTGCTAAATTTTAAAGGTATCTCATTTTTAAGGTCATAGATTTTGGGCAAGAAAATAAAAATGCATTTAACGCTCAAGAAAACATTATCTAAACAGTTTCGAAAAATCTTCTGTAGTGCACTTGGGCCTACCCTGATGAACGCGTATACAAAATTTCGTTGTTTTTTTTCGATATTACCACTACTGATGAGTTTAGAGAATCATGAGCAATGTATTTTTGACATTGAGATCAATTCTTTTCAGGATGGACTTCTCTCCATAAGAAGAAAAATTAGATTTTTGTTCTATTTTCTCCATTTCCGTTTTGCTTTCACCAAACCCTCAAAAAAGGTGAAGTGAATTCTTTAGTTCTCTTTCGTTAAATAAGTAATACGTATGAGCGCACGTAACTGTAAAAGAGTCGTTACACCTATCCTTCCATTTCTTTCTTCTTCTTTTTTCTTATAGGTTTTTCATATACCTCGAGAGACTGAATAGAATCTATGGGAGAGGAATTCCACCTTGAACTCAGCACAGTTCCCAGTCCAATCGCCACGGCGAGGAAAGATACGACCTTTGCACGGCGCCCTTGGATCAGACAACATCTCGTCATCTACCTCTAAACGAGACAGCTTTCCGCACCCGGCGTACTTACGGATTCCTCGTCGGCTTTAATCACCTGTCTGAGCGTGCTTGCACTGTCTATGCTGGCACCTGCCAACTACTACACCCGCGCGACCCTGCGGGTGCGAATAGCAAGGCCTTGAGGAGCGCAGACCTCAGTGATGATCCTTGCGGGACACCACTGCTTCACTGCCATCTTAGGATGAATTCACCCAAAATCAGACACCAACCCTCAGGTTCTAAAACTTATGAAAAATTTAGAAATGGCTTTATCTGTCGTGCGAAATTGAACTTTCACATCTAACGAGTTTATGAACACCACTTGCGAAGACATTTAATCGGAAAGGATTTATATCAATAAGGTCAAACAGGCCACAAATAAATACCTACAAAAGTCTGTTAATGCTTACTTATCCAAACTATTCCACTAAATAATATGCACATTATAAACAACAAAGAATGAATGTAGTAGAAAATACTCTATAAAGATCTGTCTGAATAACGGAACTCTTGATCCTACAAGACTGAGTGAAAGGGTGAAACCTGCAAGGGTGGTCCAATTCATCCTGACGGGACGTTTCAATACGCCTAGAAACATTACTGATTGTCTATAACATTAGAAACATCAAATGTTTACTATTTTACCCAAACCTACTTTAGCGAAAAAAGAACTGTAAATCCTCTTTTGAAATGAGTATGCAACAGTTCATAACATTTTTGTTGATCGGTCATTCCAAATCTGGTTCTTTCAATTAATTGTTTTCGCATACTTTCAGGATATTTTAAAGAGGCAGAATTTTTATTTTAATCTTCAGTTCCCTCCTTTGTAAATAAAGTATACCCTAAACAAGTTGATTAATTTAATTAGAGGGGGAACATATACTTTATGAGGACATTTGGATGAATAAGGTAATTTTGTCAACCATTCCGTTGACAAAAAAGAGCGCTATGAAAATAATAATAGAAAAAAAAATCGTTCACTTAAAAATTGTGACAACAGCAAACACCACGCTTGCTCTGTAAGTCACGTATGAAGGGTGGCTTAAAAATAGACGGCAATACCTGGTTCCCAAAACAGGACCACGTCGTGTACGATACAAAGCTTCTTCTAAACTTACCCTACTCGCCAGCGACAAAACCGGTTTACAATGATTCCATCAGTTTAAGCTATATTTGCGCGACACTTATTGCACTAGTTACTTGCAACTTCACAAGCGTATGTTTACTATTCATCTCATAATATTTGTAACTGGACGGCAAACGTTGTTCTCCGAAACAGTAATAAAACATGTTTCAGAAATAGTCGAATTTTCTGAACGTGAAAATTAAATGGCTGAGAAGACAGTTGGAGCTAAGCAGAGAATAAAGCTTCTCTTGGGAGACGGACAGGTCAAGTAGATACTACCATGCTCTTATGCTTATAACGAAACTGCTGAATCAGTCAACTGTTCTCTTCAAGTCCTGGATTTTTTTTTCTTTGCGTCTAGTGGTTCGTTGACCAGCCGGGAGGTGCTTACCTGTAACAGAAGAGAAAATATAATGTTACTCATAGACATTTTTATAAACAAACTTATAATTAACATATGTCAGTTCTTGCTATAGAGGAAATATACGTTAACATTAACAACAAATATTTGCCAGAAAAAAGCAGCATTACCTTTCAGTTTTAATAGAAACTATTTAATACTACAGAATATCATAATATAGGACAAGATGTGAAAGGAGGAGAATATGCTTTATTCTAAAGATATCTAATTCGTATTTCTCAAGACAACACGGGGTGTCTTTTTTTTCGTGAAATGTCTTGCCTCGATGAACGACTATACTCATTACGGCTCTGTACCTCTACGATTTGAGATTGCCAAGGTATGCATCGTCGGAACGCCGCGAAATTCAAATTCGCAGTTCTGAAGGAATAAAAGAATATCGGGTAACTTAACAAGCGCAACCGACACACGTTACCAAACAAGGACTACTCTGACAAGGTGATGCGCTCAATGGTCATGTAATTAATTTCGTACTAGGATTCAGAAGTGCCATACAATGCGAATGCGATACGCAGAATAAAGAGTTTATCATTTTGCGTCTTTTTCCCTCTCCCAATTCTCCGGATCATGGATTAATCTTGAATTCATAACTACAGAAAGAACGAACCCGTTAAAAAAAAGAATAACTACTGTTTAGTTGACGATCTTAATGTATTTGCGTTCAGAGATTTTGTTATTTTTACATCACTTAACAACATATTGCGTAAAAGAAAATGTAAAAGTACCGTTTAACGGCTTACACAGGGAAATATAATTTTCGGGGTATCAGCATTAAATTTCTTATCTGTTCGTGGAAATTTGTTTTCTGTATTTATTATTATTGTCAATGTTCGTGGTAGGGAACGTGCATCTTATGCAAGTTTCCGCGCGTGAAAAATATTCTCTGGATACATCATGCATAGCAAGAAAGATAGAAAAATAGCACTTATGTTTCCTTCTCTATCCAGCCTACACCCCCTATACTGTTATATCTATATTAAAATGAATTATTTTTTGTTTGACCAACTATAGAATAATTGACTATTTCACTGATATATTTAAAATATTAACTTTTAACGGTTAACTTAAACTTCCTTTACGTTTTCAACAAACGAACACTTAAACAACTCATGAAGTTAGCTTCTTGAATAAATAAAGTTAAATTTCAAACTAACTTTGCTCTTCTTTGTACACAACGTTATGATGTATTAGTTTCTGACAAATATCCTTGTCCATACATTGTGTTAATATTTAATACATTTTTTTAAAAATCTTAGTTTATACATCGCTCAGCTATACAGCTCCATCAGATGTTGGATGGTTACACATGCACAATAAAATACTACAACAACTATTAAAACATAAGATAGACAAGTAAGATTGGGGAAACTCATTGAGCACCACCTAAGAATTTTCTAATATGGGGAATTAAATCTCAGGGTGATTTATTAAATATAAATGAAGAGGGTAACGGTTGTGTATTCTGGGAGTGAGGGGACCTACTTTGCCGATGTGGAAGTGGGCAGCGCCTGGGATTTTTGGAAGATATAAAAATAAAATAAATAATAAAAACTATAAAAACGCTTGCAGTCTCAAATTAAATATCGATAATCATGAATTCTGTATTATTGTTTCAAACAGTCAAGTCATACAATATTTTCTGTTTTTAGTGCTCTAAAAAGATAAGGCATACAAAATTAACCTGGAAAAAGTAAAAATTGTTCAATTTTTGTAGAATGCGTTCAGAAAACAAACAATTGTTGTAATATTTGAGATTTAATTAAAATATCAAAGAGTCGTTTGTCAGTGTCTCAAACTTCGAAGAAGACTTCTTTAATAATTATAATAAAAGTCTTCCATGATAAATCACGTAGTTACATGAACCTGCCCTAGTTCGCATCTCTTGTGAGTCAATTACACTTGGTAGCCGCCGTTGCGGTGGCGTGGGTTTTCAAAGCAGCCCTCCGCTTGCTGTCGTCCCCTTACGCGTCCAGCGCACAGCAGTTTACGAGCGCAGGTACATAAACCAACGTGTTCCCCTTCAGTCGCCTCGTCTTTGGTCCAGAGACTCACAGGTTTTCTTCCTGCCGCTGACCTAAAAACATCTCGGTTACCCTCCCTCGTTTTGCTCTCGGTTCTCCTTATTGCTCCAGCTCTCCTCCCCCCTCTCTTTTTGTCACTCTTTCTCTCTCCACCACCACTTCATATCATCCACAGCGGACACACTCTTCTCATCCCACAACAATCAACGATATTTAGCCATCTTAAGTAATTATTGACCCCAGTTAATGAGAAGAATAGAAGTACTGAGATGGAGTCTAAATAATTATACTTTATGTATTTGCCGCACATACGTTGTTTCGGAAAATAATTTTCTGCATTTCAATAAAACGTAAGATTTTTAAATCAATTTCACTTATATACTTTTTACTGGCGCGGCAAACACTATGATCCGTTCAATTAAGAAATAAACAAAATAATATGTACTTTTCATAATATTCCATGTATATCCACGTTCGTAAATGAGCATTCAATTTCGTATTGCTTTAAATACAGAGTAATAGTAAAAATAACAAGAATTAAAGGAAAAATTAAAATTAAGATTTAAAAAGTAGAATTAGTTGTATCAATTTTTTTAGGAAATGGCTTGATTACCTTCACTGAAAAACTATTATGGATTTTTCGACATTTATTGAACTAGGTCATATTTCCCTAAGGGACCGAATGAAAGTCAAATCTGCAAGTGTAAGTAAACGTCTCACTAAACACGTTCATAATCTGCTCAATTGTCTATACGCCTTTATCAGCATTTCCAGGTTCCGACTACCCATCAAAAGAGTGAATCTATTGATTGTTCAAAAATAGAACACCATTGTCAGTGAACGATATTGACACAACAAAAACATTGTTGGAAGAGTTAGAGACGTTCTTTTCATCGGAGCGAAGGGTCATCGCCCACGCACTGGATAGTAAAGATATTTTGGATTTTTACTGCGGTAAACGTAAAACTTCAGCACCCGGAAACAAATAAGAGATATAATACACATGGGTGGAGGATACACTTCTCCCAAGGTACTAACGCGCGCGCATTTCAATTTAATGTTGGACGTAATGTTTCTATTTGATCATTTCTAGTTTAATTAAATGAACTCTGTGAGGCTAGAGGCCAACAACAGAAAATAGACGATGACAGAATGACTCGAAAATGTACAGGAACCAATAATACCATGTAATTTTGACAAGTTAAATACTTTTAACGCAATTATCACATGCATCATATGAGCATGCAGCAAGATAATGTATGCAATGATATTCACACAAAGGACTTGGTACTAAATCATCAAAAGAAACCTAAAACATCTGAAGATGGGGAAAACATCTCCCCGAAACGTTATGTAAATTTATGAATTATCAAGTGTTTTGTACGTCCAATATAAAGTGTTGTCTAGAATAAGAGCACAGTGAATCAAGAAAGATACAATTATGTGTTTCAATGTAAATGTTTTGAAGGAAATTTTAAACTGGGTACCTGTTGTATAATACTCTTCTTACAACGGAATAATTACTCATAAATCTACCACAAATACAGGCAATACTCACACAAGATACTCAAAGATATTTGACAAATTTTCAAGTTAACTATTTTGGTCACTGTAATAGATCTGTCAATCTAATAAACGCCTATCTCCTGACAAGCTTTTTTTTATAATGCAATTATGGTGGGATGCGCGTTTTGAAATATACTCGTTCTCGATATGTGTCAACTACAATCACCAGTGAATTTCTCGCTCTCACATTTTTGTTACCTGATGTAACAATTTTAAAAAACAGTGACTCAAGAGAAAACTGTTGTAAAATCTATGGTGTTGCCACATGAAAAAATTCAAGTCTCATTATTAATTGAGAAAATAAAGAATCATACAAATGGTTGGTATATTTCCTTTCACAACAGATAATTCGAAATTCACGCCAATCTCTCGCAAACATTTTTTCCAGCATCACCCAGATGAATCGTTCCGCTCAAGGTGCCCCGAAGCTTCTTAAACGTTCTCAGAAAAATGAGCCATAAAAAATGAGTTCATAAAACATCTAGGGACTTGAGATGAAAAGATCAATGATCAACACATGGAGATATACCAATTTTTAAATTTTCTTTTGCCCTCGCCATTTAAATCGATCATCTCTCTCGATGCCTACTTCTTCCTCCGTCACTCTGTCTCTCCCTCCCTACGTCGCTGTTGGGTCCAGTTTTTACCTTGACGGCCAGCACCGCCCTTTCCCCACCTCACAGCTCTGCCTCGAGCCGTATTTCTCCCCAGACAGCAGCGTCCCACGGAACACGGCAGGTACATAAAAATATCCCGATTGTAAATCACGAGCAGAGCGAAATTCGGTTGCCCAGTCGCAACAGTGCTGGGAGGAGCAGGGTGGAGCAGAGGGAGTGCAACGTTTTAAGAAAGCCGTCGAGGTCATAAGGTGTCTCGGCAACTTGTAAAAATAGACGCGTTCTTTTTGTTGCGGACGGGAAGGTAATATGTTTGGAGACGTGAGTCGTTATGCAGGAATATGACTTTGCTTTGGGTCAGTGGCTTCTGCACAGTCCATGTTTTGGTAGTTTTTCAAAGACGAGATGTCATATACGACCGTGTCTAAGATGTAGACAATGAAAATATAATCGTAAGTGCGTTTTTTATTTTAAGTTCAGAACCAGTTCGCAATGTTTTCCGAAGTTCTCACGACGTCTGTCAATTGACGCTTGTTTACTGTTTCGTCATGAAAGAATAGTTTTAGGCTAATTAGTTGTCACGGTGTTATAAAGTCATTCAACATTTGCTTGGCTCACTATGGGTTTGGTGTTGATGGAGATCGGTCCTTAAGCTGAGGTCATAGTTACATTTTTGTCAACGTTAGGACTTTATATGTTCTTGTTCATGACTGAGAAGACGAACTAATGACGACCTTATTAAGTCCAAAACTAGTTAAATTCTTCCTGGTTTTGATTTATACTCATCTCAATAATCATCCTCATGTTCTTGAACGTTTTAGGACTCATTTATATCAAAGTAAATAATTACGTAATAAGTAAATAAACATGATTAAATACATTAGAACTGAAGATGATAATGTGATAATGCTACCTTATTTTTGGTCTCACATATTTTAATTATTATTGTTTTTGGAAAGGAGATAGAGAAAACAGTAACTTATATCTCCTCATTCTCCAATCACTTTTAGAATGTTATTTTATAGAATAGGTATCATTGACGTATATGAAGGATTATTTGTATGATCTTACATATAAATGTTTGAACGGGATGCAAATCTATAGTATTGAATGATTAATTTATCAAGCTTCATGAAGATTTCTCAATCGTATAAAACGAGTCAGTTCAACTTTTTACGTTTTTCGCCAACGCTCGCAAACGGAAGTTGAGGAATTTTTCGTGAGAGCACTTTACCGTCATTCACATTAGCTGTCATCAAGGGAGCAGAGCGGGTAGGGCGTGATATTTCTGTGCATCTATCAACAAATAATTTTATTTCAGCTGTTGATAATATATTGATTGAAGTGTGATGTAACACTTTTCGAGAAATTGTATACATTAAATATAAGCGCACGAATGAAAATTTACGTTTTGCAATAAAAAATCAGACTATTTGTAACTTTCATTAATAATAATTTTAATGGCCAAGATTTAATCTGATTGTTGAGTTTTCTTCTTTCAAATTCCTTTTGAAACGTTTCCAAATAGGGCCATTCCTCGTCAAATCAACACAGTTTTAATGTATCTGTTTACATCAACGTCACAGATTTTGATGAAATTTTGCAGGGAGGTAGCTATCATATAGATTAAGAAAAGTACCAAGTATTGTAAAATTTCAACCCGTTTGCATGTTACAACAATGTAAACTTTAAACAGAACGTCCCGAAACAGTTATACACACTGGGTAAATCTTTTGCTTTGCTCTGGAAACTCTCTCAATAGAGACAGAGAGCTGGTAGAGGTGTAATTTTACAATTTACATATATACTATCTTTACATTATTCTATTTACAATATTATATATGTCATAGGTCAAGGAGGAAAAAAATTAACATGCTGAAAATCAAACTTTTGATTTTTAATTTCTCAAAATATGCTGCTTTGAAATTTTTCGAATTAATACTTGAAATAGTTTATATCCTTGTTAATCATCTTGAAAAATATGAATGTGGTATGAAAATGGGATCAGAGATAAAACATTAAAAGAATGTAGGTTTCTTGTCGCGTACCGCGTGCGGAACCATAATTTTTCTCTTAATTGCTATAGACTCTTATTATGTTACATATTGCTCCAATATGATAATACAATGCATATATTGACAGATAAGCGTCTCGTTTTGATATAATTTGATATATGATAAAATCTCTATTTAGAGAATACACCCTACGTCTGTCTCTCAGAAGAGGTCGAATCGGTGAGATATTACTAACGGTGTTGGATACGTTGAGGTAAAAATATAAATTTTGAAAGATCATTTCTTAACTTGTTTATGATAACAAAAAGGAAATAGCGATGATGTAATACTTTAATTAAATTAGGAAAGATTCTGAAGAAATGTTACTTAATAAAAAATAATACAAGATAATGTAAAACAAATTATTATTGAAGAATTGATTTGAGAGTGTTACAGCGTACACAAGGTAAGTGGCGTCTCCAATCAGGCAGCAGTGTCAGGGAGTCAGAAGCATCAGAGTAACAAAGCAGTAACGTGCCGTGTCGCCAGTGGGGCGCGTAACGAGCGCGGGCGCGCCGCCATACATCGTTGCGCGTCGCTGATTGGGCGTAAGCCCTGACGACGCACGCCGACTGGGCATGTAAATGGAAGAGAAATCTGTACTTTTCCTTCACCGATGAGGAATTCAACCTTGTTCTTCACCATCACACGTGTTAATAACAAAATAAAGATGCTCTATTTCATTATCCCAATGATCTGTTGATGTATGTAAAAATGAGGTCAGTTTGATCCGTAAGTGTTTATCAAATTAATTAAGAAAATTAGATTTCAACTTACGGTATTTGTATCTAATGTTGTATGACTACTTAACATTTATTTTTTGATGACAATTCGAGTTGTATTTCACCCAAAAATTAGAAATACACCTTTCCGAATAGAATCTACCGCCACATTGAAATACTTCTGATATCTTCAATCTTTCTCTTGAGACAACAAGTTAGTGAAGAAAAAAGTCTTTAAACCTAGAACTTGTAAAACACAAATAATAAACGTTTATTTGTGTTTTCATTGAAAATATCCTAAAGAATTTCACCTGAAACAACTGTCAGCGTCATCACACGAATTCGTCCCTCTCCATGAGTGATGGAACTAATACTGGCTCGTCGCTGACAAACGTCTCCTGATTGGCTGGCATGTGATTGGCGTGGCGGAATGGGACGATGTGAAGGTGGTAGGACGGTGTTGAGTTTGCAATTTAATACTCGAAAAGCTTTTCACTTTTATCACACTTCTCAAGGCTCTGAAAACGAGAAAATCTTTCCTCACACTCATACAGAACGAATTACTGTTTTTATGTTCTTCAAGATTTGCTTATTACCGTTTTATAAAACAATGTAGAATAACAGGTTCGTTCTGTTCTTCGGGCAAAAACCCTTGTTTCCTCCCAATTTTCATCACTAATCTGCTCGATCAATAGGGTGAAAAGTGCTTTACAATCCATACACTTCTTTAATACAGTAATAACGTACGAGTCAAATTAAGTGGCCTACATAAATTAGAAGTGTATGCAACAATTGCTCGCAAAATATAAATAAACGTTTGAAATAGTTTCATAAGTCTCTTTTGTATGACTGATGAAATGAAAATTCAATATTTTCCATTGAATATAATTATAACTCCCTACAAAAATTTTATAATCGAAAAATAGGATAGTTCTAATACTTGCCAATATATAATAGGATTAAGGTAAAGTGAAAGGTTTTAAAAATTATGACGAAATATTTGTTAGAAGTGAATTCCACACACACACACACAAATGTTAAGTTTAATTTGTTCAGAAATGTGTGCAAATTTATGTCTGGATGAAGAATAGCTGCCCCGCACAAAATCTTTCCCCATCCCTAGTAGAAAACATAATTTCGCTCCCACTCAAGCGTTCACATATATATCAAAAATAATTTTTTAGAACATTTTCATTAGACGTTAACAAATTCTTGAGCATTACTGGGTCCCACCTTGGTGAATTGGCCCGCGTCGAATACGTGTCTTTCACATTGATTCACCTCCGCAACGCCGCCGCAGTCATATGTCTATGAGTGAATCCCACGCCAGGTGTTTATGGACTCCTGGATTTCCCGCCTCCTGCGCGCGGCGGCCACGCGTTTTGCAATGAATGGGCACTTGGCAAGCGACCCACTCGCAGCCAAAAATACCTTAGAGACTAGAGTCTGGCTCAGGTCGCATTGCTCTAATATTCGCGATAAAGGGGGCAGATCTAAGTCGAAAAAGTGTAGTAAACGATATGCAGATTTAAATGTTCCTTAAATTAAAAACACGTCTCTGATTTTTCCGCTACGGACACTTTTTTTTACGGGACGTGTGGTTCCACTTGCTTTAACTTAAGTTGACTGGAACGTGCTTTTAGATATAAACAGATGGGCTAACATGTTGGGTAATTGATGTTTAATAGGTATTCAAGGAAAATTTAATTATCCGCTAGATTTGCTTCATTTATCAACATTTTCTCAGTACTTCTAAAGTAGAAACATGATATTTTGATTCACACAACGGTAAAGATTCAAATAATAACGTAGTTAGAGATACAAAACTGGCCTCCTTTTCACCACTGATCGAAAATACAGCTTTGTACTATTATACTTGAGAGGATTTTGCACGTACACATGTTAGTTGCAATTTTAAATTTGCCAAAACTATACGTCTGCTCGAAATTTATAATGATGTAAAATTTGTAAAGATGGCAGTCTGCGCTGATCCCAGATAAAATAAATGCAACACGTTCTAAATTGATTCGTAATTATATATTGATACACATCCGTAATTATATATTGATACACATCGAAGGAATATTGATGTTTTTATGAAAGACATTGTTTCTTATTAATAGTAGACAGATAAAATAAAATTTGGCGGTATTTTTTTGACGAGAAGAAAATATTTTATTTATCAAATGTGCTGCACACGTAGTTCATTCTTCGTGGTCACGAGTAGCCTAATGCTAAAAAGAATAATGATATTGAATGAAAAATAATTCCTTTTAATACGGTATATTCAACACATTAACACAATGTGCGTATATAGATTCACAGACTTAAATCCTTTACAGAGAAATATTGTAATAGTCACAATAAAGACAGTTGACAATAAGGACACAATTATTGTAAAACTCAAGGAATATATTTTCTTTATTTTACTCCGTATTTCTTTAAACGATTATAACATTGTTCTATAGAGAAAATTCTATATCACGAATTTACACATACATGAGTGTGAACTTCTTATGTAACTGAAAATTCTGAGTTATTTTGATATTTGCTAGAATTATAGACGATATCGAGGCTACAATTAAACTTCAAACATTGAACTATCCTTATTTGTTTATAACATCTACATATTTTTCATTTACACGATGACTAATCTATTTGTATTTACTTACCCATCTGTGTTTACACCCCACAGTTCCAGATGCGTATGTCCTCTACAAAAGACAGAATCCTTCGGTACTAGTTCTCCAGATATACTATCGCTTTAAAGGACTGAATGAATTTGGCATAATGAAATTAATATAAAGAATTATTACTTTTAATTAATACAAACTTTTAGTATTTATTCTATATATTGTAATAGAAATGGTATTCTTGGAGACAATTGGGTACATAAAGGATATATCCAGAAATAATATTAATTTTCAAGTTACACAAATAGTATAAAACATTTTAAAGAGTTTGTTTAAAGTAAATTTGAACTACAATAGTAAAAAGTTAAACAGCATATCAATTCCTCTTCTATACAAAAAGTACATAATTAAAATGTAAATAAACAAGTTATTTATCTACAGAGGACGGAGAATTCAACAGCTTCTCTCTTAAATAACAGCATGGTTCATGGACCAAAGAAAGCACCTGTGACAGGTAGAGGGTGAAACAATGGACCATCCATAACCAACAGAGGGAGTCACCTGTCGTGAAGCTACGATCACACAATACGTTGCTGATTCCAAATACTTGGCGCTCGCTTTGCTAATTTCACAACAACGCATGACAAAGCTCTTTTTCGACTGTTTCGCTTTTGATCAAGGAACAAGCAGGAATTTTGAGTCCAGTAAACAGACCGCACACTTACACACTGATAATAAATTCCCTATATTTCTTAAAAGTTAATGATTGGTACAGAAATAGAATTCTCAGAACAAACGAGTAAGTGTGCATAAAAGCAGGTTGAGATCCTCTATCTACAATATTAGTATCAATAAAGAGATTTTTTTGGATGATAATTAAGAAAACAAATAAAAACATTCATTCAGGTCAATTCGAAGTAATTTTAAATTCCCATATAACTACAACAACATTGCTCGTTTGCCACTTCCAATATGCAATTTCTGTACATATTTCTTCATCCTGACTGGCAATATTTAGGGAGACTAGGACAGTTTTTCTCTCGGGGAATGTTTTCCAACTCGCAATAGTTATTAAATGAACCGATTAAGTGCNTATATATATATATATATATATATATACGAGTTTCAGATACATAACTGCGTTTATTTTGTTATGGGAAAAATTAATCATTTTTCAAAGATGGGTAAATTTTCAAATGTGTAGTAAAACTTAAAACAATATACTATTTTTTGAATAACTGCAATGGCGATGCATGTGCTAAAAAGGACTCTTCCTAAAATGTATTTTAGTGTTTGATTTACTTTCTTATCTTATTTATTCACTCGTTGCTATTATCTTTAATTCCCAATGTGTTTTTTTACTAATTGAAAAATGTTGCTAATGGAGGAGGATTTCTCATGAAGAATGTGTTATAACAATACATTAGTTGATCTTATTCTACAAAAACCTACTTAAAATTCAGCAGATTTGGTCAAATAACAATAATTGATACGAAATTAGTGGCACGTGACCACGTACAAGATGAGAGAAATTAGCCCACGAAGATTTCACCAAAGTGAGTATTTTATTTTTTGTTTCTGTCGATTGTGATTCAGTTAACGATGACGACAGTTTGCTAACTTGACTACTCTCTCCTAAAACCAAACCGTTTAACATTGTTAAATTAACAATTATATTCTCTCATCTTTTTTTATAAAGTATTATAATATTTGAGCGTTTATTAAATAAATTAGAAAATAATATATTTTCAGTAAAAGCCTTGTTTTACTTTTTAGAGAAGTTGGAAAACTAAATAGTTTTAGTAGTTTAGAAAACTTGCATCGCACACCGGGCACAATTTGTCACTTGACATGACCATAATTCACCAATTGTCAATAATCGCTCATCGTTTGAAATAAAACTGTATCAGTTGTACCTAATATTTAGTGAATGTAAAGATATTATGTGAAATTAAAAAGATATAACAACAAAACATTATAACAATATTTTAATTTGGTCAGCAAAGTTTTCCCCACCATTCAAATCACAAGTCTCCACTCCACCCTCCAAAACAAGAGAAGTCTTCCATGTTCTTGACAACATTATAAAAACTTTTGAGAGCATGAAATCGTTTATTTGAGACCATGAGATTGTCATGAGGGTTAAAAAATTGTGGCATTTAGTGTTAAACTCCTAGTTTCACCGCCGCATCAATTTTTAGAACACTCTTATCACTCTGAGCAAATTACCCACTGACATTACCCGGTGACATGTGTAACCAGTCCAGTGAACTCCCTCCTGAGACAACAGCATGGACGAGAGAGACACATTAGACACAAGCGTTGCGTTCGCAGTTGAGAAGCTAAAATGGGTCCAACACTGATATAAGCTCGGCATGGAGGGAAGATTATCTTAGAAGGGACGAACGAGAGAACGATTTTAGGACAAATATTTGAGACCGAAATCAAAATGAGGGAAAATTTTGTAGAAATACCCCACAGTAAAGGGATTCATATTCCAAGTAATTTTATGTTCAAATACACTAAACTAAAATAAATACTAAGCATTATGCACATATATCTGTATTTGTGAGTTTCACATCTCCCTCAACCGCACGACAGATAGGGTAAGAAACTAGGGACATTTATTACATACTATAGTAGACAATAAATTATTATGGATTTTTAATATCTCTACCGCAACTGGAATAAGAATATAAATAAATAAAAGAAAAAAATCATAAATTATATCATTGACCTAACAAACGGAAAAGTTTCCAGTGATTTATTTGGACGATACAGATAATACGAACTCGTCAAATGGATCAAAGAGTATCAAATGAATACACATAACAATGAGGGTAACACACGAGAAAATAATGAGAATTCAAGAATAATGATATACGCAGTATCTATAAAATTTTACAACATTATAAGAAAATAAGAACAGACGCAAACAATTTTGCTATTAAGTATTATAATTTGCAGAAAGGTTCCAAGATTTCCTTAAGGGAAGCCTAGGGAGGAAAAATGATCAAAATCTGAGCGTTCGAGTACCACTGTTCATGTGTGCAGCAGCGTAATACATAAACATTTTATTAGCGGAGATACAACAAAATATATCGTTTTCGCATTCTCTAAATCACTGTTCAGTGAATGTTATGGAAATCGATCTTGCCGATTTCAAGAGCAATTGCCAGATAAAATGGCACATGTAATGTTTAGTGGGTTCTCTATACGCACCTGTAAAAGTTACCAAAGACAGATTTTAGCTGTAGAAAGACCTTTGTTCAATGGATTTCACATGCCGAATTAAATCTCTAAAATATCCTAAATCGGCATAAATAAGCAGAATAACAAGTATTTATTGCGATTTCAACATGAAAAACATTTAAATGGGATAATTGCAATTATAATGGATGGTGTAATACATTGCGTCTTATGGAGGAAATACTTATTTTCAAAAACAGACCAACTTCTAAATCACGAAAGTGATGGAAGATTAGTTTACTTTATAGTAAATTTTCCTTAGTACTTTTTACATCACTTTTATCTATAGGTCATTGGACAACTGAGAAAAATATTTCACCTTTTCCGAGATGAGATGCATAAATTACGAAATTATGCGCTCGACCACTGTTTTTACATTCTATTGTGCATTTCAAACAAGTCAAGCGAGTTCCTGAATATTGTTTGTACTGTATTATTAACTGATAGATACAAATTGAATCATGTTTTTTCAACATTATTATTCATGTTGTTGTGTGTCATGACAATTACATTAAGAATAAAGAAATCAATTATGCTACCCAGTGATTTGANAGACAGCACTTGGAGTGCAGCTCCCACCTTCATTCTTTTCAAAACAGAGACAAATGACAGAACGCTAATTCTTAACTCAGGGGATACCTCAAACATTTTGAATTAATTAAATTGGTATTACGGAAGTGTAAGAATAGTGGATGGGAACGTGAAGGGACCAAATAAAATGTATGAACTATCAAGAATTTTGAATTAAACAACTTCGCATTACCGAGTTTTCACAGTACATTTATCACTCTTTCGAGATAAAAGAATGCGAGCAACGTACGTAGTTTATTTTGTGAATTGAACTGAACATAATGTAATTTTGGTATAAAAACACATTACACCAGTCACAAGATTATAATTAAAGACCCAAATCGACAGACGTTGGAGATATGTTTCTCTCCTAAACTTATGTATGTACTCATTTTGCTACTGAAAATTCCACTCAGAAGCACGTGCTTCTTGTTGTGAAGAAAGAGTCTCGAGTGTTCATGTCATGGACGATGGTGTGGTGGACGACTGACGCTACGGAGGTGATGGAGGGGAAAGTGTACCTTTTAGGAAGGATAGGAAGGAAGGACAAAAACACTCAGAAGCAGAAAACGATGCTCTTCACGCGAAATGGCATCGCTCTCAGACGCCAACATAACAACGCCAAGTTCTCCAGAGTAGCGACATATTCACCTGATGCATGTAAATATGTGGCCACAGCAGCTGGTTTCACAAAGAATTCTTCACTTGCGATGGTAACAACGAGATGTGAACACGGTTAAGATCATGTTTCGTCTTGGATATATAATACTTCTTAACATTATTCTCTATTTCAACTATAAAAGGGGATATATCCATACAGTGAACTTTTATGTTACTTAAATAAGTATGCAGTTCTGGAATTAAATGTCAAAATAATTTAATACAAAAAAAAACATTTATTGTTTGTATTCTTTTGTGTCTTACTCGTTTGCTGTAAATAGCTGATGTTAACAGTTTATTCAGCATAGGCCTTGGCAAGGTTAGAGATTTGGTACGGGCCCTGTTCCCGTGGAGGTATCTATTTATTGAATTATGTGAAGAGAGGAAGAAGACACAGATCAAAACCCTGGACGACGTTGGATGAATTCAGCTAGTATACCCAAATATTCTATAATTTAATGTGTACGAACTAATATCGTATAACCCTCTGATCACTGTTGCTAGCAATATTGTTAAAGGAGTCTTTTCTTCAGCATTTGGTGACATGGTTTATTTGTTTATCAATTAAATTCAACGTTATTTTTTACCGTTTATGTATCTTACTTCATATTTTTACGAACAATACTCAGCTATTCTTAAGAAATATCAGTGAGAGGTTGTCCAGTTGTTCGTATTAGGAACAGACACTTTCGGATACGTTGAGATTTTTCTCTAAGAAAAACAGAAAAAACAGGAGTAGATTCATCTGTTATTCGTTCGATGGGCAATGGCAATATTAATGAAGGTGTAGGGCGAATGTGATAAAGCTGAAATTTCGGAAAGTATTATTTTTTTCATAATGAATAATTAAATAAGAATCCAGTGTAATGATGTTTATCCATCATAATATCTGAATGCGACGTCTGATACCTAACGAGAGAGAGAGAGAGAGTGAGAGGTTGATGCCACGGTTGCAGGGGGCGGGGCGATGGCAGCAGGAGGCGTCCATTTGTCTGGCGCGGTCACGCCATAAGCGAGCCATTAGACCCCGTGACTGGTGGAGAAGGCGTGCATTACTAGCCCGCTCACGGAGCGCAGTAAGTGGCGCTGGAGCCCACCTTGCCGCGGAAAAGTTTCGTATAAGCTTAATGATCCATTACAGAAATGGTTCCAAGACAGTTGTAGTCACCGGGGGGCTCTCCCAATGATAATCGCGAGAACGCGACGCGGAGTTGGAGGGAAAGAATGGAGGAAGAAATGCTTTGGGATTTTCCACATAATCGACACCGAGGGAAACTACGGAACGATGGACGAATATCGGAGGAAGGTGGAGGATCATTCTAGAAGTTAAAGAAAGACTCATGTGGTTACCAACGAAAGATCGTAAAAAAAAAACTATCTGTAAATTTAAATAGATTGGTCGTCGGAGAAATCATGGAATGCGCTATCTATCAAGAGGAAACTACAGTGTAACCATTTACTCCTTTTCGTGGAGACTATATGAAAAATTACAAGAAAGGATTGACCTGCATCCTTTCATTACTGTTACAACTATTTCAAATGTACGGTTTTCTCTTGGATCAGTCGTGTTTTCCTCAATTAATTTCTATTCCTAAAAACTCTACAAATGTAAATACAATGTAACTTTTAGTTTTCACAGTTGTTTTATTTAATTTATTTTCGACACACTGCACACCCTCAAAATGACTGCAGTTTCACAAGAATCAAATGGAAATAGTATTTCAAACATTAACCAAAACAATATCTACAAGTATACTCAACTATATTTCATGAATAAGATTATTACTATTATTATTTTAATTAGAATTATTTTGGAAATAATTTTTTTCCGAATTTCTTTACCTCTTTATTTTCTATTCAGTATGGATATAATCCTCTGAAGCAGCGTACAATTATCGCGAAGGTAATCTCAAAACTAATTCAAAAAGGTATCAAGCGTAAGTTAGAGCAAATATTTGATATTTTAAAAGCATTTTTTAGAAAATTTAGGAGAAACCATATGGTCCAAGAGTTAAAAAAAATATTGTGTTTTTTTATATACTTGCAGAGAAACTAAGCGCTTTTATATTTGCGTAACCTTTACCAAACGTTCTTTACACACAAGTGCCTCAGTAACTACCACGACTACATTCTCTTGTGATCCCTTAAATACCACGATTGGCATCACAGACATCCTTCTGTAGAATACCTGAGTCAGGCTCTTCAAAATACGTGAGCCCAAGGTAAGCAATCTGCGTCGGACTGCCAACAACGTGAATCCGCCGGTGCCTTGACCTAGTCTTTGCGAAGAACATCACTCTCAGGGAATAAAGGTTACGCAGATTTACTTCCAAGTTAAATAATTACGGACTTGTAATATCACTGCCCACTAATAGAGAGTGGGAGAAGACGATCCATTACATTTCCTGCTTCTCAGTTTTCATTACAGGAAAGGGGTTGCGCTTTATTAGTACTTCTGTATTTTGTTACTTCCATCCAATAAAATAAAATACTTGGGCTTATTTGTTTGTTAACATTTAAATGATCTTAATAGTAAATGAATAAAAGATGATTTCGTAAATATATTTTAGGTTTTTACATGTATTAGCTTTGACTTATGTTTCAGATACAATCATTACTACTCTTCTCGATTCTCGAGAAATCAAAAATATTTTTTTAAGTTTTGTAATACATTTAACCTTATTAAATTAATTCAGCAAAATATTATCACAAAAGAAAATAGATCATACAGGTACATCCTTTATTTCATATATCTGTTAATTTTTTTCTTTTATCAGAGTTTCTGCAACATTAATATCAATTAGTAAATCATTGTTAAATATGTATTACATCATAAAATTAGATGTATTGAATGTAATTTGCCATTTGATAGGTATCCCACAATTCTCAAGAACAAGTGAAACATACAATCTAAGTAACATCAGTATCTTAGTAACAACCACGTATGAAAATGTAACTACTTGTACAGAAACAACTTAAATTGTGAACGAAAAAAAATTTGAAAAGAAACTCATATGACAACCACAGTGTTTCCAAAAGTCACATTTCGTTCCAAACGCAAATCGCAACTGCTTCCACAAAATGAGCTTTCACGCATCACCTCGTAGTAACAGTTTTAGTTCTTTGCAGATAAAACTAACGATATGGACTCTCCACTGAAGAATTTCGGTCCATTTCTTTTGCTCCCCTTGACGCTCCCTGGTGGCGAACGCGAGCAGGCACCGCAGCGCCGACGGAGACGTGATTCAAACTTCTCGCACTTTCCCAGCAACCTCCATTGGGAACGAATCCAAGAGTTCTCGATTCCGGTGATGCGTGACGCTAAAGAAACACGCACAAGGCAGTTGTCTAGTGTAGCTGAAGAGCGTGCTGTGGTGTGGGAAGTTGGGAAGGGAAGAGGTTAGAAAATAAGCATTCTTCATACACGACGCTACGTCAAGATACAAATTTTGGCCATTATTATATATCATTCAAGTATTGTGTTTTTGACAACTGACTGAGTAGGAAAAATACCAGACCAACCTTGCTCATTAATGAATTCATTTTGAGGTGTCTTCGAGTTGATGAAGCATGATTTATTATTACTAACAGGTTTTTCTCTGATTCATTCGAAACGAAATTTGCTTTCAAATTTACCTCTCTAATATTATTCATAAAATTAACACTGTTATATTCTTTAGAAGATGAAGTGTTCTAAAAGAATTAATGATGAATAAAAGGGAATTGAACTTCCTCTCTTTTCCCGATAGGAATTCGACGTGTTCTTACGATGTTCTGTATCACATATCTGAAGAATATAGTACTTTATCCTGTATAGTGTGTGTCAGAGAATGTATAAAGTCTTCAGGAATTCTTTCTAACATACATTGGTCAAACATACGAGTGGTCGCTTTCTTAGTCTAAGTTTAGTATGAATAATTTCTTTCTGTTTTACTTTATGCTCTTCATATGACGTTTACTGAGTTTTCTTCTTTTCTTTTACGTAATCTGTGCAGTATCTATAGAAATACATTTAATAGTGAAATATACCTTAATTTCACAATAAAATATAGTAAATAACTTTATTTTAGAAAAGAACACATGTTTTGAAGATGAAAACTATATTAAAACGCTATGAAATAAATTTTCATCGAAATGTAGAAAGAGAAAAAACATAATCAGTTCCTTAAAGAATTTTTTTGTCGAGGTAATTTACTTGGAAAAAAATATTTTTAAATGCACGAGAATATAAATAAATTTAAAATATTGGAATTAAATATGGATATATTTTTAATATTTACAGACATTTATTCTGTTACATTTACTTCGCCACGTTTATGGTGTAAGATTGCCGTGTTCGATTCAACATTTTACGACAAATAGTCTGAATGTTCTTCGATGCTCTCATAAAGCGATTTTGGCACACACTGTGCGCTGGATCTTAACGCTTCATTCAAAGCACAATGGCGGAACACTCAACGATGCGCTCGACTCCTTTGGAAACTCAAGTACAGCTCTCTAATACTCTGACCTCGATATCAGCGCATAAAATACCTTAATCCACCCAACGCTTGCTGTAACCTGTTAAATATTAATGAACGTCCTCACTGCCGAGCAACAAAAAAAGGCTGAGACAACGCAAACTTCCCTAAAACGCTGCCAAATCTGTACCGGAGAAATGTACTGTGGGTACCGACTTTGTGATTTATATGTTGTGCAGCAGTATCATGGTCCGAGAAAACGGTTCTACTAGAGATAGGAATTGGCCAGAAAAAAAGGACATTTGAGAAGAACAGGGAAAGGAAAAGCAGGGGCTTTGCTTGTATCAAATTAAGAAAGTTTTTAAGACAAAAGTATCCCTTGTTATGTCGCAGAGAGATGAAAAAACGAGAAATGGGAATATTTCACGGACTGTATATATATATTTTTTGCCGACAGTGCTCATAAGTTGAGTCCGTGTGCGAAGGAGAAACTTTTTCCACAAGTATGAAATGGTGTTGGGGTATACCCTGCAGACGAACCAGGGAAGAGTAAACAGATTAGATAATAGTATTAGTATGATGATATGAGAAAAAAGAAATGATGATTGAGAATAAAAAGGGGTGATGAACCTACATAAGACAATGTACAAAAAAATGGTTTTTGTAGAGGTAAGTAAATACATCTTCAGAGAGGAATTTAATGTGATAATATTTCTAGACTTACAAAATAAAAAGAAATAACTTTGTAAATTTTAGTCTGGGTGAACAGTATTTCTATTTTATAATATGTACGTTTATTTTACTATTTATCAATATGTACATATGTCTATTTTCATATGAATCATTTTTTTCGCGTTCGTATATGAACGTACTTAGAGTACAATAAAATGAATTGGAATGACGTCTCATTTGTTTGTTTATTCGTGAAAACCTGATGAAATTATGGACTCTTTTTGAATGAAAATCGATTTTTCTCGGGAGCCTCGGATTAATCGGTTAAATGGGTGTCGGTCCCGATCAGACCGATTAAGAGGGATTCTACTGTACCAGTTCCTGGATATCAACATATATCCTAATAAAACCCTCTATTCCTTCTGAAACATCCGACTCTTATGAAATTCCAGTGACACCGAATTTTAAAAGATTATGAATAAGTTTTCGATTTTGTAACATGATTTTGATTTAAGTCTCATCACTTATAAAATATTATGATTAAATTGACATATAAAATAATTAATATGGTGTATTATTTAAATAAGGATATATTGAATGTAGTGACATTACGAATGGGTAGAAAAACAAAATAGGTAGCAGTGGATATGGAACAAATAAGATGCATATAAAGAAATAAAAGAGCTTCCAACCCAAATTGAACGTACACCCGTTCACTTTGAAGGGAAGAAAACTTCATCCACTTTGTCAAATTCTCAGAATTACAAATCCTATTCTATGAAATGAGAGACGCAGAAGAAGCGCTGGAGATTAAGGTAAAAGCAGCTTTGTAAGAAGGAAGGAGAGAGTTAAGGAAGGTAGGTTGTCTCGTCCCTAGGAGGCCGTTGGAACACCTCGCTGAGCGTCCCTGCAGCCTCGTTGGCGTAATTGGCTTAATAGACTGCATTCATCTTAACTCGTCTCCGGAGAGGGCTGTGGAAGTTGGCTCGCAGTCGACCCCATCACCTCTCCCCCCCCCCCTTCACACTCATTCCTCTCTACCTCCTCATGGGATCAGCTATGATATTATGCCTCATATTAATATGGCCGTCTTTACGTGCGTTCGCAATGAAATGTTTAGCATGAAGGTGATTGATAAAATATGAATGTGATGAGGTGATGGTGTACAGAGGATTGAAATCACACTCACAAAATATTGCTTTTAACTGAGAATTTGTAATAATCACTTTCGATGATTGAGCTCGAACAATAATCTTTTACATTGGCTATTGTCAAGACATAAAGGGACACTGCATTGAAATTCCCATCGAACCATAACCAATTCATCGTCTCAACTACAACCACCGGCAAAGACTCTTCACTTTTTGTTTTCAATGAAAGCAATTAGAAGCAATGCAAAACACTCTCTGTTTTTCTAGAAAAACGCCTGTTAATATTTTCTTTGGCACCGCTATTTCTCTTTAATTAAATATATTCGGAAATTTGATGATAAAATCGCATCTCTACATTAAAGAACTTAAACGTTAAATTCATCACCTTTGGAAATAAACTAAAGGATAAGCGTCGTATTATTTCTGCAAAAATGTTTCGTAAATACATGAAGTCGTAAGTTTCGGTATTTCATTGTGAATGATAGTATCAATAATATATTTCATGACGAAATTATGTTTAGTTCTCGAAATTGAAATTACCCTATGACTTCATTCTTAAATATTCCATTAAGAAGGAAACAATCTACAAAAATTACAGAGAATCATGATAAAAATAAAGAAAACAATTCTAGAGTTTCTAATTTCTATGACAATTATGCAATATACTTTGTTGTATTGAAGTTACCAGAAATACGTGAGATATGATTATACACCAGATCACTGTTTACTGAACTCACCAAAAGTTAAGGAATAAGAAAAATCAAACTCCATTTTAATAAGGATATTGAGTAGGAAATTGATATGCTTTAAATTGTGTAATTTATAACCAAACAATATTTTCAATAAAAATATATTAATATGGTTTCTCAAATTTTTCTCTAATACTTTTGGAGCACAATGTTCTGTACAGGAAAATGTTATATGCACTTTCTGTATGTCTTATTACGAATTGAAATTAGGTGGGTATTTTATAAGCTTAATTTAAAACACGAAACAATTTTTATAAAATGTTCGTTGTAAAAAACAATCTAGCTTTTTCAAGTACGTTTTTGGACGATGTTCTCGCGGGACACTATTTGTTTACAATTTTTCAATTCGGCCTTTTTCGGTTTCCAAGTCGATAAACAAAAAATAAAAGTGCTTTATCCACACAGTAAAACCTATGATGAAGATAAATGGTAATTTTCCTTATTCACAACCTACAGTTTCAGCACGTTCCTCACAACAAACAAAATATAAAAAACCCTCTTAATAATAAACTACTAATAAACGTGTATTTTTGTATCGTAGAATCTTCCAATAATTACATTAACTTTATATTAATAAACAAATTTGTTATTGTTTCATTAAGATATAGATAAATGTNTTCTGTTTGTGTTTCAATTTGAGAAACCTTGTAACATTCTATTTTTCCAATTTCCATTAAATACGCTAGTCATACTCCCGTATCTCCTTCCAGAAGAACACTCGAATAGCGTAGAGACCAAAATATCCTGGGATAACACACAATCTGAGAAGCAATTAATGATGACCAAAATATAAATATTTATAACTTATAAGAAAGCGAGTGCTTTCCTCATTAAAATATTCGTCGGACTGCCAAAGTTTCGACTTTTAGTCAGACTTCTTCAAGGCTATAATTACATATATCTGGGGTCTTTAACTTCAAATACAAGAAAAAGTAGTGATAAGGAAGGAACATTATATCCATAAAAATTAACGTCGGATGCGTATAATGAATACAAAACCACAAAAGTATTTTGGTAATGAGTATCTGCTGTTTTAAAATACGTACCACGTAGAAAAATGTTTTGTAAGAATACTACAAAGTATGTTTCCTACAAGGTGAACTAAACTGCGAAACCTTCGTGATTATCGTAAGATTTCTCCTATGTATTTCATATTTTAACATTTCTATAATTTTATGAATGTTCAAATGTATTATAAATTAATATAAATAATTTTATAATATTCACAGATAACGGGCGCCAGATTTTTATAAATTAAATTTCCTTACTTTTGTGTGTTGAATAAAATTTGCTGTAGAAAGTAAACCATAGGAATTTGTTGAAACCGAAAAAAGTTGGAAACAGTAATTCCACCGCGAAAACAATCAAGAATTTTTAGCAAGCTTACTCTCTCACTTGTTTGTTCGAAAAACAGTACTTAAAGCACCAAATATAGAGAACTAAACAAGTATTAACAACGAGAAAAGGCAAAGCCAGAAAACATTGTTTCTCCAGGCCATTCAACGTACTAAATTTCTATCACTCCAATCGTAAATCGGAGAACATTCAACGGAACAAATGTTACAAATGTATATTTCAATGCAGTTCCAGGAATTTAATAGCAATGAAAGTCGTTTAGCAAACAAAGTTACAGATTATGAATTGTTTAACGTCTTTATGATTGTCATAAAGCAGAATTACGGAGAGAAACTATAAGAGAAAGTACGATCAAAATGAAAGGAAAAGTATTTGAGTTGGAATGTCGTGTTTCCGACTGTGACAAAAACACACACAAATAGAAAAAAGGAAAATATGGAAAATAACATAAGAATAAAAATATGGCAGAAAACTAACAAAGTAATCAAAAGTAAGAAAATGTTTAAATGAAATTTAGTGAAGGAATTGACAAACTCATCGAAATCATACTGGGAATAAGCGTGTAAACTCAAGAAGATGTCAATAATTTTTATAAAGGTAAAAGGCATAAAACCAAAGGGAAGAAGATCAAGAGTGTGTTATATGAAGTAAAAACACGCTAAGTAAATGAAACTTGTATTATTCGTCGATGGGACGCACCAAGCTCTCCGCTGCGTTGCGAGGACTCTATCCACAGACTATTTACTTTATAGCATCGCCCGTGATGAGTCTCTGCATAAAAACTCTAACAAAAAAGAGAGAAACCAAGAGCTAGAAAGAAAAAATTCCCGTGCAAGATTGTGAGAAAAAAGTAATATTTCGAAATCTCCTAGATTGCGGTGAACCTCACCGCCAGGTAACAGATTAAACATGTTACGTCGAATGAAAATGGGAGACGGGACCGGGGATCGAACCCGGGACCTTGAGCTTTGCGCGCTCATGCGCCTACCGACTGCGCCATCCCGCTCGCTACCCGTGCCCGTCTACCATTCTCATTCAACTTGTGAAACCCAAAGACCTCTGAGGTGGTCTCGTAGAGACTAGATTCCTCATCTGAGGCGACTCCCTTAGGAAGTACTTTATTTGGGTAGTATTTTCCATTTCTGGTTCACAAACATAGAAATCTCTTAGATTGCGGTGAACCTCACCGCCAGGTAACAGATTAAACATGTTACGTCGAATGAAAATGGGAGACG